>LNDK02000051.1:1742736-2249470 GCA_001455915.2 Samsoniella hepiali | reverse complement strand
TTGCGCGTAGAACAGTATGGCCCCGCCCCCCCCCCCCCCCCCTCCCTCCCACCGTGGCGTTCTGTGGCTGCGATCGTGTCTCACTAACCTTGTTTGCTTTTGTCCAGCACCCGATACGGCACTCTGCTGCTCACCGGCCGCTGGACGCCCTTTATCCGGCAGCCGCTGCGCGTTCGCCAGCAGATTCTCAAGAACTGGCGGTCCTCGCGGCTCCTGCCGCTGCGCATCGTCCTCAAGTCGATGAATGCGCTGACGCGCAAGTCGCTCGGCGCCTCGAGCCGCTACATTGAAGAGCTGGGCGGCTTCCAGACGCTGCCCAAGAACTGGGAGCGCAAGCAGGGCTACGATTTCAAGTTCCTCCAGGTTGCCGACGGCGCGGGCACGCACACCATTGAGACCGACGTCGTCATTGTCGGCTCCGGCTGCGGCGGCGGCGTCTCCGCCAAGAACCTGTCCGAGGCCGGCCACCGCGTGCTCGTCGTCGACAAGGGCTACCACTTTGCCCCCGAGAACTTTCCCCTGAGCCAGGTCGGCAACAAGCACATTTACGAGAACAACGGCCTCGTCATCTCCAAGAGCTCCGCCATCTCCGTCGCCGCCGGCGAGACGTGGGGCGGCGGCGGCACCGTCAACTGGAGCGTCTGTCTCAAGCCGCAGGACTACGTGCGCAAGGAATGGGTCGCCGCCGGCCTGCCGCTGTTTGGCTCGTCCGAGTTTGACGACTGCATCGACCGCGTGTGGTCCGCCATTGGCGCCAACCAGACCAAGATCCGCCACAACCACCAGAACGAGGTGGTGCTGCACGGCTCCCGGAAGCTCGGCTGGCACAGCAACGTCTGCGACCAAAACACGGGCGGCGTCGAGCACTACTGCGGCCGCTGCCATCTCGGCTGCAGCGCCAACGAGAAGAGGGGGCCGGCCGTCGCCTTCCTCCCCGCCGCCGCCGAGGCCGGCACCGAGTTCATGGAGGGTTTCCGGGTGGAACGCGTCGTCTTTGCCGCCGACGGCAAGACGGCGACGGGTGTCGAGGGTGTCTGGACGGCCCGCAGCGAGGACGGCACGGTGCACGGCGCGCCAGAGGGGCGTCGCCAGCGCAAGGTGCTGATCAAGGCCAAAAAGGTGGTCCTGTCGGCTGGTTCGCTCTGGAGCCCTGCGTTGCTGCAAACGAGCGGCGTCAAGGTCGGTTGAGTGATTTTTATGTGTCCAGACAAAGTATCGCTAACACGTCATGTAGAATCCCCAAGTCGGTCGCAACCTGTACCTGCACCCCGCAGCCTTCCTGGTCGGGCACTTCAACGAGATTGAGCCCCAGTGGGAGGGCGGCATCATCACCGCCTACAATGGCGAGTTTCAAAATCTCGACAAAAAGGGCCACGGCGTCAAGCTCGAGACCATGGCCATGCTGGTACGTATATGCTTTCCATCACCGTCATGCGGCATGCACTAACGATGGCGATAGCCATATGTTCTCTTCGCCATCCAGCCGTTTGAGGACGGCTTCGACTCCAAGCTGTGCGTGGCACGCATGAAGCAGCTGCACACCATCATCTCCATCACGCGCGACCGCGACACGGGCCGCATCAGCGCGGACCCGGTGACGGGCGCGCCGCGCATCGACTACGACGTGTCGGCGTTTGACGCCGAGCACAGCCTGGACGGCATCGAGGCGATTGCCAAGCTCATGTACGTCATGGGGGCGACGGCGCTGTACCCGACCATCCCCAACGTGCGGCCGTTTGTGGTGGCGCGCGACGGCGACGCGGCGCTGCAGAGGAGCTACCAGGACGGGACGGACCCCGAGTTCACGGACCCCCAGTTCGCGCAGTGGCTCAAGCACCTCCGCGCCGTGGGCCGCAAGGCCGGCCCCGAAATCAGCTACCTGTCGGCGCACCAGATGGGCTCGTGCCGCATGAGCGCCAAGCCGAGCGGCGGCGCCGTCGACCCCAAGGGCAAGGTCTGGGGCTGCGAGAACCTGTACGTGGCCGACGGCAGCGTGTTTCCCAGCGCGAGCGGCGTGAACCCCATGGTGACGATCCTGGCGATTTCGGACTACATTTCGCGCCAGCTGGCCGAGGAGCTGTCGGGATAGAGGCGCGCGCCGCGGTCGAGTGTCCCGAGGTGTATATTGTAATGAAAAGGGGTTGACAAGGGCGTGAAAGCATGAGTAGCGGAGTGGCGATTTTTTTGTATATTTGAGT
This sequence comes from Samsoniella hepiali, assembly GCA_001455915.2. Lineage (NCBI taxonomy): Eukaryota > Fungi > Ascomycota > Sordariomycetes > Hypocreales > Cordycipitaceae > Samsoniella > Samsoniella hepiali. The sequence continues at coordinate 2,247,272 of LNDK02000051.1, read as the reverse complement.
ATTTAGCAGCTTTGGCTCATTCATGATATTTCCTTTCATTCGATCAGTTTGCCAGCGAAGGCGATTAGGGCTAAATCATCGCGAGAGGTCCTTTGATTCCGCGTGTCTGGGTTTTTACAAAAGGGAGCCAAGTCAAACATGGTATAAAGGAAGTCATGATGATGAAAATAGGAAAAGGTACGAGTACGAGCCTGGTCGAGATGCGATCTCAACATGGCGATCCGTTGGGTACGGCAACGATAAAAAAAAGAGTGGGGGATGCGGCAGTCTATGTCCAAGAATAGAAACAATGAGAAGTCAGAGGGAGGGAGGGGGGAGAGGCCGCTGCCCCAGTTCGGGATTATTGCTCGGGAAATATCGTTGCTTTCTTAAAATAGAATGGGCGTCATAACGCCTGCGGTTATTGTTTTCATTTAATAAAGCAAAAACATAAAACCCCCCTGGTCATAAAACAACGCATCGCGGCTAACATCTCTGCCAGCTTTTTCCTTGGGTTGTGGGGTTTGTGGCGGGAGGCAGCCCAGCGTAGGAAAGGCAGCGTAGCCACAGAGCACAGCCTCAATTCAGAAACCCTGGGATGAGTGACGACATGCTGCATATATTCCTACGGCGACGCCGAAGAATATGTCTTGTCGATGAATCACAAGGATGAGGGAAAGCCTTTTTTTTTTTTTTCGTAGCAGTGGCTGCAGGATAATGGGGGAACACATTTGACAGCGCAAGAAGAAGAGGACCTACGGAGGCGTTTCTGGGGGGAGGTTTGTTTTTAGAAACAATAGTTGTACAGGTGGGCATGGGCGACGGAGACAGGGTGAGGTTTTGAGAAGGGGTATATACTGTTGCTGGCATGTGCCAATTGTCGGTTTAAACGGAAGAAGCGGTCGGCATGAGCAAACTACGTCATTGCAGAAAAAAAACCCCGAGTCCATGTCTGACCATAAACGCCCGCCTCCTTGTCTCGCAAGAGCCTCATACATACCTACCTCGAGGAAAACTGGTCAGGTGGTAGGGAGGTTTTTTTGGGGGCCGTTGTTGTGGCTGTGCACACACCATGTTGACAACACCGATTTGTTCACAATCCCGCCCTTTTGTTTTTTTCTTGCCACAGGGGTAATTGCAAAATCCTGGTTGCCTGTTTTTTAATATTCAGTATGCACACGCCCTACTTAAAAAAAGAAATGCATGTTGGCTTGGTATCGTGGCCTTCGCGGATCATCGAGCTGTGTTGTCAGGGTCTTCTACTCCGTACTCCGTTGGATGATGACATGGCCGTCTATTTTTGCAATTTTTCCTAATAATAAAAACATTGAAAGAAAATAATTAGAAATAGCAATAAAAGCACTAGACTTGTATGGGCCTTCACGGCATGTATGTACCAGTACTTTTGCACATGTCAGATCCCCCGTCATCTGGTACCAAAAATCAATACACACAACCACACACACAGACCCGTCCCTAACCCGGGGATAGCATCGGCACTTTTGGTCGTCCTCGTTAGCCGCCCGCGTTTTTTTCTTCTCCTTTGCTTCTCTCCACACAGCAACCGCATGACCCTCCCAAAAGGGGTAATCTTCAAGCTTTATTAAGCCATACCGCCCTTATTCTCCAGCCCTAGGGAGGCTGCGGTGCTCATCTGACTTGGCCACCGACCTGGGGGGCCGGAACACCTCATGTGACGAGCTGCGCATGTGCGCTGGCCACCCTCATATATTTTCCCCAATGCTGTGTTACCGTTCGAGAAGGTGGCAAAACACCCGGACGCCTGGGTGTGTGTCTCTCTGCATCCAGGACAGGCAGCATCTCGTAACACGCGTAATCTGGCTTACACCACAGCACACACTCGCCTGTATTATCTACATCTACACCCCGTGTCGCAAAACCAAACCCCTAATCCACCTTCGTCTCGCTTCTTTTGCTTTGCAGTGTCTTGGACTAACTCCAAGTTCGTACATCTTCATTTAACAAAACACCACTCCGCCGGGCCTCGAACGCCGTGGGCGGCCACGGCTTTGCTCGATATGGCATCATTTCGCAACACGTCGTTCACAAACTGACCCCTTGGTCTCCTCATTTCATTAAACCGAAAATCGCGTCTCCACGTTTTGATGGCTTCTTTTCCCTTTCCCTTCGCGGCCTCGTCCCATCAAGACGCACACCCCCAAGCAGTCCAGCGTCTGTCGTCTGATGCGCCTGATTGGCTGGCAGCCTACCAATCAGAGGCCGTCTCCAGCCCAGAGTCCCCACCACCTCTTTGGCCTCTGGCCAATCAGCAGCCGCAGCAGCACTTTTACCACTGGCGCCTCTTCAAACCAAGACGACGAGTCGACTAATACGACCTGCCATCTACACACCCTCCCCTTCTCGGTGGCGAGAGCCTCCCCTTTCTTCAAGTCCCCTTTCCTCATTTAGGCTGGAGGACAGACTGCAACAGGCAAGGGCCCTGGCAGCTTTGAATTCTGTCAGCCGAATGCTCTGAATCTGTAGATGGTATCCGCATTACAGTAGTGGCCGCGTCTTCCCGCCGCTTGCGACCTTTGGCCTCGCCCACTTGGTCTCGTCCCGAGCAGTCCAGGGAGAGGATTCCCCACGGGAGCCTCGGAGCATCCATCAAGTCAGGAAAGGCTCCCGTCCTGCTGGCTCACACGGGGTCTCTACGCGTACCCTCCCCCTGGCTGTTGCTATGCGAGGGTAATTTGGCATGGCAGTGGCACCAGCAGCCTCGACATTGTATTCTGGCAATATCCCAAGAGCTTGCGTAGCCAACCCATGTTGCCTTCTGGCCGTAGAACGCTTGGGGTCATCGCAGCCCTTTCACTTCGTGGTCAGGAACATCAGCTGTCAAGCCTTGGCACAAGTCCCAAGCCAAAGTTCACGGCACAGCGAAGGTTGCCCTGTTGTAAAAGGATCCGACGATTGTATCCACTGCCACTGTTCCATCAGGCGCTGCGGCGCATCTCACAAGTCCAGCTGGTGACTTGTCATAAGCGTGAAGTCGGCATGCATTATCGGACGATCATGAGAACCGTGTCCTAGAAAAGATTAATACAAGAGGCAATAATCTCAGGCTTGCTTCAAGCATTTGCGATTATCCAAAAGTGAGACGTGACAAACGGGCTTAAGAGGGGCTTGGGTCGTGTGCAAGCCTCGACGTGCCTACAGGCAGTCATACAACACTCAGGTCCAGTAGAGTCAAAGTTGGCCGGGAATGAGAGAACAAGGGCCAGTCCCTTGCGGTGGCGAGATGCGACAACAGATGCCGATTCGTCGCCTTGAAAATACAAATGTCAATCATGACAAGGTGGACCTCGTTTGCTGCATGATAAGCGTCCCAGCTGTTGCTCATCTCGTCCAGCTTCTGCATTGGCCACCGAGCTTCTCCAGCTCCAGATCGCGCCCGCTCGCCCGCTTGGACCAAACGGCTTGCATGAATCGAAACCCCCTCATCTTCCAATAATGTTTCTCGGTTCACAGGTGTCATTTTCTTGGCCAAGGGGAAGACGGCGTCCCTTGCATGGACGGATTGCGTATGCAGATTGTATCAGACGTGAGTAAAAGGAGGCAGGTCCCGTACGAAGCGTGCAGGTCGGCAAGTAGTGTAGAAGGTGGGAAAAAGCAACTCGTCGGCAGTAGTTGAGCACACGGTGTGTCGTTCAGCCCTCGGCGGAGGCGTCGACGCAGTTTCACCTGCAGCCGGCAGCACTTGTATGCCATGCGACCACCCTCGACAGGATATCCGGCCGGTTGGGGTGGTAGCGTGTTTGACGAAGCGCCGGGAATCAATAAATCGGTGGCTGCTAGCTCTCTTGGTTGTTCCCCAGCATATTCGACAAGTCATCGACGGCATCTACGACAAGGGGGTTGGGTGGTGGGGTGGCGAGCGCTGGTGGTGGTGTAGTGTGTGGTGGTGACCCGTCATTGAGGCCCAGACAAGACAGGCAGGTAAGCGGCTGCTGTAACTTGGCCGCACACCACCTTGGTGCCAGGGAACAGTACGTTATCGATGCGAGGCGGCCCGGAACGGAATGGTAATGTTGATTCTTGAGATGATGGACCCATCGAAGCTGCGACGGAGGATGGGCATGCAGTACTTGTCAAAGCAAGACTTGGCGACGCAGGGTATCTGCACAATCATCTCGAAGGAGCAGTCAAAGCCGGCGCGGTTTCTATGCGGTACATGCACCGGTGGATGAAGACAGGCTTGTACTGGTCTGCTGGATGGGCGGACGATGCCTTTCGCCGGTGTCGACGACGCGTCGACTACGCCGACCCGAGGAGGCATCGTGAGCAAGTACCGGTACCTGCACAAGGCCCAAGACGAGCCAGGGCCAAGGAAACGGAACACAAGGATTGCATTGCGAAGACTCGGTACCAGCGACGTGGTTGAATGGGGGCGTGGGGTCGTCTGCCGAGTTCAGCTTCACAGGCCACGTTAGGTGTGGCGATGGGAGGCCGGCAGCAAGCACAGCCATACTGTCGCTAGTAGAGTACCTGGCATCTGGTTGCCTGGGCATGCATGGGGGGCAGAGACGTGGTGAATGCGCATCTACCTCGTTACAGCGGGGGCATGAGCGAGACGTTGTTCATGCAGGCGCAGAGATGCCTCTTTCTAAAGGCACTGTCCGCCTGGCATTACAGCACGCTAACAGTGCCTATATATGCACCTACAGGGCCTGCCTGTACAGTGTAGCCACAGCAAGGCAAACTAGCCCACTGTGCGAGGCAGATCGCGCGCAGTTTACAAGGCACATGCATGGACCTAGCAAAAATGACTAAGGCGTTGATTCTAGTAATAGCAACACGGTAGCGGGGAACGGACAGCGCCGTAAAAAAGGGCCGTTTTTTTTTTCATTCTTGTCTGTCTTGGTTACCTCACGGACGGACTAGACCCAACCCAGTAGAGCCTGCATGAAGGCTGGGCTGGTGGTACATGCATGGCAGACAAGCTGACAGGATGGGCACGAGACTGACGGCGGCCTACTCTTGTCAAGACGGGTTGGCAACAGGACGACGAATACGGATGAGATGGCGTAGAGTGGTTTTTTTTTTTGTGTTTTGTTTCTTCTTTTTTTAGCCGTATAGTAGCATCCGTTATTTCTTGGTTTCAGACCCCGTTGGCTGCGAAAGCCCATCCGGCGGCCGGCTGGTGTCGGCGACTGACGTACGGTGGTGGTGGCGGCCGTCAAGCCCTGTGGTAGCATGCGCACGCCCCCGTGGGTCGCTAGTTTACAGCGGGCACCGCGGACGCAGACTTTCGTGCTGGGTTGGTGGTGGCTGGTGGGCGGGTTGAGGTACCAGCGCACGCCCACTCCGGCCCAAAGGCGTAGACCGACGGACCCCCCTCCTCCTCCTCCACTTTCTACGATGCGCAGTCACCTGCAGGCTACCTACCAAGCAACCCTACCAAGTACGGGTGGTGCGTGGCGCTGTCTGCAGTAAAACGGCCAGCAAAGGGATCAAGGAAGAAAGGCCAGCAAAGGCAAAAAAAAAAAAAAAAAAAAAGAACCAAATGTCCACTCTGGAGGATACCAAGACCCGGTAATGCGCTAAACCTTTTTGTCTTCTATCGTAACTCTTGTGCCGGAAATGCTGGCCACCTAGAGGCCAGATGGTTGCCGTAAAACCCACTGTAGGCCGCGACCCGTACCGCCTGCAGCCACTGGCACCAGCCCTTTTTCTGGCCACAAAGTATATCTCCCCACCGCTGCCCGTCCGCCACTTCTCCCCTTCCCTTTTTGCTCTTCACGACTCTCGCCTCGTCCGACGTTCACTTCTTTCTTAAACCGCCTCTCCCCCCCTCGCGGTTTGCGGCAAGCTCAGCAGGCGATCCATCGTCGGCAATCCTCATTCCCTGCTAAGCATATTTGTCGCTTCATTCTTCTTTATTTATTTCTTCTTCCCATTTTAATATTATCTTCCATCCCCCCGCCCTCCCTCTCGTGCCGCCCGCCGTTTACGCCCTCGTCCTAGTCGCCCCTCCCGCCCATCCCCCGCCAATATACCTCACCCCGCCTCACAAGACAGCCATATATCACAGCCAGCAACATGCCCGTCCAATTACTACCAGCCTCCGCCGCCGCCTTCGCCCCCCGATCAGCCTCCGTCAATGTCGTCTTGGGTTCCAAGCCCGAGCCCTGGCTGACCCTGACGCTCAAGCGCATCAACCGTGTTAAGCGCCCGCTCAACTCGGTCGCCCAGCACCAGAGATGCCTCGCCGAGACCCTCGCCAGCAAGAACGCCATCTGGACTCTCGCCTCCATGATGCTCCCCAAGGTCCCCGAGTCCGACATGCCCACCGACTACGCCGAGAACCTCTTCAGCTTCCAGCTTATCCACATCGAGGCCTACATTGTCCACGTCGACATGGTCCTCCGCAGCGAGGTCGCCTATAAGCTCACCGTCGACACCATCGATGCCCTCGTCGAGTACCACAAGGAGATTCACTGCGTCGACGCCAAGGCTAACACGACTGACTGGTCTGGAAAGGAGCAACAGTGCAAGAAGCTACACGACGACTTTGTCCAAGCCATCAACAAATTCGTTTTCCGCACCCACGTCACAGCCCTCGAGGGTCTCGAAGAGGACGGCGCCGGTGAGCTTCTCTGCGGTAAGAGCGAAGAGGTCAGGAACAATCTCTTCAACCTCATGAAGCCTCTTGTTCCCCCTCCTCCTCGCGTCGTCGAGAACTTCCGCCCGCCGCCTCCCCTGCTGCCCAGCTCGCCCATGAACCACTTCTGGGGCCCAGCCGTTTCCATGCCTCCCGTCGACGCCTGGAACGTTCTCCCTTCGAGCCCAAGTGTCGCCTCCTCCGCTGAAGCCACCACCCCGGTTTGGCAGAACATGCACATGCACCAACAAGTTCATGTGCCGTCTCCCCCAATGGACTTCAGCCAACCCCAGGTCACAAATGCCTTCTTCTTCAGTGGCCCACAGATGACTGCGCCAATCTCCAACGTACCGCTGCCCAGCATGTACGCGCCTAATCAGTGCGGCATGAATATGTTCATGGGAAATGTTTTTGACTGGCAACGCTTCCAGGACTTTAGCACTCCCATTGTGTGACTACCTCAATATTCTCAGTCACATGGCGGCACTTTCCCTCCCGCGGGGCCGTCCTAATTCTTGCCTTTTTGCGTTCTCATCTTCTCCTGGAGAGAAGTCACAAAAAACTGTTACACTGCAAGATTGTTCAGCGACATAGACTGGCATTTCTCATCTCATTGGCGTTCTTCTTTCCTCTCTGCATCGGGCTCGGAGTTTCGAATATCCACTCTAGCCAAACGGCGGCTTCCTCAACTCGGCTACTGGCTCTATTGGCTTTGCTTTCTGTTTCATACGCAATAGCGAGCGTTTGTTTACTGTCTTGTTTCAAGGGCTGGCGCAACTGTTTTCATATTAATCGGTCAATCATTCCGGATACCTCACGCCGCTAGATCGGCTGTGTATTATTTCTCATCCACACAATGGCTGGCCCCGGACCGGTATAGGATGCTTTCACAAGCGGACAGGGATTACTGCAAACGGCTTCTCTTTTTTTTTCCATCTTTTTTTCCTTTTTCTTTTTCTTCACCAATTTTCTTCCTTTTGTTTCGACAACTTTGGGTTAAAGACAAGAGGGATATGCAGCGATGCACAGATTTCGGCTAGGCCCGAGATGAACTCTTTTTCACTTCTTTTACATTTCTTTCTTTTTATTCCGTCACGGATTCTTTCCTTTCTGCATCACAGGATTGGGCCTGAGACGCCAACGATACCCAGCGTGCTAGCCACCAACCGTCTCTCGCTTCGCCTGTTTTTTCACGAATTATGACGACCACGAAGTTACGAATCGATTACGCTACCACTTTTACGAATGCTGCGCCTATACGACTGCATTCTGAAAATGATCAACGACGCATCGATTCAACGCTGTTGTCGGGTTGGTGAGACCGGTTCTCACCCCCACTCAACAATTTGGCCGTCACGGAAGCCTAGAACCGTTACCACGCCGAGATGACTGGAACATCTCCGCGCATAAAGGCACTGGATGTCGACGGAATCACGCACGCTCGCCATCAGGATGGATGAGTTTGTGCGAGTGGGGGCAACACATCTGAGCAATGCTGCGCATGGCTTGAATGTCGTTGCTCTCACGGCCTCTCGTACTAGCTTTGGCCGCCTCTGGGCAGTTCACTGACAGTACTATGAGGCAACTGTAGGACATCTCCCTATAGATGGACCGTGGTGTGGCTTCGGCTGCATCACGATCTAGTTGGATTGGCAACACAGGTGGTATGAGTGGGGTGGCAAACTGCCACGCAATTTACCACCGCACTTCCCTGGGCCAGACTTGACCCAGTCTGGCGCCTGTGTTGCAGGAACTCTCGCAATCCACGCAAATGCGAGATGCTGGCTCTTTATATAATAACAAAGGCGGATGGCAACAGCGTCGTGCTAGTTCACGCGCTCATCAAGGGCTGGCTCGTGCTGACAACGCGCTGCTTCTTGGCTAGTAGTTTCAACCCTGGTGGTGAAGCGAACGGGAGAGCATCTACTTGTCAGTCAAGTGCCAGGCTCTTGACCATCCGCACCAAAGAGAAAAAAAAGAGATAGGAAATGAGGCAAAGGAAGACAGCCTGAACGTGCAACGTGTATTCAGGAATCCCTGTTGAGCTTGTGTTTTTTGTAAACTCTTGGGGAATTGTCGCCCTTTTTCTTACTTTTTTGATAACCACATAAACTTCTCCTTGGCTAGTCCTTTAGTTAATCAATACGAAACCAAGTTTCGCCACTTGCTATCCATAATGAGTGATTTGTTACAAGCTCGTCTCGCGAATGTTTTTTATCAGCGGCGCGTCATTGTTCGTAGTGGGCCTCGTTGTGAGTGCCGTCGAAAGCATGGGTAGGTTCTCGAGGCTACGCAAGATCAGGACATGAATCCTCTGGAAGTGACGAACCGAGGAGAAATACATTGGAAAAGGATACAGATTCTATCATATATATCAATAAGAAAAGAAACAAGGCGAGGCGCACAGTTCTGCTCATGCGAGGAAGCCCGGTTGAGATGTACACCTACCCTACATCATCATCTTCGCGCCAACTTCAAACATTTGATTTGTTACGCACGGAAATATGCCAAAGTTGTAGATTTGACAGAAAGGCAGAGCGGCTTGCTGTGATTTGTGTTCAAGAAAAAAAAGTACAAAAGTACAAAAGTACAGTGCCAAAGCACCGCCATCTCACCACCTTTCAACTGTGCATTATTGACGACTAATATCAGCCCTCCTCCCTCCTCTCTTGTCTTGAAAGCAGAGAGCATGCATCCTCCATGTAATTTGTGTGCTCCTCCCAGTTGACATTTTGGTGCCCTAGGTGGTAGCAAGTAAACGCCTAGTCCGTACGCGTTGTTGCCATCTCTCGACTCTATTTCCTTCCCAAGAATAAAGTAGCGCCGTCTACCCTAGATAGCGTAGCGGCATGACCACCCAAATTTCCCATCAAAAGTTTGTTTCGCTGTTGTACAAGTATCATCTTCATCTCGTAAGATATGTATCGGAGGGGGGGAGCGCGCGCGCGCGCGTCGCTTTATTCTTGCGAGACGGTTTGCTGAAGAAGTTAGTATGCACCCCAGAACAGAGGAGAAAGGGAGGAGGAAGGAAGGAAGGAGGAAGGAAGGAAGGAAAACGCACTACCAGCCAGTCCATGCCCTCGTTCACGCCGCTGCCGTCGACCGCCGAGCACGCCATGATGCTCCAGTTGCGGTCGCGCAGCTCGCCGAGGCGCAGGGCCTCGGAGATTTCGCCCGCGCCCTTGGCGCCGGGCTGGTCCTGCTTGTTGGCAAAGACGAGCAGCGCCGCGTCCTTTAGCTCCTCCTCGTTGAGCATGGCGGCCAGCTCGTCGGCGGCCGTCTGCAGGCGGTCAATATCGGTCGAGTCGACGACGAAGATGACGGCGGCCGTGTTGGCGTAGTAGCAGCGCCAGTAGGGGCGGATCGAGGTTTGGCCGCCGAGATCCTAAGCAAAAGAAAAGCTTTGTCAGCGTCGTTGTTGCTGGGTATAGGAAAGTGAGAAGAATAAATGCGTACCCAGACGTTGAAATTCAGGTTCTTGTATGTGACGGATTCGACGTTGAAGCCTATCGTGGGTATCGTCGTGACAACCTCGCCAATCTGGTCACCGTGTCAGCTCCCGAGGTTCCCCCTTCTCGCGGCGAAACCCATTTGCGAAACCATACCTTTAATCTGTACAGAAGGGTCGTCTTTCCTGCATTGTCCTAAAACATAGTGTGTCAGCGCCCCTAATCATTCACAGAACCGTCTTTGCCCGTCCTCCCAGATGGACCAATGGAGAGGGGTGGTGTTGCCGTACGAGACCGAGAATCAGGATCCGGATTTCCTTCTTCGCCCAAAGGATGTTGGACAGCCACGAGACACCAGCGCCCATGTTTGTTGTCGTCGCGTTTTGCTTCGAATATATATGGTGGGTTATCGGGGATGGAGAGAGAGGCTGGGCGGGCGGCGCAGGTCGGGATGTCGCCACCTTTTGGAAAGAAGAAGAGAAAAAGGGTATCTTATGCGTATTAAAATAAAATATATGAAGAAAAAAACAGAAAACCCAAGAGTTTTGCGCAGTAGATAATCCAAGACCGCCCCCAAAGAAAAAACTCCTGGAGGATAATTTTTTTTTCTTTCTTTCTGTCTGAAGCAATGTGTCTTTGCAGGCAGGAGACGCGGGAGTTGAGGGGCGGCTTCATTAGAAATCCATAGTACCTACCTGAACCTTGGTGCTTGTCCCCTATTCCGCCTGGCTGGGCAAAAAGCTGGGCGCATCGGGGGGGGAGGCCTACGACGGACGGCCTGCCTAGGCGAGACCCGCAGCGGCGCCCGCCCTTGGCTCGCTAAGGCATCGGCAAACATGTGAACCAGTCAGCAGTGTTTGTAGTCTGCTTGATCAGTGAATCAGTGTCATGCTATTGTTCATTTTTAGATTCTTTACTTTTGGAGTAACCAGCATCGTAGCCTATTTTTGGCATTTTTTTTTTTTTTGGCGATTTGACTCCAACGTTGGCTCGGCAGCGAAGTCCGCCTGTACCCAAGTGTGGTTCGTATCCGGACCAGCCGCTGCTGGGCCTTTGATGGCGCCCAATTCTTGGGGTCTGCTCGTGCAACGATGGGATGTGAATTGACACTGCTCTTTGTACATGTCCCTTTTAGTTTAATTATATAATCTTTGAAACATCTATTCGTGCCACTTTTGCTGTGGCATGCTTCAGCCCCAAATACAGCTGCAGTCCACTCCATCAAAGTACCGAGCAGCTGGCATCAATGGAAACAGAACTGCTCATCTCCATCGCCTATCCCAAGCCACCTGTACAGTGACAAGGCGCTGGCTGGCTTGCTGGCCATCAACTCCACCTGGGCCGCCATCGATGCGCCCCACCTTACCTCATCTTCCCTGTTTCAGCCTCAGGCATCACATCAGCCACAGCAGCACACACCAGCCACATCACATCCACCACAGTCCCCGCCCACACTTTTTTGCATTTTTTCGCTACTAGGGCTTTACGCCCTCGAGTGGCGTGAGCGAGCCTGCGCTGCCCGCCCGGGCCCCCCCAAGGCCAAAAATCCTTTTGCAACTCCACGCCAACCAAAAAGAACGCCCCCCATCATCGACAACCGAGCAAAACCGTCAAGATGCCCGTATGAACGCCCTTCTCCAAGCCCTCCCGTTTCCCGACCCGAAGAGAACAAAAGAAGAGATCCATTGTGCTGTTGTTTCGCTGCTTTTCAACTTCGAGGCGCTCCGATGACTCTCCAACTGCATGCAGGTCGAGGATGACCCGCCGTGCGCAAAACGAACCGTCATGGAAGAAAATTCTGGAATCGGTGTGCTGCGTCGTCTTGCCATTGCCTAGTTGGGAGAATCGAGCGCTCGAATCACGAAAGGACAACATCTTGGACCTCTTTTTCTGCCATCTTCAACCGACGAAACGAAACCCCAAATGACAACGACATGTGTGCGTTTTTGCTAACGCATTTTGCCCTCACAGAGCCTCAAGTCTTTCCGTACCAAGCAGAAGCTTGCCAAGTCGCAGAAGCAGAACCGTCCTGTGCCCCAATGGATCCGTCTCCGCACCAACAACTCTGTCCGGTACGCTCCTCCCTTACCCGACGCGACATGCATCATCTTGACAAAGGACCACATGGCTAACATTTGTCTCCTTCCCTATAGCTACAACGCTAAGCGCAGACATTGGCGCAAGACCAAGCTCGGCATCTAAATATCCGGGCCTTGCTCTCTTTCTCTCTTTTCCTTTGCTGTTTTATTCCAATACCGAAACCTCGACAAGTCTTTCGACATCCCTTCTCTCATGAAACAGGATGGGCACGATGATCCGATTTCCCTTCTTGCCCCGGGAGGGAAAAATTTGGGCATCGGCTACGACGGCTGGCAGTTTCGGGCCTATGAAAAGATATTTATGGAACGCTTTCGAATGACAAACAAGACTATATGTTTTTTGCACGAAAGTAATGCACAGGAATTTTGAGCTGTTTTTGTTAATGTCTCTTTTTTCAGCAAAAGTTCCTTTGTCATTGCAAAACGTGGTGGAGAGGAAACATCATATCAGGGGAAGAAAATAAAAAAAATTTCAAATCAAACTGGACGCATCGTGAAGCCGCCGTGAGCTCTGCATCTGCCGCGAATAATGCAAGCCGAGTCGTAATAAAAGTTGTGCTCCGCCTTTGAGAACAGGGTGTTCCCCTTCACCAGCTCTCTCTGGCCTCTCTGGCCCAGTCCAGATTATAATGGTCTGCCATTTGTGGAAGTGGCCTCTTGTACAAGGAACCATGTTGTTAAGCATCGGCATGACGTGGCCCTTCATCGCCGTCAAGCAGTTCAGTGTTGGGACAGTAGCCGCTCGCTACATCTATACGAGATCACAAGCATCTTCAGTTGGTTGACTTGGTATCAATAATCAGCCTTTTGTATCAGCCTGAACGGCATCTATCTTTTGCTGCATCAACTTCCCCAAAAATTGCAATGCGTTATCATTGCCATCAACCATGTCCATCCTAGACCGCAATTAAACGCCTCTGGTGCATCGTGGAATGATTGGCGAACTTGGAGTCACTTGGCAATGCAACAAAGCAGCCCGTCATTAAGCACCATAAAATAAAAAAGGGCAACGATAAAAAAATCAAGGTAACCGTTAAAAGCAGGCAGGTAAGCATAACCAGAATGCATCGAAACCATGAGTTAGCCGCAGGAAACGCAGTGCTGCGCTTATCGGTCCTCAGCCCACTCGTTCTCGCGGCGGATCTGTTCCTCTTCTTCGGGGGTAAAGTCGTTGGTGATGTTAAATGTCTTGCGAATCTCCTCTGGGGACTTGCCCTTGATCATGTTGGCGACGGTTTTGCAGCCAACATCAAGAAGGGGCTTAATATCCAGATAGTTGGCGGCCTAGAGAAGATGAGTTAGCACTGTGTGTTGCGTCGAGCGATGACAACATGGGGTCAACGTACAAGAATAATCTCGAAGAGCATCTCCTGGTCGACTTGCATAAACTTTTGATCCCATTCGTCGATATCGGTGGTCTTCTTGCGAGCGTCTGACTCATCGTCCGCGGCCTGAGGGGGATCGCTAAGGTGGTGGGTGCACCACTCAATAGTCTTGCGCAAAACAGCTTCGTTCACCTATAGAATATGCGTTAGTTCTCTCGTGTCTGCGTCGTGGCGCGATGGGCGCGCGCAGGGCCGACCGGGGTGATGGCGGGTGGCGAGGCTTACGTTGAGAATGGGAATGGGGTTCGACTGGCTAATGTTACTATCACCGATATCCTCGAGCATGTGCTTGACGAGAATAGAGCGCTCTAGGACATCACGTGCTATAAGAGAAAAGTGGTTAGCGAAACAGCGGCGCTGGGATGGCAGCTTGGGAGGGAGACGCAGGCAAGCGTGCACGTACGAACGGCGAAGGTGATATTGTCGCTGGATTGGAGCCAGATATCCGGCTTGGACTTGGTGTCGGCCATTTTGTGAGATGAGAGTGTTAAAGGCGAGAGAAGAAAGTGGAAGATGCTGGCGTGGGCTGTTAGTTGATGATGCTGGAAGCGATGTGTGTTTTGCACAGAGGAGGTGGTAGAGTAGTTTGCGAAAGGAAAGTAGGAGGAGGAAGTGGGCAGGAAGCGCCTGCGGGGTTTCGGATGGAAGGTGACTGAAAGGTGGCGCTAGGCCACTGGGCTGGAGTGGAGGGGAGGGCTTACCGTGTATGATATTAACCAGGTGGCAGGTTGCTTGATGACTTGCGATGCGAAGTGCAGATTGTGGAGGAGAGAAGATTCGTCAGGGAGGTGTGGGCGCTTATATATATACGCCTGTACGAAAATAATATGTTTGTCTTTTTTTCTTCAAGTTGGCTGGAAATAAATGGTGGCAAGCCTCGAACCGTAAAATATTCAATGTGGAGATCGCACAGCGCCGTGATTAGGCGCTGGTGCCTGGTGCCAGCGCCTGGCGTAGGTGGCCTAGGTTGCCAGCCTCTGCGAGCCTGTGCTGCCTGGTGGTGGCTTTGTGTCGTGAGTCTGTGTGCCAACAAGTGGGCAGTGCGGCACTGCCTAATAACAACAAAGATCAACCAAAAGGAAGGAGAGAGCCTTTGTCACATTTCAATGGTTTGCTCACAGACCCATTCTTACCGATCCCAGACGTACTTGCTTACTTGGCCGCTTGCAGTGCCTGACAGAAATTCAGTACGCTGCACGCCAACTACATTCACCAAACCGTACAGAATTTATGGCTCGAATGCGACACGGGCCGCGCCAATGGCCATGCCACTCGAGTTTGCGGTGTGCTCCCGTCTTTGCGCCTGTGCCATGCCAACGTAATATAATCTGGGGGACAATTAGTTCTACCTCGAAGGGTAGCATCTACGGGGTGCTTAGGTAGACGCCACGCGTTTGTGGGAGCATCGGAAAGCTTGCCGTCGGCGGTTCGTGTCAGCTGCACCGAGTTCATCAAACCGGTAGCACCATTAGTACACCACGGCAATTATTGGGGACCGCCAACTCTGAGGCACGATTGCCTGGCATTTACACATGCAGGGGACGACACACAAAAAAAGTGGCCGGCCGCTGTTGGGTTGTCACTACGAACAAACTAGACGAAGAAGTGAAACCCGGGAAAATAATAAGAATATGAAAACTAAAGGCAAGGTGTCCATTTTTAGGACAAAAGTATACGCTCGACTCGTCACTGCTCTCTTTAATGGAAACCGATCTCTTTAATGGAAGAAAGTAAAAGAAACGAAGCAGTGAAGCACTGCCCTCTCGGGCATTATCAAGGTTGACGCCGGCTTTTGCACTGGGAGGCTGTGTTCTCGGCTATCTGTACTATTCTACCACTTACTATCATATACTCGTCCTTGTAAACCTTGTAAATGTCGGTCCGGTCCTACCGGCAAAGACGCAGTCTTTGTCGGACATATTCTGGGTCCTATTAAGCTGGGCTGCAGGCTCACTCGTGGGACATTCAACCGTTTGCTGGGCTATTTTTTCCCATTTTGACATGGCTGCTGTTTCAATCGACAAGTTTCTAGAAATTCATGTACGCGAGCCTGTTGGTTGACAGGTACGTACCATCGCCTCGATGTGTGGGGTGCATGAGAGGCTGCCTGGGACAGGGTGCTGAGAGATTTGCTTGTGGTCTAGCGGCTGCTAACTTGATGTTTCAGTGGGTGCTAGATTCACAGGAAACCTGCTAGTCGAGTTCCAGCCAGTGGAGCTGATACAGGACAGCAGCGACGAATCGAGTAGACAATGGTAATGTCGCGTTTGACGTCGAAACGAATTATGCGAGCTACATATTTCCCCAAGGTAGAGGGAATTGTACATATACATATGTATGCAAACAGCCGATTCGTCACGGAAACTGCGTCAAAAATCTCAACGCGCCGGCCTGGGGTCGACTTGGTTTTGTGTTGGACGAGTCTGGGTGGGGATTGAAGGGCAAGTGCTTCAGTTGTTTTCAGTGGAAGAGCAATGGGTGGATGCCGCCTGCGGACGGCCCGGCCCCAAGGCTTAGCGATTGCTGGTTAGCGAGTTTTGTCGAGGAGCGGCAACAGCCCAACAGCGGGCGGCCCCAGTAAATACCGTCCAGGGACCCCCTGAATCTTTGTCCCATCAGGCCACTCAATGGCCCCTTTTCTGCAGCGTGCATGCAGTCACATCGCTGCAGGGGTGCATTGGTGGAGGAAGGCACCTTTTTCAGTAAGTTTGCCGAAAAGCTTCAGATTCCTTGTCTTTTCTTGTTCTTCTGATTTTTGTCCTCGCGAACACGTCATTTGGTCGCGCTGAGGGCTGTAGACATGAGTAAATGCCCAATCATGGCGCGCGCGTCACCCCCAGAATGACCAACTCAACAACCAGTGATGAGGTCATGCCCCCTTGTCCGCTGCGTCCTAGACTTGTCCATAACAGCAACCTTTCCTAACATTGAAGGCTATTTGCTAGCTCGCCTAGGTAATTTTGCCCCCAGAATTATTAATATCGTTTGGCTTCCCTGTTGCGCCCATTAACGAGGTCTCACTCTGGCGCTGGCAAGTACCGTGCACGCATTCACTTGCGCTGGTGGTACCTGAGCTTCCGCAAACAGTGACTTGACCAGCCATTGAACCCATTCAATCACTGAATATGGCAGATATTAGCGGGCCCTCCACCGTCAGCTCAGCGCCTCGCCCTCTGTAATGGAACTTGCCACGCTTGCGGTTTTGTGTCTCTCTGGCTCTCCCACCCTTTCTTTTCTTTTCTATTCCATCTCCTGGGGTTGTGTTTTCCTTTCTCCAACAGCCCTTGCAACTTCTCTAGTTTCTTATTTTCTCTTTTAATTTATTTTCCGTCCCCGGCGGAAAGCCTCCTCATTCTCTATTCTCTTCCCCTCCTCCAACCTAATCGACTAGGTAGCGACGGCTTTTTTTCTGGTTGCCGTTGTTAGTGTTGGGAGCCTGCGTGATCGATTCACTTGGCGCGCGCGCCCGACTTGAGCCACCCCATGTCGTTGCTTCGCTCGCAGCCTCCGACAAGCCACTGCTTGCTGCGATTCCACCAGCCCTGAGAGGCATTCTGCCCGACCAGGAAACAATGTGGAGGCGATCCTATCTCCTCCTCGTCGCCATCCGATTGTGGTTCGCCCTCTCGTCCAGCTACCTCCACCCCGACGAAAACTTTCAAGGACCAGAAGTGATTGCAGGTGCGTTGAAGCCTTGGATATCTGGCCGTACTGGCGCGTACAACTTGAGTCCTAGTTGTCGCGTCACAGCTGCGCCGAGCTTGCCAGAACTTGATTATACTCTGCGAGTCAAGATAACTAACCAAATGCCCATCTGCAGGTGAAATCTTCAGCTATCCTGTGCGACGAACTTGGGAATTCACCAACGACAATCCCATCCGAAGCGTTTTCCCACTATGGCCCGTCTACGGCCTGCCGATGCTCCTCCTGCGCTGGCTATGGATTGGTAACGGCAATGATGGCGAGATTCGACCCATTGTCGTCTTTTGGACGCTTAGGGTCCTCATGTTCCTCATTAGCTTCGTCCTTGAGGATTGGGCCCTGCACGAGCTGATTCCTTCGCCGCGCCATCGTCGCGTAGCAGTTTTGCTCGTCGCATCGTCCTATGTGACCTGGACCTACCAGACACACACCTTTTCCAATTCCATAGAGACGCTAGTGGTTGCATGGAGCTTGGTGCTGATACAGCGCATTGTCGACGCCAAGGTAAGCTGGCCTCTTTTTTTTTGTTTTTGCGACATGACACTAGCTTCACCCAGACCGCCTCTGCTAACACCGCTTTTCAGCAACAATCTACGCTCCTGCCCTCTTTCGGTCTGGGAATAGTCGCTGTGTTTGGCATTTTCAACCGCATTACATTCCCAGCGTTTCTCTTAATTCCTGGCTTTCGTTTGATACCCCATTTCCTGAATAGGTAAGCTTACACCCACCGGCCTCACACCGTGTAAGCCACCGCCACTAACCACTTTGCAGGCCTCTTTCTCTTGCAGTCCTGGTTTCGGCTGCTCTTGTTACCTCCCTCGTTGCGATTGCGCTGGATACCGCATTCTACAGCTCTGGCCCCGTTACGTGGGCCGACCTAATTTCTAGACCAGTAATAACTCCCCTCAACAACTTCAACTACAACTCGGACACGGCAAACCTCGCCCAGCATGGCCTTCACCCATGGTATCAGCACTCGCTTGCGAACCTTCCACTGCTGCTTGGGCCTGCCGCAGTTCTGTTCGTGACGAAACCTCACCTTTCCATCCGACTCTACTCCGCCATCTCAGGACTGGCGGTCCTATCAATATTCCAGCACCAGGAGGCGCGATTCCTTCTGCCGACAGTCCCCCTCATTCTGTCGTCTGTTCAGCTTCCTACGAACAAGTCCCTGCTGCGTGTCTGGGCTGGCGCTTGGATTATTTTCAACCTTTTTCTTGGCATACTCATGGGCACATACCACCAAGGAGGCATTATTCCCGGCCAAGTTTTCATAGCCGGCCAGCCCGATGCCACAACTGCCATTTGGTGGAAAACATACACGCCACCTATTTGGTTGCTCAACGGCAAAAATGAAGTTTTGCAGACCAAAGACGTCATGGGTATCAAAGGCGACGACCTGCTCATACAGCTGACCTCGCTCGCCACTTGCGACACTCCCGCCGATCGCCGTAACCAAGAGTACCTGAAAGAAAAGAATGGTACTTATTTGCTCGCGCCCGCCTCTGCCACATGGCTAGATCCGTACCTGTCAAATAAAGGTTTGCAGGGGCTACGCTTCCGCGAGGTCTGGCGATACCGTCAGCATCTAAACCTCGACGACTTGGATATCGGCGATGATGGCCTCTGGAACACGCTGACGAGAGTCGTCGGTCGCAGAGGTCTGGTTGCTTGGCGTGTCACAAAAAGCTGCTAGTCAGCTAAACAAAACAGGAAATCACAGTTACCTAGACGTATATAGAACTAGTATGTATATGATTCGACTACAAAATGCAAAAAATTGCAAATACCACACCGACTCCCATGCGAAACTGTCACGACGGCGTAGGCGCCCTATTGTTGTAATGGCGGTCTCAGCGAGCGGCAGACTGCTGTTCACTCACGCTGGGTTACGCAGAAGAAAAGGACAAGCGCTTCAGTCTGACCAGGTCAAGAAAATACGCCTATGTGCATGCTCGGTTACGCACTCTAGGGACGAAAGAATGTTTCAGCTTGACCGGGTATATTGACATTATATCTACGTCTATTCATCTAAGAACTCGTAACACATAACAGTCCCCCATACCCTTTAAAGCCCATGTTTTCCCTTTTTTTGTGGTTCAAAAAAAAAAGGCCTAAACCAAGCAACGAATGCTTAGTAGAGGCGCTTGGGGGGAGACATGGAGGCCTTGATGGTCAGGCTGCCGACGTTCTGCCAGCCCTTCTTGAGGAGGGAGACAAGGTAGTTGATGGCAAGCATGATGTTGCCGAGGAGCTGCTCGGTCTCCATCTCGACGTTGCCGACGGCGACACCCATGCAGAGGACCTTCTTGAGCTGGAACTTGATGGTGGACTTGACCTCGGTGATCTTGGCGGAGAGGTCGTCGGCGTGGGAGACGGGGGTGGGGAACTTGCCGGCCTTGGACAGACCAGGGCCGAGGAGACGGGGGATCTGCTTGATCAGGGCCTCGGAGGCGATGAAGGCGTCGTACTTGCGGGCGAGCTTCTTGATGAGCTTCTTGTTCTTGTTGAGCTTCTTCAGGTCGTCGGCCGACATGGCGTCGACGCCGCCGTGCTTGGCACGATCGAGATCGTGCTGGTCACCGAGGATGCAGATGGCCATGTTGGGGCGGGGGACGGCGGGCAGCTTGATGGTGCCGGAGAAACGCTTGTCACGCTGGGGGTCGTAGTTCTTGAGACCGATCTGGAGCTCGACGGTCTCGAGGAAGTTGCGCTTCTTGGTCTCGTTGGAGTACTCAAGGAGCTCCTGGACTTGCGTCCGGACATTAGCTACAGAGGGGTGTTAGCATAATCTGGGGGGGGTTTTCTTCTTGGTGGTTCTCTGGTTGTTCTTTTCCTGCAACAGCGATCCAGTCGCATCGGCTGGGTGCCGTAGAGGAAGAGAAAACTCGGAGCGTGCGGATAACATACCGACTGTAATCTTAGACATTTTGTCAGTCTCCCAAGAGGTTTATCAATTGGTGGTCAGGACGGAATTGGTTGATTCAAGAAAAAGATTGAGCGGAGCCACGAGATTTTATAATATTTTTGGGCCCTTCGAATTGCGCCTGCTTGGTGCGCTTGGTGGGGTTACGATTGTGTGGCAGGGCAAAATTTTCTCACGTGTGCGATCACGTGCACCGGCCTAGACCCGACAACCTCAGTGTAGTTACCCTGCGGACGGCTAAGAAAAAGACGATGTCGCAGAGAAATAGGCGATTATAGTTTTAAAATGACGAGTTGACTCCTTTACCGAATTATTGAGTCATAATAAACTCAAATAAACATCTTCACGTTCAAATTTTTGACTCTTGTGAGTCATTGGGCGAGGCCTTTGAGGCAAATCGTCATGGCCGCGCAGCAAGATTTGCTGAGCCAAGAGCTACTGAGTAACGCCGGCCTTCTCATACGATGGCTTGAAAGTCAGCCTCAACAATCGCAAAATGAGTATGATGTTGTTCTATATGATTGCTTCCATTTAATTAGAATTTTTACTAATTAAATTTACCAGGCTTGCGGTTGCTGCGTTTGAGCGCCTCTACTCTGAGGCTGCGCAACCCAAATCCGTCTCTGGCAACGCGTGCGTGAGGCTCTGCGGGCTAGTTGAGCAGGCCTCCAAGTCCGGGTCTCAGGTTCTGCGCGACTGGGCCTTTTCCTACGATGTTGCTCTGAAGCTGTTTAATTTCTACATTGACTGGAACGAATACGACCACCACCGGTCCATGCGTCTTGTCCTCGACCTCATTGCCGTGCTGCTCCGCAAGAACCCGGACCAGCACGCCGCAGCGGGCACCAAAGATGCGCTTCTGGGGGATCTCGTTTCCGTGGTCTCGGGACGGTCGATGAAGCCTGTGGCGAAATCTGCTATCAAGACGCTGGACCACTTCCTTGGCAAGTCCGTGTTTGCACTGGACGACATCCGCGTGAGCTATGAGAGCTGTAGTGGCGACCTTGACGGCCGGGAGCCGATCGAGGTCTGGGGCCTGTTTATTGGAGACTTGTTTGACTGGATGCGCTTACACTTTGTGTGTCCCGCGGCAGGCAAATTGGTTGTAACCCTGTACCGGATGCTGCGTCAAGGACGCGGTCCTACCGATCAGATTCCCAGCATTGATCTTTGGTATCAATGGCTGCTCGTCTTTGTCACAAGGGAGCCCTCTCTTGTAGAACGCATCAAGAACTACGTGTTTCTACCCTTGTTCAAGATTGACAGAAAAGAGGCCCTGTTGTTCCTGCAAAAGATGAACAAGGACCAGCCCGTATCAGCAGCCGAAAAGCTGCATGTCGATATCCCGGCTCTGATCCAGCTTGCGGCTCTTGAGACGGGAAAACGGGTTGGCCTTGTCGAGGAGCCAGACCTCGATACCAACGGCCACGCCGAAAGCGACGGCACTTCCATCGTCTTACACGAAGAAGTCCTTGCAAGTGTTCTCGGCCACCCTTCCCACGAAGTCCGCTCGCTCGCCTTTTCCATACTCATCGCATCGCCCTCTACCACGAAGCCTTACTCGCCAAGGGCCCTCCAGCTTCTCCAGAAGCATCTCGGCGCATTCTTTGCCGACCCGGACGCCAAGTTCCGCGTCGACGTCTCGGCTCGTGCCAGAGACATGTTTAAGCGCGTCCGAGGGGCCATTTTCGTGCTGAAGCGCAGCATCCCACGCGTACGCGCCAAAGCAGCCAAAGACAGAAAGCCAGAGAGCATACCCGATGGGCCCGCGCCGGCCGTGTACAAGACAAATCTCATTGCCCTGCCCGAAGAGAGCCTGGTGCAGTGTCTGGCGTACCATGAGGCATTCTTCAAGTGGTACCTGGAATTTCTGTGTGAGGAGCTCGTCCCGACGGCCTCGTACCAGCGCCACATTGCCTCGCTCAAGGCTCTTGGTCACATTCTCCGCATCGAGGGGGAAAAGGGCAAAACGTGGGAGACTGCAGACGACCAGACACTGTTCTTTGACATGTTTGACGACAAATGGATTCGCGCGCTGTTCGACCTCCTCATGGACCCCTTTGAGGATGTGCGCGATGTCGCCTCGACTGTGCTCAAATCCATCTTTGCGGATACACGATACCGCAAATTCTCGCTGCTCACCGCAGACAGCGATGCGCAAGACGCCGCCACGGAGCTCCGAGAGCTGTCCCGCCGTGCGAATGATCTCGCCCGAAAGACGGCGCGCGCTGACCACGCAAACGGCGTTGCGCGCGTCAACCAACTCCTCTACCGGTTCCTCACCACATCGACAGAGCGTATCGCGCTGCTGTCGGGCATGGTCGAGGAGCTCGAGAGCAAGATTGCCCAGGCAGAGGCAGACCTCGGCCGCGCCGTCCTCGAAGCACCTGTGCACGGCGACTTTGCTTCGCTGTGCAGCATGTGGCAGGTCGTCTCGGAGCTGCCGCTCGCTGACCAAGACCTGCAAGCCGTTGGAACACTACAGATGAGGCTGCTTGAGTGCTGCCAGCGTGCATGGGCCTCTGTTCAGTATATCCTCTGCGACGACTCGCCCGAGGGGCACTTGCCGTCGGAGCTGGAAGAGCTCGAGGGTCTCGACACTAAAGGCCTCATCAGCTACAGTTTCCGCTCCATCCACGAGTCGAGCAACTTGATGCGCATCATGATCCTGGCCATACGAAACAAATCGCGCAAGGGCGCCGTGGTACCCAGCAAAGAGGTGTATCTTGGCATTGGTAGACTCACATTTGAACAGCTATCTAGTCTCCGACATCGCGGCGCTTTCACAAACGTCTCTGCCACCTTTAGTGCCTGCTGCCAACAGAGCAAGCACCTAGAACAAGCCGATGGCGACGAAGATGTTCTCCTGACTTGGTATAATGGCGCCATGGAATCCATCAACTCGCAAGTTTCAACTACTCGCCGCTCTGCTGGCATTCCCTCCCTCATCACAGGCATCTTGTCCGCCAACGCGGCCAACCCGTCTTTTGAATCCGTCATGGACACGCTCATGAAGATTGCCAGCGCCGAAGCCCAAGTGACCGAAATAGACGACACGCAGCTACCTCAGGTGCATGCGTACAACTGTCTCAAAGACATTTTCAAAAACTCCCTCCTCACCTCTCTCGGGAACAAGTCCGAGGCCTACCTGCCGCAGTGCCTCGAGCTGGCCGCCAGCGGCTTGCGGTCCGAGGTCTGGGCCGTCCGAAACTGCGGCCTCATTTTCCTCCGAAGTCTCATCGACTGCCTGTTCGGCTCGCACGAAAGTAAGCACATGATTGAGGCGGGCTGGGACGGTCGCGCGAATCGGATCCCGTACCATCGATACCCCAACCTGCCCGAAGTGCTACGCGACCTGCTCAAGTCGGGCCACCAAGTCATGGCCACCACGTCGACGCTGTCGGCGGCGGCGGCGGAATCGGTGTTTCCGGCGCTGGATATTATTCGCAGAGCGGGACCGCCGGCGCTGCTGCGCGACGAGATTCAGAGCGATGTCGCGCACTACCTCTCCAGCAGCGTCTGGCATGTGCGAGAGATGGCAGCCAGAACGCTGTGCTCGTGCTTGCTCCATGATAAGTGGCTGGAGATGATAAAGAAGATACACAGCGAGGCGCGACGCGCCGCTGCTGGAGCGCGTCTGAACCATGTCCATGGCGTCTTCCTGACACTCAAGTTTGTGTTTGAAAGACTGAATGAAGTGTCTCTTGACCAACTGAAAGGTAACCCTAAATGTTATGTGGAAAGTCCCGGGAAAATGTTATGCTAATCCTGCACAGCTGATCTACCGGAGCTAGTCGAGTTTCTATCAGAATCCAATGTCGTGAGCGACTATGCCAACTGTCCAGATGTAGTCGCCGCGTATCTAGAGGTTCTCAACCAAACATGGGCCTTGCAGCTTGCGGAAGGCCTTCCACTGCAACCAAGCACGCCCCAGCTCCCACAAGAGTCAGGTCTGGCCCTCTTCAAGTCGCAAAAAGTCATCAATGATGTGTTTTTAGCGCATCAGGCTGCCGATTCTGCCAATGCCCTGCGCGACATTGTATTCAACCCTCACATTGGCGTAAACACTCTTGTTACTGCACTGGAAACAATTCCCAAACTTTGGGATTCTGCAAAAGTAACAGAAAAAACGCTACTATCCCTCTGCTCACTGTATACCGATACAGCGCTTCGCACGACGTACCTGGAAGCGCAGACGGCGGCGGTCGAAAACCTCGCTGATGTGCTCGATGCGCTCCTGGCAGACGGCGATGCGCAGAAACTGCCGATGGAGGAGCTTGCCAGCCTATGGGCTTGCCTGCCGCTCGGGCCGATGAACCCAGCGTTGTCCAATGCTGTCATTCGCGCGGGCGGTGCCATCATTGCAGCCCTTCACATCGCGGGACAGCTCACACCAGAGGGGTTGAATAGCTGGGCCGTGCTGATGGCTGATGCTGGCCTGGATGACAAGGTGAGAATTACCGGATTCTATACGTTTGAAAAGTCATTGTATGCTGATGATGTTCATAGATCTTCGACACACGATTCGCCGCTGCGGAGTCCTTTTGCTCCTTCTTCACCGTCATCGGTCCAAACTGCACAGCGCCAGCCTTTTTGCCTGTTCTGCTCGATCTCTACGATACGCTCAACGATGATGATGAAGAGGTCCGTGATCTGGGCTCCGATGCTTTTAAGTATATCGCGGGTGTCTCGCTCGTGCCCATCGAAGCCGCGACCCGACTCCTCCAGTGGCTCGCTGTGACGTTTGGCGAGCGGCCTCAATTCCGCGCCGTCGTCGCCTACCGCATCGTCGGCAGCGCCGGTGCGACGGCGGCGGCCTGGACACCCGCAGCGGAGCAACTTACCGCTGCGCTGCAGTTTGACGACTCGCTGTTTGCGGTGGAAGAGCAGAACTTGTTTGTCGACGAGGTGCGAGAGACGAAGCGCTGGGTGTCCGTGTTTAACAGCCTCTCATGGGCAGGAAGCGATCCGGCGCATGGCGCTGCGCTCGCGAGTCTCGACAGCTGGGTGCGGGGCGGCGTCGGCAAGTTGGCGGACGTGATGCAAGGGCAAGAGGACGGTCCGCTGGGCTGGGCATCTGATGCACAAGTCTTCGCGATTGCGACGCGGATCGTGAATGGCTACCTGGTGCTGGCCAAGAGCGGCGCTGCGGGCGAGGAGTTGACGGCGCAGGTCGCGAAACTGAAGCACGCATCTCTCAGAAAGGACAATAATGTTTCACGATTACTCATGGATGCATTGAATTAGAAAAGAAATGCACATATCATGATGAGAATGGGGAAAAAGAATAGGAATGGGAATGGTATTGGGATAGAACTCTTCACCTATTTATTAGACTCTGCATTAGAAGCCAGATCCAAAATTTCTGCGTAATTTTCAAAACTTCATCTATGAGTCAAGTGCAATATCAAACTTGATAGCTTAGTATGCTAAAACGCTAGAAAGAAATCCAAATCAATAAATGCGAATATGCTTCGTGTATATGCACAGTTGCGAAGCGTCGCTGGTACAGCACCCTTTTCATGCTTCCTTCTCCGCCGCCATGTCGGCCGAACTCCCGGACGACTGTAGCGGGAGCGACGCGCTGCTCAAACCGCCCAGCTTGCCCAGCTTGGCCACGAGCTGCGTGTTTTGGGCCTGCAGGTCGCGAACCTGGCCCTCGAGGATGCGGTTGTGCTGCAGGGCGAGATCGCGCTCCGCGCGCGTGCGCTCCAGCTCCAGCGCCATGCTCGACTTTTCTTCCTTTTCCATGGTCTTGCGGCGTCGCTGCTCCGCCTTGCGCGCCTCGTTTTCCCGCTTCTCCTCGAGCTTGGCGAGCTCCTTTTGGTACTTTTGCTCCTGCTTGGCCGCCTCCCGGTCCAGCTTCTCGCGCAGCTTGGCGAGGGTCGCCTCGTCCTTGGCGCGGTCGCCCTCGCTCTTGCTCTGCAGCCGGGACCGCATGAGGACCATCTTCTCGTCGATCTTGCGGCGGCGCTCCTGCAGCTTGCGCAGGTCCTTTTCGCCCGAGGAGCCAATGGTGGAGGGCGCGGCGGCGGCGGCAGCGTTTGGGTTGGTCGTGGTGGATTTGGAGTCCTCGGACTGGGTGCCGTCATTCTTGGCCCCTGGTTCGTCTTGCGTGAGACGTTTTTCGAGGGCAGAAAGGAATGAGCGGACAGACGAGCTATCGCTTTCGTCTTCGCGCTCCTGGGAATGGGTGGCAGGAACGGTAGAGAGTGTCTCCTCACTGCTGGCATAGTTGAGGCCAAGACCATTGGCGACGACAGAGGTGGCGACGCCGAATATGCCGGTGATGATGCCGTAGATACCGTTGCTGCTGGGGATTGAGTCATCTTCGCCGTCCTGGCTTTGAAGTGTGCTGTTACTGCGATTGAGGTGATTTGTCGTCGTAGGTTGCGCCTTTGCCGTGGCTACCGGCTCTTCTCGATTTGCATCATCTGCGGGTGTTTGCGGCGTCTCAGCTGCGTCAGACTCATGCCACCCCCTTCGCGACTTGACCGTGGTCCATTTGAGGAATTTGCCAGCGTCACCGACGATACCAGGCGGGGTGCCCTTCTCGATGAGGAATCGAGGGACACTGCCACCAGGATCGCTGCGCGTCACCATCAGCCACTCCACCGCCACGGGCCGAGCATCGTGTAGGCGCTCCGAGTTGCTCAGATTTATATCGGAGCTTGCGCCGCGTTCATCACTGACCGCAAGATCAGCTGTAGACATTGAACGCTTGGCCATGGACGGCTCAAGGCGGACTTCTCGAATAATTTCTACTGATTCGTATTGCCCACGAATGATTCCTTGGCGGGGCGGACACTCGCTGTGGTTACACGGTTTGGAGACGATGACGTATTGACGCAGACCCCCGGATTCTTCTTCTCTTTTATGAGAAAGGTCAGAAGTTAGAAGTAGAGTGATGAAATCTCGCGGCGAAGTAGGACCCGGAAACTGAGCCGACAATTGAAAGACTGTTGAAGTTAGCAAAGAGATCATGGGGAGTAACAGCAAAACAGCTATACATACCACTGAGATGACCAGCATTCTCAATTTCCTTGTCTTCTACATGTCTGTCGGCCCCAATGCCTCTGATATTGCCGACGCCTGGCGAACCTTGCACCTTCAAGCTCTCGGCAAACTCGCGCTCGAGGCCAGCTCGCCAGTTCTCAAATGACAGACCCTCGTGGACGCTCTGCCGGGCGAACCAGGCACCCTTTCCGTCTTTGCTGGACAATTTGAAAACATTGACACCAAGGGGATTCTCTTTAGGATTCACTTTGACCTCTTTCCAGTCCTTGCCCAGCGCTGCGGCAGCCTCCAGGGAAGCCGCCGGCAGACGCGGCGCGCGCGACCGCTGGGAATCATTGAGCAGGACGGCGGACTCAGTCTTTGCGCGCGCCCGACCGGATGCGGCTGGCGTGGTTGGGGCGGCGGCAGAGGAAGGCGACGGGATCGACTCGACGACAATCATGGCCTGGGACAAGATGTCGTTGATGTACGTGGCGAGGTCATCCTGCGGGAGGTCGCTCCAGTCGACGGGGGCGAGAGCCTGCAGTGGCTGATGAGAGTTGGCCATGGCGATGCGTTTCTCAAGCGCACGAGGCACCGAACACAGCTTCCGAGGGCGTTGTGATTTTGTCGATGATTTGAGACACGGGTCAAACTAAGGGCAGGGCTGAGGCAAAATGGACAAAAATGCGGCGTTGGAAGAGAAGAAGAGAGCGCAAAAGATTGGCGGCTGGATATTGAATGAAGGGGACAAAACCTGTTTGTTACGCAAGACTGCGGCGACAATCAAGGCGAAACGGCGGGCGGTGAAATGTAGCTGTGGTTGGTGACATCAGACAAGAATTGTACGAGGCGGACAGCTCACTATTTCGAGCGGCGGGCGCTTCTTTGGCGGGCCAAGGCGGGGGAGGCGTCTCAAGTGGAGAGGCCGAAATATCCGGTGAAGCTGGTGCCCGCGGGTCTCGCGGGAGGCAGAATAAATAAAAGTAAAAATCGCTAAATGCTCTAGATCAAGTCCAGGAATGGGAAGAACGTGCCTTGCAAGCCAGACTAAATTTGGTCGCTATGGAAGTTTTCATCGTAGTCGTCGCACAGTAACCAGCCAACAGCCTTATTGCTGGCACCTAGAGTCACCACATAATTCAAGTAGAATTAAAAGAGAAAGCCTACAGAAGTTTATAAAAATTGAAGAAGAATTGTTGTATCCCAAATCATTAAAAAGACACAGAGAAACAAGGCTGGGTGAGGAACCCGACTGACAGCTGGGTTTCGTGGCTGTTACCACTAACAAGACGACCCGACTTGATTGGCACAATTGACACGATTGGCAAGAGTCGTCTATTTATTCGCTCGAAACATGCAGTGAAACCACCGCAAAACTTCGATCCAAACTAAAAAAAAAAAAACGTCCCCAAGATTCCCGCCTTATCACATAGCCGCTGCATCCCGCGTCATGAACTTGGTCTTGACGTCACACCACCGTCAGTCAACCACCTGTACCTGGAGCCGCTTCCATCATAATTATGGCTTGATTCTCAGATGAAGCGACAAGAAGCTAGATGGTTTATATATAAACTACGTAGATGCTCAAGTCAAGCCCTGCTGAGCTCGTATTCTCCAGCAACAAACACATCGTGCAGAATCTCTTACAACAACACATTCCTGAACATACTACCGATACAATGGCACAAACAGAATCTCTTAAGCGATCGAACCTTTTCGACCTGCAAGGCCGAGTAGCTGTAGTTACCGGTAAGCGAGTGGACATTGCAAGTTCTGTACCACTTTCAAGACTGCTGACATTGCGCAACAAGGTGGAGGTTCAGGCATCGGCCTCATGGCCGCTCAAGCCTTGGCTGCCAACGGCGCCAAGGTGTACATTTGCGGCCGCACCCCAGAGAAGCTGCAAAACGCCTCTGAAACTCACGGGTATCAAGCACCCGGCGAACTCATCCCCATAACCGCAGACGTCAGCTCCAAGGTGGGCGTCTCTGCCCTTGTCGGGGAGATTGAGCGCCGCGAGGACTGCGTCTGCATCCTCGTCAACAATGCCGGCATCAGCAGCACCTCTGGCACCGTTTCTGAGGCCAAGTCGGCGCAGGAACTTCGTGAGGCGCTCTTTGACTCTGGCGACTCCCAGTTTGACGAGTGGGAGAGCGTCTACCGCACCAACGTGACGTCCATGTTCTTCACCACGGCCGCCTTCCTGCCGCTGCTGCAAAAGTCGACAGAAAAGCACGCGGGCTGGTCGGCCGCCGTGATCAACACCACCTCCATCTCGGGTCTCATAAAGTCGGCGCAGCACCACTTTGCGTACAACACCTCCAAGGCGGCGGCGGAGCACCTGACGCGCATGCTGGCGGCCGAGATTGCCGAGGCTGGGCTCAAGATTCGCATCAACAGCATCGCGCCGGGCGTCTTTCCGAGCGAGATGACGGCCAAGGAGGAGAGCGACGACCGGCAGAAGAGTTCCCTGCCAAAGGAGAAGATGGAGGGCGACATTCCGGCCCAGAGACCGGGAAAGGATGAGGATATTGCGCAGACGGTGCTGTTTATTGCTTCGAATCAGTATATGAACGGACAGAGAGTGGTAGTGGATGGTGGATATACGCTCAGCCATGGCATGTAAGCGGTAAAGCTCAAAGTTATTCTTGTCTAAATATAATATAATTCTTTCTAGTTGTATAGTCTCTATATTGTGAGTACAAATCTTGATAAAAGACGGCGGAGATTGTATATATCGCTCAGACTATTAATCAATCTTGATGCACACCTTGCCAAAATGCTTTCCAGAATGCAAATGCTTGTACGCCTCTTTAAGCTGGTCCAGACCAAAGACCTGGGCGTCTACGACCGGTCGCAGCTTTTCCGGGTTGGCGTCAATGGCACGACACATGTCCTCGAGCTGCACTCGGTTGCCGACGAGCACACCGCGCGCGGTAAAGAGGTTGCTCAGACACTCGAGGAAGCTCGGCTCCTTCTCGTGCTCGGTGCCGCCGACGAACCCGATAATGGTGATGATGCCCGCCGTCTTGATGGCGTTGATGCTCTGGCGCATCGAGGTTGGGCCGGCCACCTCGATAACGTGGTCGACGCCGACGCCGCCGGTAATCTCCCGCGCCTTGGTGCCCCATTCCGGCGTCTCCTTGTAGTTGATGACGTGGTCGGCGCCGAGCTTCGTGAGCGTCGCCTCTTTGTCCTTGGAGCCCGTGGTGGCAATGACGCGCGCGCCGGCGGCCTTGGCAAACTGCAGGGCCGCGATGCTCACGCCGCCGGTGCCCTGGGTGAGCACCCACTGGCCCGCGGCGAGCCGGCCGTCGGCCTGGCCGTAGAGGGCGTTCCAGGCCGTGAGCGCCGAGCAGGGCAGCGTGGCGGCCTCGACGGCGGAGAGAGCGGCGGGGCGGTGCACGAGGCCCTGCTCGTTGAAGGCGCCGATGGCGCGAAAGGTGCCGTCGAGGGCGCCGCCGAGGCCCGTCGCGTTGTTGACGGCGTTGATGGGCCCGCCAATGTGCTCCTGGTTGAAGAGGGTGAGGACCTTGTCGCCGGGCTTGAAGCGGGACACGTGCCGGCCGACGGCGAGGACGGTGCCGGCGCCGTCAGAGCCCGGGATGACGTTTGGTTTGGTGGCAAAGGGGTATTTGCCAAGAGGGATAATAAGATCGCGGTACTGTGAAGAACGCGATATGTTAGCGAATATGTTGCCGGCTGGTTATAAGCGTTGAACTGGGAAGCTCACGTTGAGAGACCCGGCCTCGACTGTGGTCTTGTTAGCATGCGCTAAGATTATCTCGACGGCCAGCTTCAACACTTACGCTTGATCAAGACTTCGCTGTCTCCAGGAGGATTTACGGGCACCTCGGTGAATTTGAGGGCATCAAAGCCTTCGCTTCCGTCGAGCGAGCTGAGTGTCCATTGCTTGGTAGTGGCGGGAATCTGAACAGCCATGATGTGCAGAGTATGAGTACGTCTTAATCGACAATTGTCACGGAGAAAAGCAGGGAATAGCTACAGCTATATATAGCACCCATTATTGAAGCCTAATTCGCCATTTCGCCATTTCGCATATTTGTAGTTATTATCGCCGACCCTGGGCGGCGTTACCACCGCCCAGACCCAGACTTTGACGTCAAGGATACCCCGCTCCCCATCAAGGCTCTCGCCCCTACTACATGGATTAGTAATTGGGACATGTGTCGAGTTGAAATGGCCAATTCAGTAGAGAAAAGCAAGAGTTCATAGATACTTTGCTTGATTGGGAAAAGCCGAGATCTCTTTTCTATCGACTCTTACACCTGGCCACGGGCAAGGCTCGCTTGCGGCGCTGTATGCATGCAGGCGCCGCCGCCACGCAAGCCCATGTCTACACTAAATAGTGGAGGTTTCAATGCAAGGCTGTGGGATTCAGAAACAGTGATTTATGATTATTTTGATTTCCAACCCTGTATTATAAAGCATCGCTTATAAATCTAACTCGTCTTGTTTCCCGGGCCCTTGGAGAACTTCTTCTCAACGGCATCTTCCATCGGTCCGCGTGGGTTCGAAGACAAATTCTGGTACCCAGTATCGTTAGCGTCATGCCAGTGGACAATAATGGCGTGATAAATTCGTACCTCTAGTTGTGACTTGGACGACTCTTGGAGTTGCTCGGAAGTCTTGTCTTTCGAGTGGATGCCTTGGCCGGGGGTTTCGTGCAGCTGAGCACCGGTCTGGCGCTCGGGCGAAGGGGATTCTCTGCCTTCAGACATGTTGTGAGATTTTTTTTTTGGTTGCCGGTGATTTGGTATGATGTGAAATTAGATGGAAAACTGAAAAAGCGCAGAAAGAATTACCATTCCATCATCTTATTTATCTGTCTGTTCTTGACCCGATATCAGGTACGGCAGAACCCACTATTGTGCCTTCTGGTCACCTATCAGGCGCTAGAAACAGCGTCCTGATGTCAGAATGACAGGCTGTAGTCGCCAATTGCACAATCGCCCAGAAATATCATGGTGAGGTCACTTTGAATAGCAGGCAAGATTTTGGGGCTGTTTTGCGCTCTTATGACGGCATCACCATGACGCCGATTGAAACCGCCGCTTGCGCCACCAGCGAATAGTAAAGCCCGAGATTGATAACGATCAATAGGTATAAATATATGAAGAAAGAAAAAGAAAAAGAAAAAGAAAAAGAAAGTCTCTTTATTTCATTATTGTTAAAGTGAATCAATCTCCAATTCCGACACAAATGCCCTGACAACGGGTGCGGAGCATAGACTCCGCGGCCATTCGATCGAAATCGAACACCACTTCAATAGTACGATTTTGCCAAAACTATTGACAGACAGACGGCCACGGACAGTTTGTCATGCTTTGGATGAAGATGGCTCATTGCAGACTAGTGCGGCATTGGCAGGAGGCCCAAAGAGGCAAGAAAGGTTCCGATCCAGATCGCCGCGCTACAAGTCAGCCACCGAGGTGCCCTGAACCATGCTGATTACAGGGGGGCTATTCGCGGAGTTTCTGTGCTTACAAGCCATCTATACAATATTCCGAGAAAGAGGCATGTCGTGGCGGACACTGTGGGTGAGAATTGCACATGACTGTCTTCCCATACGATTCATGATGACAGCGACAAGGAGCTCATACAAGGCTTCCGGCAATAATAAATACATACATTGCCATGTGAATCTATAGGTCATGGATAGAAGTGCTTGAAATCTTTGTTCATTACTTCATTCCACAAAATGCTACCTCTACTGGCCCTTGTAGATAGCCGTAGCATTGGCAATAAACGCGTCAAAGATGCCATCCCCCGTGGTCGGTGTGATGGAGTTGGGCACCACCTTGCCGTCGTCGCTGAGGCTGCCCACCGTCTTGGCCTTTGTCTTGTCCACCCACGCCTGCGCCGCCTTGTACTCGTCGTCGGCCTTGCTCTTGTCGCCTCCCTCAATCGCGGCCAGCATCGCAATCATGTGCTCGCTGGCCTTGGCCCACTGCATGGCGACGGCCGTCCACGGCGCGACCTCGGTGGCAAATGGCTTCATGGCCATGCCGGGGAGGACGTCAGGCACGCTGGCAAGTAGCGCGAGGCGGTCCGCGAGAGCGCTGCTGCCGCCGCCCTTTTTGCTGCTGCGCGCGGCCCAGAAGGCGGCAATGTCTTTGCTGAGCTGGGGCGCGCTCTCGGTGCTGTTGCGGTAGGGCCAGTTTTGGTTAATGTCGACAAACGCGAGGAGGGCCTTGTGGACGCCCTGGTCCGTGCCGGCGAGCTCCTGGATGACGGCAAGCCAAGAGGCTTGGGAGTCGTAGGCGGGGCTGTTCCACGAGTAGTCGCCGTAGTTGCCCAGGGCAATCAGGGACGCGTACGACTGCACCATGGGGTTGGAGGTGAAGCCAATCATGTGCTTGTACAGTTCGGTCGCGCGCTCCGTCAGCGGGTTCAGAAACAAGCGGAAGGGCTTGTTGTCGTTGACGGGAAAGTTGTCCCAGATGAAGAGCTTGTCGGTGACATAGGTGGAATCGGCACGAACGACGCTCTCGACAGTAATCGTGTCAGAAAAGACGCCCTCGCCCGTCCACTGGACTCGGATGTTCTTATCCAGCTGCTTGCCAAACTCGCCCTTGTACGGGTCGGGCGCGCTGCCCGCATAGTTTGTGGGGACAGTCTCCAGGTCAGTGAGGCCTTCGTGCGCCTTGATGTAGTCCTTTTGCACGCGGTTGAGGTAGAAGGCCTGCGCGTCCGCGATCCAGTGCCAGTCGCCGTTGTTGGGAAACTGCTTCTTGTCCGAGTCGCAATGGAATTCCAGCGGAATATCGTCCAGGGCAATGTAGAAGCTGGACACGCCCAGGTTGCGCAGCTGCTCAAACTTGGAGACGGTGGAGTTGAAGTCGGCGTCCGAGGTGTAGCAGAGGTCCAGGCCGGGGGAGAGAGCATAGGTAAAGTCGACGTGGTTCGCGTTGGCCGTCTCAATGAGGTCCTTGAGCTGATCAAGGTCGTCTCCGCCGTAAAGCTCGCGCCACGTGGCACGCAGATACGGATCACCTTTGGGAGTGTAGACATAGGTGTTCATCTTGTGCTGGCCGTAAAAGACGTACTGGTCCTTGCGGGCCTGGTGCGACCACGGGATGCCGTAGAAGCCCTCGATGGAACCGCGAATAGGCATCAGCGGCCAGTCACGGACCTTGACGCCGGGGACGCCACGCTTGCTGTTAACAAGCTGGCGGAGAGTCTGGGCGGCGTAAAAAGTGCCACGCGCATCGACACCGTTTAGGACAACAGTAGGACGGCCGTTGTACTTGCCGGCACCGAGCACGTATCCCTCTGCGGTAAGGTCCTTGGCGGAGTCGCCCGTGAGAGCCTTGGCGGCGGCGGCAGCGGCGCCGTTTTCAGAATCAGTGCCCACGAAAATCTGCGTTCCCTTGCTGGAGGCTTGCGTCGAGACGGTGGCTTTGCCGCCGGCACCGGCGACAATGGCCTGGATCGCCTTGATTGTGGGTGCATCGGTGGTGTTGCCGGTAATGATGGTGACTTCGCTGCTGAGACGTACAGCACAATCACCAGAGATGGAAATTTGCTGAGGAGGCGGCCAGACAGCGGGCAAGCTGCTCTTCTGCTCCGAGGCGCCGCTCAGATCAATCTGCGCCACATCGGCATTGCTGCTGGTGATGGGGCTGGCAGCGACCGACCACGAAAGAGCGACAAAGGATGCCCAGAGAGCCGTGGCACGTTGTAAATGCAGCATGATGATGTGTGTTTGGATGCTGAAATTCGTAGAGAGAAATGAAAATGGACGTGCCCAGCCAGGGTATCTTTATATACTTGTCGATAACTGCTGGACCCTCGGACGGCACTAGCTTTGCCGACGGGTATATATACACGCCACCAGAGACCTTGCGACCCCAGACGTTCCCTGGAACCGAACCGGGTGCTGCACCCCGGCCTGAAATACAGCTATTGTTACAACGATTGTGGAATTGACCCTTGTTCCTTTCGTCTGGTTCCGAAAATCAATTGTTCCAAAATGCTGAATTATGGTAACTGGCCGGTGATGCGGGGAAGGTGCGGGGGAGATGTTCTTCAAGTGACCAGGGTGCTAAAGTCCAGTTGCAGGGCCAATTTGCGCGGCCGATTCGCATATATTAATTCTCAGATTCATGATGGGCTGCGATTATCTATATTGCTTTGACAGTCATCGGCATAAAGTGCGAACGATGACTGGCTCGAGTTGGCTCGAATTGGCCCGTAGGATTTACGACTCAAATTAATACCAACAAATGGCGCCTCAATCATTGTTCACTGCCCATTTAACCCGATAAGAACGTCGGTAACATGCTGTCCCGCTTGTTGACCCCCCATTGCAACGTTGCAGGCAGAGGACAACCTCCTTCCCAATACGAGCGATACTGGATATGCCGACTAGCGTAAATATAGCTCAGAGCTTGTTGCCTTGGTAAGTCCCGGGTGCGGATATAATTATACTAGAGTCGCCGAGTTAATTGATCTGCGCCTGTCCACAAAGTAGTCGTTCATGGGGCTCACACCAAGAAAGGTGAAGAAATTTGGAGGTTGCCATTGGATGAAGACTGATGGCAGGCATTGCGGGCACTTCACTATCGCACAGGGGTCCTCCTCGGGTAGTCGTAACATCAGATCGTGATGTCACCCTACAAAGTAATACTGGAATAAGAACAGCCCGACAATCATGTTGAGTGGCTCAAGTACTGCGATGCAGTTCTTTCACTGGAGTCGATCTCAATTTGCAGTTGCAACGCAGCTTACTCTGTATTTATAGCGCCGTGCAATTGCTATACTCGGATTCATGGCCACAATAGTTGAAGGTATTGCAGCTCGTCCTCAAAATATTCCGTCTTACTTTGGTGGCGCTTTTCTCCGCCAAGGCCGCTTGATGTCAGGTCGTCCTGCGACGGCCAGCCGCATTGTATTATATACCTGTACTTGGCAATAAGCAGAACGAGAAAAGACTGCGTCAATATTCCGCCTGAAGAGCAATGCATGTTTGATTGGAACCAAGAATACTGTAGAGTGCTCGTCAGAATTGCCCTTGGAATGGAATGCGCAGTTAATTAAGGCTGATAGCTATGGGGCTGAACAGAAGATGTCTTGGGGCCGCCAATCATCGAGTAAAAGCACCACCGAGGCCGAGTCCTCACTACACATGACGGTAAAAATAGCAGCAAAACAATATAAAAAACGACCGCTCTTTTCAATTTCGTTACTCGCTCAATCAGTGCTTTAGGATGTGGCTGGCTGAACAAACGAAAGCTGCAGTAAAAAGTGCAGTTGATGCTTGCCCGCAGAGCAGCTGAAGATGCGGGCCGATGCAGGCAGACGCAGTGTAAGCTGCAGGCGAGAGAAATACAAAGAGATATTACGGGGAGCTGCATCTAGATCTGGTCGACGACAGCCCATTCCTCGCGAATCCTACTTTCAAAACGGACAAGCCTGTGCGCTGGAGCAGGCTCTGCGGGTTCTGTAGGCCGGTGGCGCCTGTAACTCTTTTCAGCCCGTGATATTACTATTATTTCGTCGTGTTCCCATAGTCTGCTACTGCTGCCTTAATAGTCTCCTACTTCTCTCACTCAAAGAGACATTCGAAAAATAATTAGACCAAAGCTTATTTACTGCTGTTTTCCCTTGCTCTCTGCTCTGGGCGCGACGATATTTAAACATGTCACGCACGGCCGAAATACCCGACAACTTGATGGTCAAGTGGCAGAGCGGCCAGAGTCGCGGGAACAAGGCCGCGCGACGCCCCAAGACGGCCTGCCAGACCTGTCGGGCGTCCAAAGTCCGATGCGACGGGAAGCCGCGTTGCAGCCACTGCACACTACGCGGCGTGGCCTGCATCTACAACAGGCCCAAGAGCGTCATTGCTGCGGGAGCGAACGGTACTCTGCAGAAAAGTAATCAACAGGCCCAGCAGCAGTCGACAGCGGCCGATGGTCGATATGTGGTTGCATGGCCGGCACCACCGCCGCCGTCAGCCTGGATGGCTGGGGAGACGACGCGCAGAGTAGCAAATCCTGACAGCAGCGACAATGGCATGGTTTTGAGCCCGAATGCGTCGTTGAGCGGCGGCCGGACAGCCTACCAGGATATTCCTGAGCTCAACGACATGATATTACAAATGAGCGGCGAATCGACGACTACGGAACCAACCGCCGTCTACGAAGCGCAGCAGCCCGAATTTAACATGCCACTCGATCTCACCAGCTCATTCGACGTGATAGCCTCTACATCTGCTCCAGACTACAATACTGCCGCTCTATCTTCTACTTGCCCAAGCTCTGACACCGAAAGCAGTGGCCACCCAAGTTCGATTGGCACAGTCTCGTCCGGATCCTCGTCAAACAGCCCCAGCGGCGGTGTCTTTTTCTCGACCCATTGCATCTGCCGCGACAAGCTCTCCCACAGCGTGGGCGACATCAACAGCGCCATGGCCGACAACACGATGCACGACATCTTCCACGTCACGTCCGAGTTTATGCGCAGCTGCCGGGGCATCCTCGACTGCCGCCTCTGCACCGTCCAGTGCGCCGATCTCGTGTGCCTGCTCTCCCTCGTCCAGCAGACGGGCAGCTGCTTCCACTACGTCGCCGCCACGGACCCGCGGCAGCAGTCGATCGAGCTGCGCTTCGCGGGCGCCGTGGTGCGGGTGACGGACCCGCGCATGCGGCTCATGGCCGTCACCCACCTCGTCCAGCAGGCCGTCGACGTGCTGGACGCGATGGGCGACCGGGGGCGGGCGATGCTGCAGGCGCTGTCGCCGCCGACGCCGCTGGCGTTGACGAGTATTGGGTATTTGGAAAACACAATCGGCGAGTTCAAGGGGACTCTGGATCGCGTGGTTGCCATTGCCGAGCAAAGTGCGAGCGAATATGCTTGACAAGATGTCTCGATCGGAATGAAAAAAAGACACCAGTGGCACAGAACAAAATTGTGGCGTCGTTTTCAAGATGAAGATTTCCTGTTGTTTTTCTCTATATTTCACGCGCCATGCTGTAAAAATTGACCAGTGATGTGTGGCGTTGGCCAGCGCTTGATGTGTGACACCGTCGCCAAGATTCCACCTTGACACTATGTACATCTTGTCAAGACACACCATCTTGCCCTGTTATATAAACCGCACATGTCAAGCTATAAGAGATGATAGAAGGGGTTTAAAATTCTTGTGCTTCACGATTAATGTGCCATGTACAATGACGCCACTTACGCTGTTAGTGCAATCTAATATATCGGAGAGGGCGGCGAGAATGATGGATATGTAATTGATCGACAGGGTTCGCCATCTGTCACAGGCCGGCGTGCCTGACTAGATGGAAAATATTGTCGCTCTTTTTCTCATACAAAAGCGGCAAATTCTGGACTCATTGTACAGTGATTCGGGCTGTTCATTTGCGCCGTGAGCCGTCACCTCATCCCGGGCTAGCCCAAACCCGGTGGCGACAACCGTTTTCCACCATTCTCTTTCAACACAAAACGTGCCGATGATTATAAGTCTCCTGGCCTTTACATCCCTTTTCTCCCAGTAATCAGGTATACTACTAAAAATGGTGGCGTATTCGGCGGTACAGGCGTCCAACGCGCGCATCGCCAGCGCGCTGCCCGAGACCATTGTCGCCGTCTTTGTCGGCGGCACCAGCGGCATCGGCGAGTACACGCTCAAGGAACTCGCCGGCGCGGCGCGCAGGCCGCGCATCTACATCATGGGCCGGTCGCAGAGCTCCTTTGATCGCATCGCCGCCGAGTGCGAGGAGATCAACCGCGAGGGCCGGTATATCTTTGTCCAGGGCGACTTGAGCCTGCTGCGCAACGTGGACGGCCTGTGCAAAAAGGTGCAGGATCAGGAAAAAGCAATCAACATGGTCTTTTGGAGCGCTGGCTCCTTGATTAGCGGATACAGTAAGTCAATTTCATTGTCGTCTCCTCTTTTTACACGTCGTCTTGTTCTCTCCCGTCTCCCTTTCCTTCCTTTTTCCTGCCAAGAGGCAGAGTTATCTAGCAGTATGCCAACAGAAATCCCCCCCAGAAACGTCCGAAGGGCTCGATTTCGCCGCCGCTCTGCGAGTCTACTCTCGTACTCGCATCATCTCAAACTTTATTCCGCAGCTAGAGGCCGCCACCGGTATTCGCCGCGTCGTCAACGTCTCGACAGGCACCAACGAGGGCGCCATTGACTTTGACGACTTTCAGCTATTGCATGGCGGCGGCGGCGGCAGCCTGAGCAGACAGCGCGCGCACAACAGCTCCATCATCTCCCTGACAAACATCTACTGGGCCGGCAAGGCACCCACCGTCTCCTTTATCCACGACGACCCGGGGCACGTCAGGTCGGGCATCGGTCGAGGCACGACGGGCGTCCTCAGGGCCGCGTTTGTCGTCATCAACGCGCTGGGGCCGCTCTTCTTCTTCAAGCCCGAAAAGGAGAGCGGCGCGCGCCATCTATACTACCTCACCAGTGCCCGCTACAAGGCCAGGGAGGGCGTCGACGAATCAGTGCCTCTAGAGGACGGCGTGGCCACGGCCAGGGGCGTCGACGGCGTGGCCGGAAGCGGTGTCTACTCTTGCGACGCCGAAAACGACGAGGCGTCTGAGAGGGTTCAAGATGTATTGGCACGCCACAGGGAGGAGGGCGCGGTTGAGAGGGTGTGGAAGCAAATTCAGGCCGATACAGAGGGCGTTCTCAAGTCTGGCAGCGAGTAAAGCTTCGTCCAATGGGCATCTGTAATCTGTTGATGGTCATGAGGCCGCCCGGAGAACTCTGGATGTCTGTTGCATCGACACATGATCTGACTGCTATTTTCCCATTCTTTATTCAGAACACGAATTGGGATGTAGTGCAGGACTGTTAGTCCTCCGCCAAAAGCGCCTCTTTTCCCTGTCGTGTACTTATACGATGCGCTTCACTTTCACCACTATACGGGTTTCTCTGCAAGCAAAAAAACAGTATTCTCGCAGTGCATGTCAATCTCGATACGGACGAAATACGAGGTCGATGCTTGTAAGACATGTCAAGTCCCCAGCATCGCAGTCGTGGCATTCATGCAGTGTAGCGTGTTTGTTTGTAGGGCTGGGTCACTGTTTCACCTGTGCGCCGCCATGGTGGCTGCTGCAAAAGCAAGTTTTTAGCTCCTCTCCGATCATTAACATAACGGGTGGGAAGTATTGGTATTGACATGTTCTTTAACATACAATTGGTCAAGAGGACCCCGTGCAGCTATTTTGACAACGCGCTCGCCCTGTGTGGCGTCGTCTTGACTGCCCAACCAGGTCGCCAGCTGAATCGGGCGCCCCCAGTCAGCCTCGACTTTGTTGAGAATACCGGTCTAGCATCGCCTAGCCTATCCCGATCAGCCGAGCTTTTCTTTTCTAGTGCGATTATCCGTGGGACCTCTTCGTCCCGGCAGTTGGGTACCAACATGTCCAATGGATAAAATGCAGCCACATTGCTGACCGCCTCAAGGTCCGATTCGTGTTCGAGAAGGGTCCAACTAGGTATGGAGGACGATGAGCAGAGCGCTGCCAGAACTCAATATTCAGCCCTGGGGAATCTCAGCTCCTTTTAATTTATCCTCGCCCAAGGAAAGCCCCTCGTACTAGTTTTGGGGGCAAGATTCAGCTCGGACAACCAATAGCTGCACGCTGTCATCTGCCCCAGAACGGCTGCATAAGCGTGGCGGCTGTTATGTAACCACTCGTCCACCATCTTTATATCCAACTATTTTGTAACCAATGTCGGTCTTGGGGGCTTATTGGCTTATTCTCGTAGAGACTCTGTCGTTGAGGAACTGCAATGGGAGGCGAAAGTGTACCTGCTGCTGAGCTTTGCTGAGAAGATGGCGCATGACAAGATGCCCAAGATCAATAATTGGCGTCATAAAAGCCGCCAAGGAGCTCTGCTTGGGCGGCATTACAGCCTCTTGTCTTACACACGACTAGTCTGCGCCCAGATGGCTTTCAGCAGCAGCCATGGCCCGTATTGAACGTGGCCAAGATGGCTTCTTGCTCTCCTACTGGGCAGCGGCCATCCAGCCACGTCGTGGTCGGGCTGCTCAGCCGCGGGGTCCTTTCTGAAATGCCTGGCACGAGAAGCGTCAGTAGCAACTCGACGAATATAAAAGGTGGCGAACATCTTGCCTTTGGAGATATCTGGACAACACCAAGCAAGTCAGAAGCCAGCCTCTCTCTTACAGACACGCACTGCAGTACTATCAACTCTCTTTCAACCGCTTTCCCTCAAAGTCACTTCAGAAACCATGAAGTTCCTCAACGCTCTTGTTCCCATCTTTGGCCTTGCCGTGGCCGCACCCGCTCCCGCTGGTGGCCCGGCCCCTTCCAAGGTCAAGATCAACGGCGTGAGCCTCCTCGGAAGCGGCTGCCCTGCTGGCACCGCCGACGTCCAGGTCGACGCCACCGGCACCCTCTTCGAGGCGACCTTTTCCGCCTACGAGGTGCAGACGGGCCCCGGCACCAAGGCCATTGACTGGCGCAAGAACTGCAAGCTCACCCTCAACATGCAGTTTGACCAGGGCTACCAGTACGTCCTTTTGCCGCTCCGTCCTCTCCATGAGGGATATCCAGAAACGTGCATCCGACTAACAAGCACATGACAGGTTCTCCATCCTCGATACCGACATGATTGGCTTCGCCGAGATTCCCAAGGGCGCCAAGGGCCAGTGCACCAACACCTTTTCCTTCACCGGCAACGGCGGACAGCACGTCGACTACGGCATCAGCCTGGTCGGCCACTACAGCGGCAACTTTGATCTCCAGACTCACACCGGCATCGACTCCTGGTCCCCCTGCGGCGGCAGCACTGCCATTCTCAACATGAACACTGCTTGCAACATCAGCCCGACTCACCTCCCCGCCCTCATTGCTGTAAGTTGAACAAACTGGAGTGACGCCCGCCTCACTCACCCATCGATCGGATCGGATCATAAACAAAGCCCAAATGTAAAACAATGTGCTGACTGCTTTTTTTTTTTCACCCAGGTCGATCACATTAGCGGCAAGCTCAAGGTCAAGTTTGCCGTGCAGTGGAGAGTCTGCCCCAGACATTAAGAAACGCGAGTAGCTTGGAATGTGGCTGGCTCCCTTGGCCGTCCTCCCTAGAGACATCGCTTTTGTTTTCCCTCAAGGCCTGCGCAGCCTCGGTGCCTCTAGCGGTCGATGTCCTTACAAGTCACTTGCAGTTCTGTTGGAAATGTCGAGTCCTGTCCCCCCCAACCCCGTCGCTCCTTAGGCTAGCTTGCTCTTTCTTTGTCTTGATCTCGTGCTCACTAATAAAACCCCAAAAAACGTTGGATCCACGCATACTGCCAAAACATGTTGTTGCATCATCACCCTGTGAACTTCTGTTAGATTCAATCCGGTCCAAAATTCCCACAGCGAACCCTTGCCCAATAGGCTGTCATCTCCCACCTCTTGTTAGTGCAGCACACCACTTCTCGGGCTTCGGCACGGCCAACCTGCCAGATGTGGAAGGTCGGCCAGGCTGAGCGATTAGCGCATGGAACTTTGGTAGGCATTGTTCCTGGTAGGTCACTATGGCGTAGCCTCCTCCCCATCGCAGCCCCGATTCCCGTAAGCAAGAACAGGCTAAGGGTTTCACACCCAAGTGTCTATTATGCTTTGATTGTCATTAGTTTGTACATCTTTTCCCGCGTTGCAATGTGCCGCTTGTGTCACAATCTTCACATGTGAGCCACTTTAAAAGCTTTCGTCCAGGCAAACCTGGGTACAGTGTCTCACACTGATCGCCAGAGCAATCTCTCTGCTCCCTTGCTGTACTTTCTTCCCTTGAATAAGTAGGCCTCGAGTGTAGCAACGAGATTAGCTCCGGCCACTTGCAGTGCGACCACTCGAGGGCCGATCTTGCGCTACATCTAGCAGGTCAACAAGGCTTCGTCCACACCTAATGCGACTCTAACCGTACACAACAAAAGGTCCGCCGATGTGCTCATGTATATATATGTGACGCTGGCTCCCTCTTGATTTGCTTAGTCTCGTGTGTGAGCGAGCGAGCGCGTTTTTTTTTTTTTTTTTTTTGCCCACAGCTTTTTTCTCGATTCCTTGCCTCCATCACCATGTCACTCAGGAACGTCCTCACCTTGTTGACCGCAGCCCAAGCCGTCGCTGCCGACTCATCGCACCCCATGCATTTCCGCAAGGTAGACGCCGACACCGCCAAGGGCATCGCTGCTTACAAGAACTTTGCCGTCGGCGGCGATGGTGCGCTCGTGAATGAGCAGGTAAGTTGATTCGATTTGCCAAGCACGACTCGTGGGCTAAGCAGGACCTGTTGCTAATTGCGCGTCACCAGGGGTTTTGGTTTTCCCACTTCACCGTCGGCGCCAGCAAGGACCTTGAGATCCTGATCGACACGGGCTCCTCCGATGCCATCCTGAACCCCGGCATCTACCAGCCAAGCTCTGCCTCGCAGGACCAAAATCGCCGGTTCCATATTTCGTACGCGACGACGAACCCCGACGGCTCCGGCTCCCTCTCTGTGAGTGCGTCCTCATCGAGCGACACCAACAACACTCTTCTTGTGTGCAGCGTCTCCTAACCATCTTCCCATGCAGGCCTCTGGCAAGGTGTACCACGACGTCATCACCCAGCACGGTGCCAACCTCACCATCCCACAGCAAGCCATTGGCGCCATTGACAGCCCCAGCTCGCCTCCCACCTTCCCCCACGATGGCCTCATTGGCTATGCCGGCCAGGGCGGCGCCTCCCTCCGCGACAAGCCCTTCTTCTTCTCCCTGTGCGACGCCAAGGCCCTCTCCGCTTGCCGATTCGGTCTCGCCCTCCGCACCGACGGCACCGGCCAGCTGCACTACGGCACCGTCGCCACCGAGGAGTTCTCGGGCGCGCTCACCGCGGTCGAGGCGACCAACTACTGGTCCGTCAACGGCGGCGTCACTGTCAACGGTGAGATCGTCGCCGACAACATCGATATCGCCACCGACTCGGGCACCACCGTCATCTTTGGCCCATCCAGCGTTGTCAGCCAGGTTTTCAAGGCTGCCGGCATCAAGGAGGTGTCGACCCAGAACGGAATCGAGGGTCACTACAGCTGCAGCAGTCCCCCGACCGTCGGCTTCAGCCTCGGCGGCAAGAACTTCAACATTGACCCCAAGGCGCTCGCCTTTAAGACGGATGGCGACGACTGTACTGCCAGTCTATTTGGCACCGGCAACTTTGGCAGCACGTGGCTCGTCGGCCAGGCCTTCTTCCAGGGCCGCTACATTGACCACAATGTTGATGATAGGACCATGGGTTTTGCTGACCTCAAGTAGACAAGCCACCCTAACGAATGAAATGGACGTATATATGTATACGCTAGTATTTACAGATGTAGTATGAGTACATAACACTATGAATTGCTGCCACAAAAAGTGCCCACGTTCGCCCAGGCTAATGCAAATCTCCTTCAATCAAGCTCGCGCTTCCCAGTTCTCCAACTTCGCATAGATATACAGAAAAGAAAAAAAAGCGTCTCGCTGCTTATGAACAAAGAAATGAGTTTGTCCGGCTTTATAGTGTCCTTTGTCGCTTTTGCTCCTCGACCCTGTTCCTCATTACATTCTTATAGTCTGCTCGGCAGCTACTGCAGTGCGACTTTTGCCACAGCTTCAGCTCCTCTACATGGTGGTCTGGGATCGGTTCCCAAGCCTTTTGTGCCTGGGGAGACTTATCAAAAACGGCCTTGTACTTATTCTGCTCCTCTTTAACGCCAAGCATGTGACCCAATTCATCGCAGAGCGAGTTCTCGTTTGTCAGCCAATTCTCCCACTCTGATTGCATCATTTCGCGCTCGA
The DNA here is from genome assembly GCA_001455915.2 of Samsoniella hepiali. Taxonomy (NCBI): domain Eukaryota; kingdom Fungi; phylum Ascomycota; class Sordariomycetes; order Hypocreales; family Cordycipitaceae; genus Samsoniella; species Samsoniella hepiali. The sequence continues at coordinate 2,202,286 of LNDK02000051.1, read as the reverse complement.
TGCTGTTGACCACTCGCATAGCCACAAACAGATCATGGCGGTATGTACCAAGGCGCTGCCTCGTACGGCGGATGCGTCGGGCGGTGGAGCGGCTTGTCGGCGCCAAGCTGCTGCCAGACTCTTCCCACGGCGCATCCAAGTCGGCCGCCTCCATCAAGTCTGCAAATGTGTCATAGCAGGTGCTGTTTTCATTGCCAAGGGTCCCAGCTGAGCCGCCAGCGCCAGTGGCCTCGGCAAGGTCAGAAAAGTAGATTGCTTTGCTCATAATTGGATGTGGCATCACACCAATGCGGCGCATGAACCGTGCTGCACTGCGCTCCTGCCACCATGTCGACGTACCCGAAGACGTCAACAATATATTCAAGAGACCACTGAGCAAGAGTAGGGCAATAATGAGACGATGCGCCGTTACGATATCGAAAATCCGCTTTATGCCGGCAAAGGTCCACATAATGACAGATGTGATGCAGCTCTCTGCGAACGACCGCACCGTATCGAAGACCATCGACGTAAGGGTGCGAGGTGTAGCTGCTTGCTTCTTTGTCGAGTCTGTGGAACCGGGCGAGAAGACAACCACTTGTGTTTGACTGCCGACTTGACCATAAACGTGAATAGCTCTATTCGTCCTGGAGCGGGATCCAAGCTTGCGCACTTGGTCAGTCGCAATTTCTGCCAGCTCTTCTGCTTGGCTCTTGATATCGCGTAAAGCTTGACGCTCCACCAAGTTCTTCGACAATGCCGGAGTTCTTGACCAATCAATCTTAACCCAGATGGCGAGTTTGCATTTAGATTTTGCCACGTGTGTGATGATAATCTTGGAGATGAGCTTGAACGATGTTGAGTGAGGCAGGTGCCACGCGGTTTTGGTGTGCGTAACCACGTACGTGACATGGTCGCTGAAAAGATCGATTGTTTGCTCATCTTTTACATCAGCACTCTTGTCACGCCCGAGCATATCCGTGTAGTTGACTTTGAACTGAAATTCGCGGCGCATTCGGCCCTGGTCTACCAGCACCCACGGTCCCTGGGCAATCTGTTGAGCACGATGCTCAAAATATAACTTGGGGAACACGAAACTCTTATCACCAAACAAAACATGGAAACAAGCCTTGGCGCTGATTTCAAAATGGCGCTCAGCAGCCATCTCGGTCATGTTCTCTGGCTCATACTCAACAGGGTGGCTTGGCAGATGAATCTTGGGGAGTAATTTCTGACGGGACTGCGAGTGTCGTAGGCGTGGGGTAGACTCGATAGGCGAACGGCCAAAGCTTCTGCTGGAACTACCAACATCAATCGGAGTATAGACCGACGAGTCATCCCAGCCGTCGATGCTTGGACTAGGTCTCTCATCTGCTCTTTCGAGGTTGATCAGGGCGAAAATCAAGTTCTCAGTGTTGGCAGGCTCTTCGGCTTGGATATTGTCGATGATGAGATTGAGGCGGCTGTGCAGCAGGTGAAGGTCATCCAAGTACACCTTGAGATTGACTTCTTCCCAAAGAGTCTCACCCGAATCTTCACCCATGCGCAAAGCTATGGAATCAGAGTCTGGACCAGAGCGTGCAGTGACCTCTGCAATGATATCCAAGCTGAGGGAAAATGTTGTGATGAGACCCATGCGCTGACTGTAAAAATACATGTAGTCTGGCGTGACATATACTCTGCCATCGCCAGCAAAGGAGTCCTGGTCCGAGTTTTTGGCCGCCTTGAACGACCACGACGCTCTAAAAACGAGCACAAGCTTTTCGTCTCCCCGTACATCGGGAAACAGCAGCTTGAACTGCGCAGTCTGTAACTGCAGCTCTGTTGGATAATTGGTTGGGAAAAGTTCACTTGGTGTTTTTTCTTTCGAGGGTGTGCTGAGTGTGGTCTGCATACCTTCCGGTAGCACTACGCCAATAGGGTCATCAGCCTCTCTCCTGGGCAGCATGGGTTGGTTGTGATTGTCCGAAGCAGCCCAGATATGCGTGCCCCAGTAGTTGGCAACAATGGAAGCAGAAAGTTTCTTTCGCGATTCTCCTGATCCGGATTTGTCGGCCGCATGGATAGCCGCGGCTCGGCTGAGGGTCGTGAAAACCGGTGGCTTCTCTAAGGTCGACGGCGCCAGGGAACCCAACTGGCTATCAAGCTTTGGGAGTGGGTTACCTCTCTTTGCAACACTCGGGGAGAGCAGCGGGTGGGGGTATCCTGGTAACATATTATGGCTTGCCGATATTAAACTAGCAATGCCACTGCTGGAAGCTGTTAAAGCAGGGCTAGTCGTCGGGCCTTCGTTGACAGTGCCAAAGGTTGATTTTCTATGCAGATCCAATTTCTGAATGATGCGTGCAGCATGCTCTCTGCCAGTCTCACCGTCTTCACGGGTAACAAGGTCCTTGCTAATTTCCTTTCCAAGAGACGTAAAGGACCTTCGCGGTACGTTACCGGCAGGGCTTGCGTCAACACTTTGACGGGACATGTTGTGAGTGTCGGGTGGCATGAGTGTGGTCGCAGCACGCTCAAGGCCCACTGCAGGCTCGTCTATAATGTTGATGTGTGTATCAACGTTGTTGGCAGAGAACTCGGGAGCGCTTGGGGGATTGATAGAAAATGCAGGATCACTGCGAGACATGGAGCTCGCGTTTCGTCCGCGGCTGGTGTTAAAAGCCTCTTTTTTTGTGACTTCAAACACTTCAAGCCACTCAGTCAGCTCCTTTTGGTTCTCCGCCTGGAGGACCAGAGATTGATCCTTGGTCTTGATTTCGAAGCAGAAGCGCCTCTCTTCACCGACAGCTGGTCTGGCATTGCAGAGCAGAACTCCGATCTCGTCACCCTGTAGGACACCCTGTGTACCAGGAACCAACCAGCCGAAGACTCCGTCTCTGCAATAGTGCCACCTTCGAATCCAAGTATATCTGGTAGGCTTGTTGGAAAGCACACGCAAAAAGAGCCAGCCCTGTTTGGCCAAAATAGCAACAGAGTCATCCTTGGGTTGCAGATTCACGGGGCCGCGCGAGCTTAGGAACGGGATTGTTGAGACGTTGTAATCCTCGAGCTCTCGAGAGGGCTTGACATTTTCAATGGCCAAGTCGTATATGTTCTTCTTAGCTGCCTGGAGTTCGCCACGGAAGGCAGCATCAGCCACCTCCATCTCCTTGGACCAGCCACGAACACGTTCCATCTCACGACTCCAGCGCATGGCGTTGGCAGTCGCATCACGCGAGCCTTTAATCTCCTTCCATATGTCGCTGCAGACGGTGACGAGCAGCCTGTCGATGGCGGATCGAAGCTGGGGGACGGCCTGGCAGTAGTCAATCGATGCATGCAGATAGATTTTGCGACTTTCAAAGACGGAAAATGCATCCTCTCTCAACGCCGATGGTTCCTTGGTCTTGTGCTGTCCGACATATCGAGCCAGCGTCGAGTCGTAAGTCCGTTGCGCTGCCTCGAGGGCACGCCGCGTATCCTTGAAGTTGCGCAGGTCACCGTTCATGAAGGCGCGGATGGGCTCGACAACGGTCGACTCCATGCGCTTCATGCCACCCTGCATCTGTGTGAGCCATTCTCGCGACCCCTCTCCGACCCTCTTGAGCGCCAGCAACGTGTAGTCGCTGTCAAGTAGGGTGTCGCCGACCGGGGCTGCCGTCTTGGCGAGGTACGAGTTAATCGTGTCTTCAAGGGCCAAAAAGTCGTGGAGGAGCTTGGATGTCGAATTAACATAGTTGTTTAGCCATTTCTCGATGGCTTCGATCTGTTCCGTAAAGTGCAGGGCGGTCGACCGAAACGTCGGCGAGTCGAGCGCAGCTTCCAGCAGGCCGACAGGAATAGCACGCTTCGACGGCTGCGATAAGCTGGCAGGATCCATGATTGCTGCAAATTGGGATGGAATTGGGGTGTCTCAGCTTCGCATCCCCATGGCTGGTCGAGTCTGCAGAGTCCTGCTAGTGGCGGGCGATGATGCTGGGCCAGCGAGATATGCTGTTGTTTGGTTGCAGCTCGGAGCTCCGGGGGTCGAGACACTGCCTCGTCATTGAAGAGCTTCTACGGAGTAGTTACCAGCCAAACCAGCACAGGCGCCAACGCCCGCCCCTGGCTCCACCCGTACCACATGGGGGGTCTGGACTTGGCAGAGGCCCTAATGGAGAGTATTGAAATGTCTCTCAACTCTAAATCTATAAAAATAGAAAAATGACTTTTGGATAGACTTTCTATTTTCTTACTATTTGGACTTGAAGAAGCACATATTACCCCTAAATAGCTGGTTTTCATGGTGGTTGAAACGGTTGCGTTTTGGGGTAACATGAGCCTGTTCACAGACCTACTAAGAATAGAGAATAGAGCTACCGCGTTGAATGGCCATTGTTTCCGGATCCCGTCCCGTGGAATGTTAAACAGCGCAGCCAAGATGTGAGTACAAAATGACGTGTAAGATATCTTCGAGAAACTGAAAGAATCCTATCTCTAGGACTTTCTGTCGTGTCGTCGCACCTTTTTCCGATGTCAAGCCAACTCATAATTTACTATTTGCCACCGGTGGAGGAACAAGAAAGGACAGGAGGAACTTGTTGTCGTGAAACTGAATTGCCGCCGACGATATGGGATCATGTTTCGCTTATGCGCGAATATCAAAGGATCTATACAAGTGTTCGGGGAGTACGTATAGCTAGCCAGAGATGGCGTGTTGAAGGTGGAACGCTGCGTGGATTTTGAACCTGTCAATTACTTAACAGCTAAGTGACAAGTGTGATCTAAGAGTACACAAGTGGGTGGTAGATAATGCGCAATCGGCAATCAGTGGACTTGATACACTTTATTCCTTTTAACAGTAGTAAAGCAGGAGGTTAAGGGTCACAACCCCCGCTGCTTCCAATACATCGAGATACAACTTCAACGGCAGATTCACCCTGGTGATATGACAGGCTATCTGAGCCAATTCAGTTGCTGGTCTAACTAGCCTGTCATCTTATTCAAGTTGCTCGAATGCGAATTGAGGAGTTTGTCCGCATTTTAGCTGTGAAAGGCAAATGCGCCTAAGTGTAAATGGTGGCACACTTGGGCCACCATGGTACGCCAGCAGCAAACTACAAAACTTTACTTTTTTTTTGGTAAACCTTACGGCTGCATAAATTTTTTTAAATACTTAAATACAGCATGAGCCCCCAAAGACTCAGTCGACCAGACTTTGCCTTCGCCCCATGCCAACACATCAAGGTCGAACATAACCAGTCCGGAACAAAACAAAACAACCACGCATCGCCCCTCTTCCACTAATACACCCATCCAAACACCCGAGCGTTAACGTCAACATGGATGGAGAATCCGAAGAGAAGCTGCTATTGGTCTTAAATGCCATCCGTATATTCCTGCTTCCTTGTGCGTGGCTCGAAACAATCTGTATGCGCATGCTCAACATCGACACCACCACGCCTTTTCGCATGTTCCCCATCCACGATCCGCACCCAGAGTATCCCGCCTGCGTGGCCAACACCTCGGCCTTTGTTATGATGCTCCTAATTCCATACCTCGTTTGGTCCGAGGCTAGGCTCAAGTACTGGATGCCAGTGGGAAGGCTCCTTCGCCCGCTCACTCGGCGGTGCAGCCGGCCCGTCACGTGGCTAGTCATGTTCCTCCGCGTTTGGCTCTACATGGCTCTTTTCAACTGGCATGTGATAGAGATATTGCATAATCCTTTCCGATGTGTCTTCATCTGTATGAAGATCTCGTCCCTCATCTTCATCTTGTGAGGTATGTGACCTTCGCGCGTCAGTACAACGTGCACATGTGGCTAACTTACTGTGGCACAGATTATCACGAGACTGGAACGAACAGTGCACGAATAGCGCACGAACAGCGCACACACGAACAGGTAGATGGCTACGAGCAGGTAGATGGCTACGAAGGAACAACTCCAGGCACACATATCTGCCACGCAGCTTGAAACGCTTTCATCTCCAATCATTGATACGCCGAAACTAAAGTAATAATGTATTGTGCTCTATCTTGGTATTGCAAGATCTCTACTTGCAATTGTAACTTTTACAGTCCCAATGCCATTAATCTCATTCATTCATCATGTGGCAGAGAGGCTGGTTATCTAAGTGACAGCGTGAGCATGACAGCCTGGGCGCCAGAGCCTGGGGTATGCGGCCGTACCTTCCATCTGGTTTTGGTCAAATTCAATTCGTCGACATCATTGCTCGCAGTGGGCTTGGTCGAGACGCCTGGTGGCTTTGGTGAGCGGGCCGGGCGCCGTTGAACGCCGTCGGTCGCTTTCTAGCAACAGACGGCGGAGCCGCGCTGGACCGTGGAGCCTCATGACGCCAGTCGTTGGTATTGTCGTCTGTAGACGCTTGAACTTGAGAATCGCCCTCGTTGTCCACGAGGGTATCCACAGGTCAATCTAGTTCTTGTCAATAACGCATTCGATTGTAGGGGGAAAGCCAAGGTTCAACTAACCGTCGTAGTAGTCATCATCGTCAGAATCGTCAGCCAACTGTTCAAAGTTGACCTTGTAGCGGAGAATGCCGCCAATACCACCGAAGCCCTTGACGAATTGGTTACCTTCGGTGGAACGGTCAGAGACGAACTCGAGAGTGGCACCAAAGTCCTTGTAGTGCTCAGCGATCCATTCCAGGAAGGAACCTTGGGTGACGACGTCCATCTCCTGGCCGGTGGAGGTATCAAGGAATTTGTCCTTGTTGAGGGCCTCCTGCTGCTTGGTGTAGTTGAGGACGTGCTCCTTGCCCGCGCTATCCTTGAGGACCCATCGGCTGATCTCGAGGTTTTCGAAGACAATAAGGGTTTCGACGGCACCAAGCTCGAGGGCCTTGAGAGTATCTTCAATACCGTAGCAAACCTTGCCGGTATCCTGGCTAATCTCGTCAAAGTACTTTCCAATCAGCTTCTTCTCCTGGACGAACTTGACGTTGCCGAGGGTTTCGGAAGACAGCTCGATAGCCTGGTTGAAACCGTTATCACCACCGTAGGACACATCAACGACCTTGATGACTTTGGTCTGCAGACGGGGATCGAACATGTCGGAGGCGTTGAGATCGTTCTTGAAATCGGCGGAACCGGCGAGGACGAGACCAGCAACGTTAACCTTGTCGTTGGTGATGAAGTTTTGGACGGCGATTTCGGCAACCTTTCGGACATAGTTGTGACGTTTCTCATCACGCAGACGAGAGAAACGCAGGGCAGACTGACCACCACGGCCGTGCTTCTTGGGCAGATCAACGGAGAACTTGTGAACGACTTCGCGGGTGTTGCCGCTGAGCGTGCCAAAAAGCGTGCTGTGACCGTCCATGATGATGAATCCAAATTTTTGGTCAGAGTCGAGAAGTTCTGCAAGAGCCTCGGTGTGGAACTTGTTGTCGCAGAGGTAGAGAGAGGTGTTGATGGGCTTGAAGGGCTCAAAGTCAATATTGACCTTCTTCTCCTTGCCTTCCTGGGTCAGGATTTCACCACAGTAGACGACAAGGCCATTCGGGGGCACCTTGTTGTAGAGCTTGAGTCTGCTCTGGGTGGAGGTAATGGCAGACAGGACGGATTGTCTGTTGACTCGGGACTTGATGTTGGAAGCGGTACCCTGCAGGCGCAAGTTAGCGATCGGTCACTGGCTTGGTGGAGCACAGGGCTGCGCGGAATGGAGGAGCTGGCCGTACGTATTCTTCAGCCAACATCTTGGCAATTCGAGAAACCTGATCCTTGGGGGCTGCGCACGGTGTGAGTCAATCTTGGATTTTTTTCGAGGGTTGTGTGGCGCGCCAGGCAGCGACAAGCCGTAGCGGAGCGTGGACGTACGGATGATGAGGGAAATCATGGATGTGCCATTGCCACGGGCAGCCTCAAGACGCTTGATGAGCTTCTTGATCTTCCAGATCTCAATCTATAAGGCGGCAAAAACCACAAGTCAGCCATTTTGATTCGAAATTTGGCAAAAATTGTCGTGTGCCTCGTTGCTGTAGCGCGGGGCAGTCCAAGCGTGACGACAATGAGGGGCATCGCCAAAAAAAAGTCTGGCGCGTAAAATTTCCCACCCACAGATGGGAGCGCACAGAGGGGTGGACAAGACGAGGAGCTATTTCGACGTACGTTTCTCTCGGCTTCGCCGTTTTGCTCGCTGTTCATCTTGGCGGTGTTGTAGAGAAACAAATGCGCGGCCGCTTCTCCGATCGAACAAAGACGAGGTAATTGAGCAGATGGCGTTCACGAGGGGGTGGTGACGCCTATGCTGCAGGAGATGTGTGTTTTGTTCAAAGTTCGGAGGGTGTCTAGATTTTCGCCCAAGGCAGGCCGGGCCAGAATTTTTAGAGGAGGGAGCCGCTGTAGCTCGCCGTCACCAGTGGATTGGCTGCCTGAACAGGGAACTTGGCGGCGAAGAGCTGTGGATGCGCTGGGATGGACTGGACGTCACTGGCAAGAAGTACCTTATTAGCGTTCCAGGGAGTTTACCAACTGGGGCCAGGCTGTCCCTCACAAGTGCCATCACGCGCAATAAACAAATGCGCTGATACCCGCCACTCCTGCACGAGGGCCGCTGTACCCATTTTTTGATAGGCGGATGCGCCCTAATAATGTCGACAGGAGGCTTACTTTTACTTGCTCCCATCACCGCATTTTGCGCTGTGTCACTGGTGGTGGGCTAAAATTACCAGACGAATACCTGAGTACCTCCCACGGCCCACATATATTTGGTTGTTTAGGTACCTACAGCAAGCACTGAAACCCGCTGTCCTTGCCCTCAAGCTCAAGCCCTGTTGTGGCTGCTGTGGCTCGCAGATCCACTACCTCCACGCTCGCTGTCCAATAACAGAGCGTCCTCTTGTGGCAGCACTGGAGCTCGCCTCCTCCAAAGCCGACAAGCCTCCAGCTTCAACCTATCTGAAGTCTGCTCAATCAGATTCCCCCGTCGCGCATACGGCTAAACTATTGTGATCAATCACGAACCAAACCAAGGCCCTCGGGGTTACGATCTCTCTTTGTGACGTGCGCCTCTGTCTGACAGGCGCGTTCCCCCGAATCGATACCTCCCACTCCGCCTCCATCACCGACTTCATATATACCGCCATCATGGCTTCCGCTTCGGAAGCCCCCTTCTCAGCGGATCTGCCGACCGAGATTGCTAGCACCTTACAGGCAGGTCATATCAGAAGCAACCCGGACCCCGCGCTCGATATGGCCCCTGGCACGGCCGCCGATGATAAGGAGATTCTTGACGAAAAGTACGACTATGACGCCCTGCGAAACAACGCCGCCGATCAGCTCGACGACATTGACGATGACGACGACGATATCCCATACAGCGTCCTCAAGCGTCCGCGTCGCCAGCGACAAGCGCTGCCGCCTTTGCCTGACCTGCGCTTCGAGCAGAGCTACCTCAAGAGCATCGCTGCGGCCGACACATGGTGGAAGATTGCGCTAATCACAACACGAGACCAGGTATTTTTTGCTGCTCTAAGACCCTTCAAGCGTGTTTTTCTCTGGCTAACACGATCACACAGGTCATCATGCCTCTAGCTCAAGGAATCATCTACAATCTGTTGCTGTGCGGCTGGCAGCAGTGGAATCGCAATGCCAAGCTCCAGGGCAACTCCGTTGGTGTCCGCGTCCGCAGATGGTGGTACGGCGTCAACAACTGGACAGTTCCTAATAATGGGCAACATCGCCACTACCGCAGATGATGTAGCATATATTGTTCTTGCTTTCTCCAATACCTCAGCCTTGTTTTTACACCACAAATGTCATACATAATGTCGCAATAGACTAGAATCTGCAAAGCATTACCTCGTTCCGATCTTCACATGCATAGCATCATTCAACGCCTGTACCAGAGTCGTCATATTTTGGGAATGTTAGTTTTCATACGCCAAATAGCTATACACATGTGACCCGAGAGAAATCAGGAAAATAACCCCGGTCTCTATCATAGCTAATCACTCAACATTAATATGCCATCATGATCCCCAAAAAAACGCGTATCCTCTCCCTTCTCAATCACTAGAAACCTGCCTACATGTATTCCAAACTCCAAACTGTGTAACAAATCAAACATGAACCAACATCAGACATTTGCCCTCTAATTTATTGAGGCGTGTTGAGAATGTCTGGCATTGCCGCTGGCTGCACATACTTCTTCTCCGGGCTGCCACGAAACGCTAGCGGTGCCGAGGAAACAGCAGTAGGGCTGGCAGGCGTGGCGCCAGGCCCAGCTTGCTCAGTCTTGGTATCAGACTTGTAAGACAATTGCTCTGTTGGCTTGAGTTCGGCGGGCAACTCCGAGTTTCCTCCAGCCTCGGCCTCCGGCGAGGGTGAGTCTTTCATGACAACATCGGAAACACCCTTAGTCGGAGGCTCAGCCAGCGCAGGCTTTTGGTCCTCCATGTCGGGAGTAGGCAATGCATTTGGCACCGATTCAATGGGGCTGAGAGCAGTTCTCAGATTTGGTGCCTTGACTGCGAACTTGACCACAAGGCTCTTTCGGCGCTCATCAATGTCATCATCAGCCATGGCCTCATCGTCGTCCAACTCGTCTTCTTCCTGGTCCGATTCCCCCGGTACGTGTGCATCCACGTCCTCTTCGTCGTCTCCAAATTCAGCCTCGCTCACAGCATCGTCCGAGTCCAGGGAACTTCTGCGGCTGCGACCGCGGCCATTCGTCTCACTCCAACCGTTTGCTGAGCCGATTGTCGCGGATCGACGCGGTCTGCCAGTAGCTTCAATGGAGCCCTCTTTATCAGCCTCTGAGTAGTCTCCTTGCACGCTTGCAGCGGCGCTATCATCACCTGCCGTCATTCGAGGGGGTGCACGAATCTGGCGTCCGCTAGCTGTTGTCACAGGACCGGAATCCGCTGGTGTGTTCGCTCCGGTATTGCGCGTAGAGCGGCGATTGGTCGAGTCGGAATAGAATATGTCTTCATCGTCGGAATATGTGTATTTGACGCGCTTGCCACGGGTCCGGCCTTCGTACATAGAAAAGCCCGGCTCTGGTCTCTTGAACTGCTCCTTGCGCATTTGGCGGTAGTCGCGGCGCCTTCGCTTCTGCATTTGCAATCCTGTCAGTATAAATGCGCCTGTATCAACGCTCCTCTTCGAATACGGACCTCTTCGCCAGCCTCAAAGCGAGGAATCGCCTGTAGCATCTTGTGGCTCAGTTTCTTCGCCTTCGGACCACCGTCTTTCGTGCTGAGTTTCTCCGCCAGTACCCTTAACTCCTCAATCGAGCCAGCTACACTCCACCATGTACGGTTCGCTCCAGCAGGGTTGCTTTCCCTGTACACCCGGAAGGCAGTGTCATCTTGACCTTCCACTAAAAAGTATCTTCTCTTATCACCATCGGAGCCCCAAGGCTGAACTGCGCGGGGTTGGTTCAGATCGTCTTCGTGTCGGTTTTGCTTGTAGGCGTGGTTTATGATGCCCTTGACGCTGTCAGAGGAGGACATGGTCCACAAGATCAATGTTCGGAGAAGTGTAAGCTAGAAAAAGGGCATCGTTAGTACTCATAAAGTTGATTCGCCTTGGATTTGGCGGGGCGTACTCGTTCTGTAGGATTCATAGTGTTAAAACCGCCACCACCAGACAAGGGGCTCTTATCCTCCCATGACGCGGGCCATTGGCCCTTGTGCGACGCAAGCGCGTCTTCTAGCGCTCTGTTGTAATGCCCAGGTCTGTGTTCAAGAGTCAGCGTTGCAATCGAGTGGTTAGAGGTCGCGTTTGGTCATACTTGACATCCTGTTTGCGATTCAACAACAGTCCCAGCAGCGCGCACAGAAAGTGCTCTGCGCGGTCTCCTGGAATCGGCTCGACCACATCACGCTCCAGCTCCTGAGGACCGAAGTTCGCAAGTGACTTTGGTAGCGCATCAGTAAATCGGCTTCTAAACATGATAATGAACTGTTCCGGTTAGCATATGTCTCTAGTGGCTGCAGTGGCCAAGTTCGCGTTCAGTGGGTTACTGCCCATGCTGCGCGCGAGCGCAAACAAGCCGCAGTAGCCCGAATAGCAGCAGCAGTACATACGGCAATATCAGGGTTATCGGCGAGGACGTATTCGTGGGGGGGCGACGGCGATCTTTTTCTCGGGGGAGGCGAAGGCGATTTAGGCGATTGCCCCGACGCCTTGGAGAAGAACTTCAGGATGCCGCCCTTCTTGGGCGCACCGCTGTCGGGGCCGGCATCAAGCTCGTCATCGGATGGAACCGGTGAAAGCGACGATAGCGATGAAAGATCTGACGAATCATTTTCGGAGGCCATTTTGCAGGCTTCGGTGTCCTCCTTCCAAGTGTTTGGTGTTGCAGGAGGCAAGGAGTGCAGAGTTCCAGATGTGAGGCGTGGCATGCGACTAAACGTAACCGCGTCGAGGGACCCGCGAAATCTAACGCGCCAGCGCTCATAGGCCAATCTGCCCAGTTGCCATTGCCGCTGCACTGGTACGCTACTACGTTTTTCTTAGTGCAATCCGCTGATTTGCCAGGCATTTTCACTCCGAGGCTTAAATACAAGCCATCATTCATCCTATCACTGTGCAGAGCTCAATAGGCCTGCAGCTGTCGCATAGAGCGAATTTCGAGAGGATTATGAGGTAGACGCGTCGCAATTGATTTAATCATGCGTTGGAGCACCATGCATACTGCTAAAGCCGCGTATCTGCTTCAATTCGCCGAGATCGCGAAACGTTGTTGCACGAACCGGTTGCAGCAACGGCGATGCTTCGTCAAATGACAATTTAAAGAGTCTATAGAAGTATGCAGCTCCCATGGTTTCCTATGCGCAGAGGGAATAGATTGTTTGTTCAATAAGAGGGTTAATCTGCAATACCAGACTCGTATTTGATCATCATAGTGAGATCTGCTCTTCTCAGCACGTCAAACTGCGGAAGCACTTTACGCGTTCTCTTCTCAAGGCTGTAGATGGCCTTGCTTGCACGTGACCGAGATGAAGCACTAGCCACAATTAGCTACCCAATAAAGCCACACCTAAGACCCACGTACTGAGGAGAAATTTTGGCGCAAAATGTCCACCATGGTCACGTGGTAAGGGCTGCTCTTTTGCGGTGGACAGGGCCCGCACACAAAAATTATGTCGCCCCAAGCGAACGCCAGGGCTTCCCGTTAAACAACCAAGCGGCCAGAGATAGGTAATTGGCGTCCCAAACCCACGCACCTCGACGACTCGTCACTAACAACAATTACTCGGATAGATACTCTTCGAGTAAAAACGAGTCGCCATGGGTAGAGTTATTCGCAACCAGCGCAAGGGCCGTGGCTCCATCTTCAGTCAGTCCTCTCCCCGACAACCGAAATTTCAACGATGGCTTCGAACCAGTCAACGATCGGCACAGTTTGTTTTTCGACGAGTACTAACGATTGGGAATAGCTGCCAACACGCGCCTGAACAAGAACCCCGCCAAGTTCCGCACGCTCGACTACGCTGAGCGTCATGGCTACGTCCGTGGTGTAGTCCGCGACATCATCCACGATGCTGGTTAGTAAAACCTCCGAGCAACCGACGACGAAGGACGGACAAGAACGCCTCGACTCGCGCGATTGGGAACGAACAGAAGAGGAACATGGAAGCTGACACAGGTTGATTTGCAGGTCGCGGTGCTCCCCTCGCCAAGGTCGTTTTCCGTCACCCCTACAAGTTCAAGCAGGTCTGCGAGACCTTCATCGCCAACGAGGGCATGTACACCGGCCAGTTCATCTACGCCGGCAAGAAGGCCGCCCTTACCGTCGGCAACGTCCTCCCTCTCGGTGAGATGCCCGAGGGTACCGTCGTCTCCAACGTCGAGGAGAAGATCGGTGACCGCGGCACTCTTGGCCGTACCTCTGGTGGTTACATCACCGTCGTCGGCCACAACCCCGACGAGGGCAAGACCCGTATCAAGCTGCCCTCCGGTGCCAAGAAGGTCGTCCACTCCAGCTCCCGCGGTATGATCGGTATCGTCGCCGGTGGTGGCCGTACCGACAAGCCCCTCCTCAAGGCTTCGCGCGCCAAGCACAAGTTCGCCGTCAAGCGCAACAGCTGGCCCAAGACTCGTGGTGTTGCCATGAACCCTGTTGACCATCCCCACGGTGGTGTACGTATAACCGAAAACTATGGATGCGCGAAGTGTGATGCTGACAGTCGTAACAGGGTAACCATCAACATATTGGTAAGGCTTCTACCATCTCCCGATACGCCACCCAGGGTCAAAAGGCCGGTCTCATTGCCGCCCGCAGGACAGGTCTGCTGCGCGGTACCCAGAAGACGAAGGAGTAAGGCAGGGCGATGTCTGGATTTCATGGTCTCATTGGGATGGTGTTATAGTGGCGTGCTTACATCTATGGATGGTACTGCTGAAGGAAGTAGTATGGTAGAACCAAAAGCAAGTACAATGGATGACATTTTAGCGCACTTCCAAAAAAAAAACTACTTTTACTTTGTTCTACCTATCCTCATGGAAAAAGCTGCTACGACAGGATGCTGTGAAATAGAGAACAGGAAAATTGTGCGACCAATGCTGCACGTTCTAGATTTAGAGTACTCGAGAACCAGAACATGGTTTGAATGATATGATGTAATTTACTTTACAGACATGGCAGAGGTGGTCTTCTGTGCGCAAGCTTTGGTGTGCTGGAAACCGCTCTTGCAGTGAACATGACAATCGTGGAAAGGCCTCTGATAGAGAGCCGAAGCAATATTCAATCATACAGCGTGTTCTGGTTCTCATCAAATATAACCTGATAGCGGCCATCCGCCTCGCAGCTTATTATCCCGATGTCGAGAAATTTAGCTCGGATGTGACAAAAAAAAAAAAGAATTAGAGCCAGCCAACGGTACGTACCAAAAAAAACCGTGCTAAGTTACCCTTTGTTGGGCAGCGCCAGCCAGCCAGGTACCCGTACCAACAACTGCTTACGACCCCGCCATAGGTAGCTTTTCAGAAAATCTCCCCTCTGCCCCTCCTTGAATCTTGAACCTCCAGAACCCAAAACCATTCCAAACCCGATTTCACCAGAATTGATTCTACAGAAATGGCTCCCGTCAAGGAATACTCCCTTCTCTGCCTGGAGAACCCTCTCCTCGGTATGTAATGTGATATTCATTTTAGCTCTTGGCTTCTTGCAGTGGCATTGCATCAAACGCCCGCCCACTGCGCAATAAAAAAAGCCCGCGGGGTATTCAGGCCGTTTATTATGAGCCTCTCCCAGCCACAACGGCCGTTTTTTTTTTGCTCTCTCCCTTGCTTTGAGAGACCTTGATTTCCTAATGTGCGTCATTCTGCAGACATCCAGGCTGTCGGTAACCAGGAGCTCCTCGACAAGTACGAGCTCAAGGCCAACGACGCCATCCTCGCCGAGGAGAAGCACGTCCCCCTCTACGAGGACCTGCTCAACAACTACGAGGCCAAGCTGATTGCCGGCGGCGCCGCCCAGAACAGCGCCCGTGGCGCCCAGTACATCCTCCCCTCCAACAGCGTCGTCTACCTCGGCGGCGTCGGTGACGACAAGTACGCCGCCACCCTCCACGATGCCGTCAAGGCCGCCGGCCTCCGCGTCGAGTACCGTGTCGACCCCAAGCACCCCACCGGCCGCTGCGGCGCCATCATTACCGGCCACAACCGCTCCCTCTGCACCGATCTCGGTGCCGCCAACCACTACGACCTTGACCACCTGAAGAAGCCCGAGATCTGGGCTCTTGCCGAGAACGCCGATGTCTTCTACATTGGTGGCTTCCACTTCACGGGTACGGTGCCAAACGTCTCTTCGTGACTATTACTTTCAGTAAAAGTATCATACTGACCCCGTCTTACCAGTCTGCCCTCCTGCCATCATGGAGCTTGCCAAGAACGCTGCCGAGAAGAACAAGATCTTTGTTCTGTCCCTCTCCGCTCCCTTCATCCCCCAGTTCTTCAAGGACCCCGTCGATGCCAGCGCCCCCTACTGGGACTACGTCATCGGCAACGAGACCGAGGCTGCCGCCTACGCTGAGTCTCACGACCTCGCCTCCAAGGAGCCCAAGGACGTCGTCAAGCACCTCGCCAACCTCCCCAAGGAGAACGGCAAGCGCAAGCGTATCGCCATTATCACCCAGGGCACCGAGCCCACCCTCGTCGCCATCCAGGGCGAGGAGAGTGTCAAGGAGTTCCCTGTCCACGCCATTGACGCTTCTCAGATCACCGACACCAACGGTGCCGGTGACGCCTTTGCTGGTGGTCTCCTCGCTGGTATCGTCGAGGGCAAGTCTCTCGAGGAGTCTATTGACATGGGCCAGTGGCTCGCTCGCCTGAGCATCCAAGAGCTTGGACCTTCGTAAGTCTACCCTTTTTTATCACATTGCATTCTGAAAAGCACATGGTTTCATATAATTGGCTTTGATCTTCATTTCAAGTCATAATATGTCATCTACGCGTCTTTCATCAGAATTATCTGCCACAGCCCCGGCCTCGCCTGAGTCTATTCAGAAGTGCTAACTCGGACCTTTCTCCCTTAGGTATCCTTTCCCCAAGCAGGCCTACAAGTCGACCTAAGCGTATATAATTAGCCCCTCCCCTGTATCGCTGTTGGATATGGTCACGGGGAACGTGAGCGTGCTCGCTCAGAGGGGCATAAAAACATTCGCTTGGCGTTGCGGTTAAGTGTCTTTTCTTGATTTGTGGGAAACGGGTTTCAACAACGGCGTTTTGCATCCATAGAGCGTGCTCCCTCTCATAACACGCTTTCGCATGGAAAAGTTTTTCGGCATCCTCCACGATCCGACAAAAAATACGTTCATCTTTTTTTCTAGAATATTTTTTTTCGTTTTTTTTTCCATATAGAGCAACACAGTTGCTTCTCAAATGAAACAATCATGACGCATATTGTCGTGCAAAAATAGAGCGCTGGGGCCAGTCTGGTGATGATGGTAAAATGTTTGAAAAAAGAAGAAGAATTAATCGGTTCATTTTCTGCCCTCATACGCAGCGCGAAGAATAGCTTCGTCGTAGGAAGACGTCACATTGTCCGCCTGAAAGAGCCTTTGCATGGATTGAGGTTGTTGCTGCTGATGCTGCTGTTGCTGCTGCTGAAAGGGAAAATGCTCCTTGTACGCTCCGCCATACGCCTGGCCCTGGCCCTGGCCCTGGCCACCGCCGACGTTGTAATTCGCGCCGGGCGTACCGTGGTACAAGCTGCTTGGGTGCGAAAACTGCGACAGGCTGCCAGCCGACGACGATGACTGGGGCATCGCCTCGGGTGGGCGCAAGCCAGGCGGCGCGTTCAGTCTGCTGTGCCGGTTTCCGCCGCCGCCGCCGCCGTCGCCCCAGTGGCTAAACGGCGAGGTGCGCGCTCCAGGCGTCGCGCTCGTGGACGGCGGTCGACCGCCCGTCGCCGCAAACGTCTGGAGGAGGGCGGCGCGGTGGGCATGCTCGGCCGTGGAGCCGCCGCTGAGGTTGATGCCCATGTCGGCGGCGCGAATGCTGCCGTGGCTGTGCACACGAGGAAACTGGCTTCCAGCGGCTACATCGACGCGATTGGGCGTCGAGGGGACGGAGAAGGGGTCGTCAAACTTGCCCGAATGTAAGCCTGGCGTAATGGGCGACATGCCTGCGGCCGAAAGAGGCGAATTGTCGCCACGGATGGGCTGCGGTGTGTTGAACCACTCCCATGGCAGCGGCTCAAACTTGCCCGAGGGGATGGACCGCGTCGGGCTTGGGTCCAGCTGGCGTTGATGTGCGTTGAGCAAGTCTCTGGCAGAGTTGTGCTCAGCTGTATATGACAAGGGGGTATCATTCTCTTGCATGCTTGACTGTGGCTGCGGTGTAGGAGGCTTCAGGAAAGGCGCAAGCATATTGATGACGGTGCTCTCTGCATCGCCCACTTCACCATCCTGGTTGGCAGGGGCAGGCGGAGCTGCAAGAGATTTTGACGGTGCTGCAACAATCTCGGTCTTTTTGCTGTTTGATATTTTCGGGCTGTCCTGGCGTTCCTGGATATTTGTCTGCACTGAGCGCCGCTTCTGCACATTAATGGATGCGGAGGCTGGTGCTAATTCTTTCGGTGGCGCTGCTGGTTCTGCTGGTTGTTCTGGCATGTGCTGCGAAGGCTGATACTCAAAGAGTAACCAGTTTTCAACAACGCGACACGACAGAGGCACAATTGGGTCTTCAGCAAGGAAATAGGCGCATCGCAAAATGTCGAGAATCCGCGCCAGCTTTTCCATCTGCGGGCTCAATCGTTGCTCCGGCGAGTAGAGATGGGGCTTCGCTTTGCCATTCTGCCCGCAGAACGAGCGGCACGGCTCTGGAACAATGCTTTCGCTGAGTGGTTGCAATCCAAGAGTATCAAGATCTTCGGGTAGCAAGTAAGGGCAGGATACCAAGTTGTCCTTATTGTACGTTTCCACGCACATGAGAGTAAAGACTCGGGCAACAGTATCCATCATTGCGCCAGGCAAGGATCCTTCAGCAGTCGCAGCAGCTTGTGCAAAGAGTTCTTGACGCGATACTGCAATCCACATGGCGTAAATTCGTAGAGCAGGGAGCAATGATTCTGCGACTTCCGGGGCCTTGTCGGTTTCGTCGTCAGCCAGGTCGTCTGCTTTGGAGATGTTTTCCTTTAGGTTTGCCTCGAGCACAGCCGCAAAAGTCGCAATAAATTTGACATTAAAGTTGGAAATGTACTGATAAAACTGTAGTGAGGTTGCATTGTTGTTTTCTGCCGCATGTTAGTATACTTTTCATAGCAATGGTAAGAGAGTCAGGCGCGTTACTCACCAGAACACTTCAAGGTAGCTACGTGCTGCGCAGCAATGTTGATGAAGCTCATCTTGAGAATAATATCGCGGTAGGACCCATTTGCGGCAGCCATCTCAAGGCGATGAATGACTTCACGCTCAAGCTCTTTGTGCTGCGGCGCCGCCTCGCCTTTGTAGAACAGGGCGTGCAGGCGCACAAACCACATGATGAAGGCATCTCCAGGGCCAGACGATGTATGTTTGGATCTATTGGAGCTGGGTTGCTGAAGGGACTTGAACTCCATTTCCAAGTTGGACTTGGCATTGGGATGAGGAAATTTGATTGCCCATGCGCGGTAAAAGTGGTAGACGCCATCAAGGTGACTGCCCTGGTCGAGGCTCACGATTCCCATCTGATGGAAAGCAAAGCCAGATTTGGGCAAGAGATGCTGAGCAAGTGTGTAGTAGTTTAGGGCCATGTCATAACCTGAGTTCTTGTGCTTGGCCTGTACTCTATAACGGGCCAGATCGCCGAGTCGAATTAGCGTCGAATGACAGGACCTGAGCACTTTTGCATTAAGCTCTGAAGGAACGGGGCTGATGAGATCGTTGGCAGTCATTTGCTCGACCTCAATGCCCTTGGCAACACGTTTGAGCTCGGGGATATCATATCGTGCAGAGAGTCGTTGAATATAGCCCTGGTAAAACTTTTGCGCGATGCGCAGAAAGTTGCTGTAGAGCTTTTCCGTTTTCCGGCGCTCGACGGCCTGAGACGAAGATTTCAGCCTGCCAAGAATGCGGCGATATTCGGAGTTGATGGACGTATGCAAGCTCCATAGTATCTCTTCGGCATTTTCGTTGGCGGCATATTCAAAATCGAGAAAGACGGTCTGCACACAGGCGAGGCGGAATCTGGGGTAGGGTTAGCAAACGGGCAAGTAGCGCGCACCAACCGGACCAAGGCAGAGTACGTACTTTTCGAGAGTACCGTCGGCGGCTTCGAGCTGGGAAATGTCGACACCTGACGATGTGTTGTTTTTAATCTTTTCCAGCTGCTTCAGCAGATGTTTCCGCAGCTTCAAGGCGTTACTGTATAGGTGGATCGCAAAGTCAGCACCTGGAGGGGCATGGGATCATATTGTCGCACAATCCACGCGGCGCAAAGCAGAGGCGCGATAACGCGCAACAATGCCGCATCTGCATTTAGAGGCAGGGGATAGTACTCACTGCCATGCTTGGCTCGCCTGGGGCGCGGTTGAGGCCATGGCTCAGTCGTCGAGTCGACGATGCGGCAGACGGGCGCAAGGTCCGTGACCGGGATGTGGCTTCTCTCGCACAGCAAAATCGGCGGATTGGCGCGGTCGAGAAGGAGAAAGAGGGGTACACTGGTCAGCTACTTTGCCGAATCATGCTATCTGGACGTTAAGATCTGGAAAGGCGGGCTGCCCATAGTATTGTCTTTGCGCTGAGGACGTGGTCGCGGCGGAGTGCTGTCCGGGGGGGTCGAGAAGTCTGGACGGCGGCGGAGGAGGGGATGAAGGACGGTGGCATTTGACAAGGGAGAAGACCAGGCAGGGCGGAAAGAAGCGAGCAACAACATGCAACAAGAAAAACGCACTATGCGCGGCGCGCCTTGATCTCACAGGAAGAGGCGGCAAGACAACGCAGAAGAAGGGGAGGGAAGCAATAGTGACTTGTCGGCTGAGGCCAATGTGAAGAACAGGACGGGGGTTCGGCGAACGAAGGGGACCCCTCCAGGTTGGGCCAAGGTTTTTTTTTTTTTTTTTGCCTTTGGCAGGCTTTCCCGGTGTTTTTTTTTCTCCCGTTCTGGGCCCTGAGACAGCGCCAGGGTTGTGCATGTACCTACAGGAGGCGGATAGGTACAGCGCGCTTCTCGCTGAAGCAGCCACTGGCAAGAAAATCTGCAGCCCCCACGCACCACTAAAATCACTGGCTGGCTTGCCTCAACCATTGGCGCTGGGTGCTGCAGGCAATATATTTTTGTGCCTGATTGTCACTTTACTTCGGTACCGTAGGTACTTGTCTCATTGTTCAGCTGACCGGTTCTCTTGTATGACTCTTGCCGCCCTGCGTGCGCACATACGTGGTTCATTCTCTCGCCTGACAATCGCCCCGTGCAACCGCTGTAAGGCGTCCGCGAGGCTGCCAGGATGCGCGGCGCCATTATCTGACCGGCAATCTTGTACAGCGCTGATTCATCGGCTTTCGATATGCAGGCCGTGTACTCCGGAGAAGCTTGCTGCCGCTCTTGGTTGCACCTCGAGTGAAGCAGCCGCCGCCCATCGCGGGCCAACCCCCAACAACAGAGCCCACCATATAAGAACGGCTCTAGCTCCACCAACAAGGAAAACACGGGCAAGCTACCAGCCGTGTTTCTTTCTTCAATACCATCTTCTGTACATCCAATCTTGCATCAATTGCAAGCCGCAAAGGACCAGCTGCCAGACGTAGTGCAACCTTTGCCAACCGCCCGCCATCTGCACGTACTGACACTTCTCCACTAATACACCGCACTACACGCATACAGGCATGAAGCGTTCGCGAGAGCCCGAACAGGATATAAACCCGGCATCGCCTGGCAGTCCTGGCGCAGACATGTCACCATCTGGTCCACAACACACTGCCAAATATACAGAGCTCGATCCCGTCGTGGTAGACTCGGACAACGACAGCAACTCGTCGTTTCCTACAGTACACATACTCTGCTCCTTACCGCCTCACCCCGAGATGGCCTTTAACTCCTACACCGCATACGAGACGCACTACAGCAGCCTCCACACGAATCGCTGTCTAGAATGCCGCAAGAACTTCCCCAGCGAGTACCTTCTCGGGATCCACATTGAAGAGATCCATGATCCCATCGTCAGAGTCAGGCGGGATCAGGGCGCTCACACTGTATGTTCAACCCCCCGTCCTCACCGTCTTTACCCTACTACACAAGAACCTAACCGGGACATGAACAGTTCTCCTGCTTCGTCGATGGATGCGACAGAAAATGCATGACCCCGCAGAAGCGCCGGATGCACCTGATTGACAAGCACATGTATCCGCGCAACTTCTTCTTCGCCGTGACCCGGGACGGCATCGACGGGCGGCGGTCCCTGCTCGTGGAAAGCCGCGCCGGCGCCGGCAGCGGACACCAGCGACGCCGCTCCTCCGGGGCGTCGCAGACCAAAGAGACGAGGCGGCGCGCGGCCACTCTGGAGAAACAACCGGCGGACGCGGGCGAGCAGGCGTCTCCCGAACCCCAGGCGGAGGGGAGCCGAACCACACAGGCACCCGCCGGCGACGATGGTGTTGACGCTATTACCGGCAGCATGGCATCGTTGCGGTTTGTTCCTGGGGCAATCAGGTTTGGCAACAGAAATCGGCGCGGATTTGCCACGCAATGAGGAATGGGGACAAGATTTGTGCATATTCACGACTTGTATATGACTTATGAATTCGGTTAGGGACATGGCATTGTAGCTTTTCCTGTATTTCAACTTTGAAAAAAATATTATGCATCTCTTTATTATGATACAACCTCCTGCTTCTGTCCATTCTCTTTTTTCCCGTTCCCAATAAAAGCCGCTGATAAACGCCATGAAGATGCAATACCCAGGGTTCTTCTTCCGCTGGGGTAAAAAGGTATAGATCAAAAAAAGTACAGCAAAGTAAAAAGTGCCACATCTTCAGTCGCCAGAAGAACACCCCCGGCATCCGCAGCTGTTGCATTCTATTTCTTTCTGGTCTTCTTTCAGCTGCGCGCGGGGCACGCGACAGATGCATGTGCTGTTGAAGTTGGTTTCTTTCGTTTGGACACACCGCAGGCAGCACAACTAGAGAAACGGCCCTGTTAGTATGAGTGCATAACAGGGGGCAATTACTGTGCCATCATGTCCCGAAAAAGACGTACCTTTTCATAGCCCTGCTTCTTCCACTTGGCAATGAGCATCGCGTCCGCGTAGCCATTCTTCAGCAGCCAGTCGTACAGCTGCTTGCTGATTGCTTCCTTGTCGTAGTAGAGCTCGTAGACGTAGCGGCTGCGCTGATGCGAAATCTGAAACACCTCCCACTGCGCCTTGTATTTGGGGCCCGGCGGCGGCGGCTTGTTCTGCGCGTCCTTCATCTTGTTGGCAAAGATTAACAGGTCGTCCTCGATGTCGCTGAAGCCCTCTGGCGGGGGTTTGCGCTTCGAGGCGTGACGTATGGCTGGCATCTTTGAAAATTGTGCGCTCGGAAGCCCAACAATGCTCGTCGTCGCGTATGCGCCGTGGTGTGTGTTGTAGAAGAAAGAGTGGTTGACTCGGCGCAGTCCACGGGGTGGCAACCAGCAAAATTGCTGCTTTGTTATCAATGGCAGCCTTGGATCGCTAGGCAGATCGATACGACAGAGGTCGGCAGAGGGGCAGCAAAAAAGTGTGGCGCGCGCCGTTCTTTTGCTGTGGCGTGGTTGCTGCACGTGACCCGCAGCCATTCTGACGATGCGGGTGGCAGCCGAAGCTAAGGCAACCTCATCAAACCTCGCGCCGGAAGTCGGTTTCGTCAAGCACAATTGGATCGATTCGTCGCCCGCCATGGCTATTACCCCGACTCAATTCGCCAAGAAGACGGCGCAGTGTGCGTATTCGCCCCGTCCCGGAGCCGCTGCTCGGCAGCAGTAACAACGGCCCTCTTGCTAACTGAACGGAATCGCAGCCGCCAATTGGGCAGAGGCCAAGCGCCGAGTCCTTTCTTCCTACCGCGAGTGGTTAAGAGGCGTATGTTAACTCCCCGAACACAATTTTTCAACCATTTTCCGAATTAAAATGAGCGATTTCTGCGACCCGAGAGCCTCCCGATTGGACCTTGAAACATGAAGACGAACACGATACACCCGAGAAGGCAATGCTGACCATTGGGACATCAAACTAGGCCCCCGAGGTTCAAACCATGTACAACATGCCCATGCCCATCTCCGTCATGCGCAACCGCATGAGACAAGAGTTTGAGCGCAACCGCTTCGTGAGCAAGCTGTCGGCCGTCGACGTCCTGCTGTTCAAGTCGCACGCCGAGTACCAGGTACGAAGGACACCAAACGAGCGGCACGATAACGACCCGGGGGAATCACTAACAATAGAACGCACTATAGGAGATGATGAATTTCTGGAAGCAGACGACACACGTCATGTCGTACTTTAAGGATGAGAACTTTAGAGGAGACGACAGACTGCCCAATAGCTTCATGTCTGGATTCTTGCAGGTACGAAAACCTCTGTTTCCCCCCCTCTTTCGGGGATCTTTTTGATCATGACTGACAAATTCTACAGGGCCGCAACTAGAGGAACGTGTTTTTGTCCTTTGGCGTCGAAACTGTCGTGTATATAATTTAATCCCTAGACTCGAGCGAATGCATCACCAGCCCTCGCGGATCGCCCGGCATGTCGCGCAGCATGCAGTGTCTCATTTAATTCCTTTTGTTATATTCCCGTTTTACGGGATAGAAATAAGATAAATGAATACCAAAAAAAAAAAGACAAGTGATGACGCCCCGAAATTGCCCAAAGACCATGAAAAAAAGAACAAAAACCCCTGTGCCTCAGCCCACTCTGTTCCGCCGCCCATTTTACCTGTCAATGCCGTTCTCGTCGTTGAACTCTTGACGCTTGGTGGAGAATTCTGTGGCGACAACGTCGCAGACCTGCTGCAGAGCGGCAAGGCCCTTTGTGAGAGCATCGATGGCAGTGCCCTCTGGAAACGAAATGTTAGCGCTCTGCCTCGACGACGACGACGAAGGAGAGAGAGAGAGAATGGAGAAGGGGGGTAGTATATCACGTTCGTTTCTGAGACGTACCATATGTTTGTATTCTAATGTTCATCTTGTCCTCGGAGGGGTGAGGGATTGTGTAGGCGCAGAATTCAACGTCGGGGCTGTGGTGAATTGTTAGCTACATGATTCAAGCTGGGTCGTGAGAGACAGCAACGCACTTTTTCATAATAATGTATCGCAGGGCATTGCCCATGGTGTGGCCCTCTTCGATAAACTCAAAGGAAGCAGCCGTATCAGTAGAGCCAGGCAGCTGCAGCGTCTTGTTAGTATCGTTTCCTTTTTTTTTCCTTTTTTTTTCTTTTTTTAGGCGTGGCTGTGATGTCATCTCATGGGAGATTCTCATCGGGAGCGACTCACAATCTTGACGCGCTGGGGCTCAACCTCCTCTTCCTCCTCCTCTTGCTCGTCTCCCTGTTCCTCTTCGGCGGCGCCGTTCTCGGGCATGTCCTGGTCAGGCACCTCCTCGACCTGCGCGGAGACGGGGGCGTCCTGCATGGTGGCATCCTCGGACACGGCGTCCTTCTTGGTCCTGGCGGGCATGATGGCGGGGTGTTGGGCCTTGCGAGCTGGAAGATGTGAAAGTCCTTTGGGCGGGAGTAGAGACGGATAAAGACTTGTCTGTGTGAATATCGAGACTTGGTTTTGAAATTGACGTCGCAGACTAGTGACAATTGCGTCTGCTGAAGCGTAACCCCAAGAATATTGAGCAAGAATTTGATATCGATAAGAGGCTGCTTGCAACTACAAATTTTGAAGACGATGTGAAAATTTATGTGGGGCTGCCTTTTTGCGCCAGAGTGGAGGAGGATGGTTGGAGGAGCACGAAGCGGGTTATAGACAAAATTAGGCCTATAGAACTAATAGTTGCGCTGGTTTCGATTGATTCGAGCGTACCGATTTATTTTTTGGACTTGTTCCCGATTCAGTCTGCAGCTACCGCTGTGGTTCGACTACTTGGCCAGTCACCCGTGGACCGGAGAGATAGCATCGCAGTTCTTTTTTTCTCTTCATTCTGATTCCTTTGATATTCAGCTTTCAATTGTTGGGTTCTGCGTATTTTGGCTCGGTTCATCTTCGTTTGGGTATGCGAGCATGCAAGGATTGGGCGTCATCTGTTCTATTGCATGCCACCTGTTGAAGTTGTTTGAAGATTATATCATGAAATGCACAATACTTACAACGGCACGCCAGCGGATGACTAAATCACATACATTTTGGTAGTATACTACAGTATACTCGATAAATAATTAAACCATATAGTTTTTCTTGCTGTTCATTGGGCCGTCCGGCGTCGCTTTCAAGTTCAGCTCTTGTCCAGGGTAGCCAATAT
Source organism: Samsoniella hepiali (assembly GCA_001455915.2). Classification (NCBI taxonomy): domain Eukaryota; kingdom Fungi; phylum Ascomycota; class Sordariomycetes; order Hypocreales; family Cordycipitaceae; genus Samsoniella; species Samsoniella hepiali. The sequence goes on along the minus strand of LNDK02000051.1, from coordinate 2,176,476 downwards.
TGGAAGTCGACACCGCGCGCCTCAGCCGCAGCGCACCACGACCTCGTTACCAGACACTAATGCATGTCACGTTTCCTGGAAAATCAGGTCGCATGTAAAGTGGTTACAGTAAGACGGGGGTGCACATCTTTTTATCCTGAGGATAGATTTTTCGCCTCCATCACAAGCCCTGCGCGCGGCGTGCTTGATCGCGGACTTTTTACTTTTATCGCAGCGTGGTGGGGGGCGTGTCGACGTGTTTGAGACGAAGCCCCTAGCTCGACGCCACCAGACCAATGTTGAAACGCTCCGTGCCAAGGCCGGACAGGTAAAAAAGAAGACGGAGGCCATTCCTAGTTGCTTTTTGTTTTTCATTCATTCAAGAAAAAAAAAAGAAAAAAAAATACAATCAAGTATGGCAGCATGTGCCGGGATGTGATGATCAGCGAGCAAAAGTGGCAGACCCGCGTTTCTGCCAGGAAAACAGTTGATTGCGAGGTGGAGATGAGACGACCCTTGCAACATGGCAAGGCAAAATGGCAACCCTTTGGGCTTTTTCCCTGTCCTGTCAAGCCCTGTCGCATGCCTGTTTGCCTGTGAGCAGTGAGCACGCGCAGCACCGCCGCCTTGCTGAAGCCCTTGTACAATATGGATCTGACGTGCAGGGATTCATCGTGTCGGTCTGTCTCAATGGTGTCAGAAGACGAAATACCGGCTGGGTGGGACGCCGACTGAGATGAAGATTGACATCAGACAAGAAAAAAAACGGAAAAAAAAAAATGCCTGGCTTCGTATCAGGAAATATTGGCAAGGCTACACTCTGCGGTGCCAGATTTTGCACATGATTAGGACAGGCGCGAGGTGCGAAACAGGAGGGAGCGAGAGAATGAACAAGTGATGGGCGCGCGTGCATGAACAGTTTTTTTTTGCCATTTTATTGAAGCTTGGAATAATTTTCTGCAGATTTCTTTTTCAAGGGCATCATGCATCATGTGTGAGGCCCAGGGCGGCGACAAGGCGAGGCGAACAAGCCCAAGCCACCCTACCCGGCCACCCCATGTCGGGCCCCTCTTTAACACCTGAGACGTCAACGTCTCAGGTGGAGGGAGGGGCTGCTTCTTGCTCGTGGGGGGGACAAACCCGGCCAGATGATGATTTTCTTTTTTGCATCTCTAATTTTGCACGACCATGTTTCGTGGCGGGGAAAATCATAAGAGGGCCGGCAAAAACAGGGCCCGGGGAAGGACGGTAAAAAAAGAAGCAGAAGAAAAAAAGAAAGGAACAAACCTACACAGGAAAAACTGTGGCAGTGACGCAGTGTCCCAGGACTTGGCGGTATATCCCGCGATAGCAAACAATGCCATCTGCCTACCTCTTGGAACCGTGCATGCGAGCGGCTAATGTGATGGGCGCTGCATCCAGCCGCCGTGGCTGCCGTGTTCCAAAGGGCTTGTTTTCTGGCAGCCCTGCGGCCACCGTGCAGGTATCGCAGGGGAGAGGGGGGGAGGGGACTGGCTCGCACGAGGAGGCTTTCTACGAGTCGGAAATGATTTCCGAACAACTTCCCGCCTTGCCATCTGCCAGGAAAAGATTTTGAGTTTTGATGATCGAGGAGGGGGGACCGTGCAGTTGTGTGTGTATCACGCACGAGGCTGGCCACTCAGAGGCTGGGGCTGCATTGCGTGGTAGGGGGGGAAAGGCATTGAAAGAGCTCATCCGTGAGCTTTGCCAACTGACTTTGACAAGAGAACAGGGAGAAGAAAGCATCGCGCGGCAGTGGTACAGAATAGGTACTGCATGACACGGAAACTTGACCTGACGGGTACGACGACCCTAGTTGTCGATCGCACTTGGTAGCCCTGTGTGCAGCCCTGGTACAACGTCTATTCATCTCGCTCTGATAGATTACTCCAAGCAATTGGCCTGACGAGTTGAAACGACGCTACATTTCAGGACTTTGCTCCTGCTGATGCTCTTGTGCCAGAGGTCAAGTTTAACTCTGCATCTCTTACATATAGGGTCTCGTCTAGTTATTTACTCATACTGGGTAGAAGGCGAATGTTTTGTACCCATGTCAGGTAACTTTTTGCCGCTAAATTTGATCCTTGTCGAAGCTGGGGTGGTTTGTGCCTCGATTTTTGTGAAAGAGCTCTGCTAACAGACACCCCCCCTGGTAGGTACCAGCCAGGGCTGCAAAACTTACCCATCACACCAAGTAGAGAGTCATAATGGTAAAGCTGATAAGAACCAGAGGGGGGTGGTGTGCCGGTATCTTGAAAAAATGCAACCCGATGCATTGTGTTATTACTCGTGCGGGATCTTGCATCAGGCTGTTCACTAAGAAAAAAAAAAGAAAGCAAGAAAGGGTCAAATGGGTGATGGTGGCGCAATTTGTTATGCCAACCACAACCCCCCGTGATGGCCCAAAGAGGTAACAAAGCGGCTCCAGGCTGTCGCTCGTTGGTGGAGATGTTGCGCCGAACGCCTTTTTAAGAAAAGAAGAGGGTGGCGGCATGGGGGAGAGAGGGAGAGAGAGAAATTTAGGACCCAAAAGAAGAGGGAAAAAAAAAGCTTGGCAATGTTTTGCGTCCAAGAAACGTAAACGGGCTCGCCGGCAAACGAGTCTTTTTTGGCTCTCAGCGGTTTTCAAAGCCCGGGGATGATGCCCAATCCTGGGGGCCTTTTGCCCCCCTCCCCAGCATCATCATGTCTTTTGCGCGCTACGGCCAGGCTGAAACCCCGGACAAGGAAAGCGTGCGGCGCAATCCAAAAAATGATGAAGAAAAGGACAGAGACAGAGAAGCCCCCCCCCTCCTTTGCCCCGTCCTCGGCAACCATGTCTCTTCTGGCGATGCGACGGGTTTGAATAGCAGAGGAGACGTTATTGCTACAAAAGTGTCGCGATGAACTAATAAAGCTGTCCTTATTAGAAGCCCTGGATCATAGTGAAAGGAAAAGGTGGCTGATACTGCAACGCCCCCCCCTGCGTGCGCGCACTAGGCCACACGCCCCCCCCTTTGATACCTGCAGATATTGTCTTCAAAACCGTGTGACATCGTATCGTTTGTGAATCTTTTTTTTCAGCGTGCTGAGTAGGTAAGGTAGGTAGGGTAGTCAGTACGTTGTCGGGCAGCAAAGCAAACCAAGCTGGCGGGCGGGGTGACGACTTGTGACAAGTAAAAGAGACGGGGAGGGAGCAAGTTCTCGGTGTCAAAGATTGATTGAAAATATAGTCTATCTGGTGCGTTTCGTTTCTTTTTTTCCTGCTGGTCCTCTATTTACGGCTCATTACTGAACTATCGTGTGTACGACTCGTGGCCTTGCATAATGACGGTTCTGTACAGAGTAGTAGCATGTGCCGGTCCGGTGTAAGACGACTTTTTTTTTTTTTTGGCGGCCCAAAGGGGCTTCAGCAGGCTCCCGGAACGAACTTGAGAGAGCCTAGCTAGCTGTGTGTATCATGGTTATTTCTTTTCGTTTGACGATGCCGAGGCACGCCATTGTCCATTGCAAACGAAAGATTGACAGGCTATCCGAAAATCCAGGCAACTTTTTTTTCTTTCTTGCCCTTTTTCTCCTTCTCCGTGAACAAGCTTTCCATCCACCAAATACCCCCCCCTGCTAGCGGTTTGGGCTGGGCGGCTCTAGCACCCAACCAACCAGAATCGGCCAACCACCAGTGAGCTTTTGGCGCTTCCGTTCGGTGTGCGGCGGCGGCGGTGGTGGTGGTTGGCCTCGGGGGGGCAGCAGCAGCAGCAGCACACCCACCACCCCCCTGCAACATGCCCACGCGCACAAAGTGTCCAGCGTCTGTCGTCCAGCGCTCACCGGGTTGGGTGGCCACCGACGCTTGACGGAGCCTCCAGCGCATCCCATGGGCAAATTCCAACCTGCAAGTTCGGGCCCCGACTTTCGCTCAGAGCCCTTCCCCTTGGGGGGAGGCTCCCCCCCTGGCACCCACAACGCACACACCCCTACGCCCCCCCTTCCCCCCCCCAGAGGCGGCGCTGACCAATGCCAGCTCCAGCGCCCGGCCTCAACTGAACAACTGTGCGCTCTCAACTGAACTAGTCCCGTGCTAAGCCCAACTAATCCAAACCCAAAACTCGTTCCGCCTCCTGGTTGCTCCAGATTCGTGCATCGACACACCCCTGGCCCGTCAGTGAGTTGTGCCCCCCCCTTGTGAGTAGGCGGTTCGTGGTTGATGGTGGTGGTGAGAGACGGCCAGCACTTTCTCTTTTGTGTCCTTGCCTGTGCACTGTGAATAAGAAAAGTACAGGAGCTGAAAAATAAATAAACAAATAAACAAAAAAACTGAAAAACAACAAGGTACTCTTGAACCCCCCATCTTGTCACCAGAAACCTCTATATCTGACCTGCGACTGGCTGCAGGTTGCTTCCCACCTGCTAGGCACTTTAGTGGAACTGTGCGCCGGCCCATACCTGTCCACCGTCCCCTGATCCGCAGCAGCTTGCCCTTGCTACCTCTAGCCTCTAGGTACCTGCCCAGGTAGTGAAATCCTTCCCCTCCCCTCCCCTCCAAGCCTTCGCTTTGCTGTCTGTCTTCATTTCTGCAACACTTTTACCCCCCTCTGCCTCCTCCTCCATCCTTTTCTTTCCTCTCCCCTCTTCTTCTCCCATCACCAAGCGTCTGGCTTCCTGCGCGACGTTTGCTTCCTTCACAGTCGGCGTCCTTTCCATTTCTGACCGCCATTCCGTTGCTGTATCGCACTATCAACCCGTTTGCGATAGACCCTCTTGAGACGGAACTCGGCCCGTCCTCTTTAATACGCGACGCCCACGCGCCAGCAACTTGCTCGACTCGCCACTCTGCCAACCAGCATAATCGCATAGCAAAGACCCCATTCCATCATTCGTCTCACCGCATTCGACAATCGATATTCGCGCTCAGTACAATTGAAGTTGGCCCCATTTCCGTCTTCTCACCAGCGCCGTCTATACCTATACTGCAGCCTCAACTCCACTACAGTCAAGCTCGGTTCCTTAGGCCCTCGTCGACTTAGGCTCTAGCTAGGCAGCTTTATTTCGCATCTTTGGAAGCCGAAATCCGCCACTCTGGCCAAGCATTAGCTATGAGTGCTGCAATCGCCATGGCTCCGTCTCCTGCACCTCATGAGAGGCCCTCTGTCATCGCGCCTTCTCCCTCCACCTCTGTGGCCCCGACAGCCAATGGCGCCACATCTCCTCTTTCGCACAGATCATCATCAGCTTCAAAACCTGCTGCCGCACAGCCGCCTACTCAAAGATCAGGAAGCAACAGTCCCAGAGCTGCCCCCCTCTCTGGCAAGGCCTCTCCTTCCAGCGCGTAAGTGTACTCTATTGCCACAATCAAGCAGAAATATGGACGCTAACAAGGTCAAACAGATCCAAAGCAGATGCCAACACCCCTAAAGTGGTCATCAAGAAGGAGCCTGGCTCTCCGACGCTCAGCAACACCCGGCCCAGGCCGCGTAAACTCGACCTCTCTAAAAATACGCTCAACAGCAACTCTCCCGCCTCGGCTCTTCCTTTGACCGCTAGAGATGGTCTCGGAATCCAAGAGGTCGGCCTGGCTTGTCTATCGCCTGGCTTTGTCACCCAAGACCCTGTCATGAAGGAGCAGCTCCAGCGCAGTCTGAGTGTCCGGGAACAGCAGCGCAACATTATCGAAGCTCGTCTACAGCAGCAGTCGGCAAAGGGCGACGGTACCCACCCCGATCGTGATGCGCCTCAATTTTCTGCCAAGACTCCTGGATTGTCGTCTCATCGTAGACGGGCACCCCCTGGCCTCTCCATCGTGGCGCCTTCTCATGAGCAATTTGCCCACGAGCGTGTGATACAGTCTGCGCCTCTCGGCCACAGCTTTACCGGCCGTCACCATGCAGCGCCTCTATCGCGCCACGTTCCGACCCAGCCAGGCCACGGCAGCCAATCGCACATTCACCACGTTCCTGCCACGCAAACCAGCAACCGTCTGCCCCCCATCCACGACGTCTTCCCGCAAGGCCAGCACAGTGACAGCCACCCGTCCTCGTACGGCTCTGCTTCCCGTGCCCCGTTGGCCTCGCCAAGTCACCCGCAGTCTGCCTACCCGGCTCCTCTTTCTGCGCGCCCCAGAGAATACAAGTCGGCGGAAGAAGCGCAGCAAGAACTTGCCGGTGGCCGCCCTGAACTCTTGCCCAAGATTGTGCACTATGGCGGACACCAACCCCCAACGCCGCCCTCGCCCATTGGTGGCCGCATCAACAGCAGCAGCAGCAACCGCAGAAGGAACCGTGCAGAATACGAGGATGGAGCTAGCCCGCCCCTCGGCCATGGCCCTTCGTCTAACAGACGAGGCCCCTTTGGCGCTGGCCGCGACAGCCCGGAATCACAGCGTGCAAAGCGAGAAGAGTTTTTGCGAATTTGCGAACGAGCTTGGGATCTCTTCCACTCGTAGAAGTAGTTGCGGACGGCCATGCATATTATGACCACGGCAACGCGCGCAAATCCTGCCACGAGTTTTCGAATGGATCTTTACATTCTATATTTTATATTTACATTACGACATTTCGCTTCTCTGAATGGAAGGGGAGGGGGATCAGCTGGAGACTGAGTCTCGCGGCTGCTTTTTGAAAGAAACTGTATATGAGGGGGGCAGGCTTGGGAGGAGACGCTGGTGTTTTCTATTTCCCACATGTTTTTCCATGTTCGCTTTTGCTCTGTTTACTTTTTTGCATATTTGGACATTGCAACGGGCCGTGTTTTGAAATTTTTTCTTTGCTGTTGTAAATATGAAAGGGAAGAGTTTCCCATGGATTGATGAATCTGGCGCAAAGAGGGACATTTTTGTCGTTATTCGTTAATGGTCTTGTCATCTGGTAGGTGGATGAATGCAAATATGAATTTGTACCATATGAGTGCTCTTGTGCTGTGCATATATATTCTCCTGCTTGATCAGAGTGCCAACTTGTCTGTGTAGTACCCATCGTACCATGTTGCCTTCTCTTTATTTCTTTACCATGCTACATGACTTGTCACTGCTGCGAGCGTATCATCAATGAATGCATTGATTCATTATCAAGTTCCATGTTTCTCCCTTCATCTTCATCTTCATCTTCATCTTCATCTTCATCTTCATCTTTCATCTACATGTTGGTCACAATCTGCCATTCTGCTTCCTCCACCATTCCCGCAAGATTATTACGAAATTTCAACTCCAAAAAACCGCCCCTCCCCTTCCAAACTCCCCAAACTCCTTACAGCGACTTGGCACGTAGAGAGGAAAAGAGAGGAAACAAAAAAAGTTCACAACACGTTACACGTCAATAGATTGAACGAGGCAAAGTCCCAAGTCCAACCTCGGTATCAAATAAAAAAAGACGGCATAAACCGCAGATTTCTCATTCATGAAAAATAAGAGCAAACCGTACAATGATATAAAAGTGAATGGATGTGCTCCAAAACGCCGGTGCTTATCGGTGTATAACCCCGTAAACATACTTTCCATGAGGACGAAAAAAGTCGTTAAAAACAGAAAAATTGCAAAAAAAGAAAGAAATAGTGAGCAGCGTCGGAGGCGTATGTAAAGGGGAGACAAAGCCACAAGTTCAAGCCTCGTCATCCTCCTCCGCTGCTGGATAGAAAAAAAAAAGTAGGGGTTTAAATGTAAAAAAAGAGGTCGTCTCTGAATAGCATTCCGGAAAAGTGGCCGGGAATGCGTGCAGTTTCATTTCTCATCATCGTTGACTTGATAGATCTCAAGTCTTCTTAGAGCTGCACAGTGGTTTGTACAAGCAAGAAGCTGCAAGATGTGCGGCGTTACAAAAAGAAAAGTGTCACAAGATTGTAGCGCCTACCACCATCAGAGCAGTCCGCCATGCGATGGAGCATGACGGACAGTGTGTTAGAGGCCCTCTTCGCCGGCCTTGCAAAGTTTTACCTCTCGCACCCATTCGGACTTGAGCACCTGCGCGGCTGTCAGGCGTCTTGTGGGATGAGGGTCGAGAACAGAGTAGATGACGTTGCGACAGCGAGCCTAGTGTCATGGGTTAGCTGTATTTCTTGGAATATGCCAAAGGGAAATAATTTACCCTATGCAGAGACTCAATAGGTCCGTAACCGTCTTCGTCGCGACGTCCCTCGAGATAGCGGGCGTAGAATTCGTCGTCGTCCTTCTTGGCAACGCGCCAGAGATGACGGCCAGTACGCATGGCCATATAAATAACACCGCAGCCCCAGACATCGACGGCACGTGCATCGAATTCCTTGTCGGTGTATTCCTCGGGGGCAATATACGGCGCGGAGCCGCAGAGACCCGAGACCATGTGCGCATCGGTCTCCCAGGCCATGCGGAAGCACTCTCCGTTGCCAAAGTCGGTGATCTTGAGGGCACCCCGGGTGGTGAGGAGCAGGTTCTCAGGCTTGAGATCACGGTGGGCCACACCCATTTCGTGAAGATATTCGACACCTCTCATCATTTGCTTGAAAAAGCAGTCGGCTTCTTGGACCTCTAGCTTGCCACTAGACAGGATAAGGGTATAGAGATCTCCTCCAGCGCAGAATTCCATGACCTCACAGTAGTCGCCCTTGGCATCCTTGAGCAGATCAAGGGTGTGGATGACATTGGGATGGCGGAGCGAAGAAGAGATGCAAAACTCGGCGGTGAGACGTTTGCTGTATTTTTTCTCGGTTTCTTCGGGGCGTCGGCGGAATTCCTTGACGGCAAAGAGCTTCTCGCTGGCGCCAAGCTTCTTGTGGGAGATGCGGACAATACCAAAGGCGCCGCGGCCGACAATCTCCTGACACTTGCCATACTTCTCGACGAGGGTGGTGGACGTGCTGTGGAGGCCGAGCTTGGTACCGTTGGCAGCAGCTTCCTTTTCCTGGCGGAGCGAGTCGACCCAGTTGGAGACGAGAGAAAGATCGTTGTCAGCGGTAGGCTCGGTCTTTTTGCCAATCAGACTACGCCACATGTCAGAGAGCTTCTCTTGACGGCGACTGGATTTGAGGTAGTGCTCGTGAGCGCCTTGGACATCGGGATTGGGCATGAAGCGAGTACTGCCTTCCTTGGGAGCGGCAGGTTTTACTTGGGCCGGAGTAGGCTTGTCCTTCTCGACGGGCTTATCGGCAGCGGCGTCCTTGACTATCTTGGGAGCCGAGGAGCTGTTGAGGGAGGAACCGCGAGAGCGGCCAGCGACGTCGCCGTTGCCATTGACGGCACCATTGGCGGCGATGCTGGGGGTAGCAGCCCGAGAGGTATCTTTGGAGGAGAACATGCGAGTAAGGCGATCCTTGACAGAAGACTTTTCTGAAGGCTTGCCGTAGTCGCTCCCAGCAGGGGAAGGGCCTTCAGCGTCCTGAGGACGGAGGCCGGGAGACCTTTTTACGCCATCAGAAGACTTGATGGAGGAAGGTTTAGAGCTCGGAGCAGAGCTAGGTTTTGACTCGGGCATTTTTCCACTCTATATAAGGATATTTGATCGAGGGCGTGCGTATGACGTGAGGCGAGTTGTAAGTGGCGACGGGCGACTTGGTCGTGGGCAGCGTCAATGGCAAGAAGATTGGGTTGGTTTATCGAAAAAAGGCAGACGCAGAATAATTCTGGCGCTGAAGGCGCGGTACTGGAGTCGCAGATGGGAGAGACGAGTGCTTAGAGTGCTGACAGGGTGGACTTGTCAAAGCAGAGGCAGAGCGAGGTGGGCAGGGCGAGGTCGCGGCGCAAGTCAGCGAGTCGAGAGGCGAGCGAGGGCGAGGGCGAAGGCGAGAAGCGCAAAGGAGCGCAAAAGCGCAGAGGACGCCGTGTCGGCGTGTCGAGAGTCTCGCGCGAACAAAATAAAAGTGCGTTTGACTGTCGCCACAGAACTAGCTGGTGGACAGTGAATGGGGACAAACGGTCGAGCGAGAGCGCGTGTCGGAAGTGGAAAGCGTAGGCGCCACAGGTGATTATAAACGGACGCTGTAGGACAGGATTGTTGGAGAGGATGAGGGCACAGTAAAGTGCAGAGGAGAAGTAGAGATTAGAGTACAGAAAGGAGAAGAACAAGGAGCCAAGAGAGGTGAGCCACGGGAAGGGTGGGAAGAGAGGATAAAAGGCCTGCAAGATGAGGATTGAGGGTTTACCAAAGGCGGGCTCTTTGAGTTTGGGAAGAGCGGCGGCACCAGTGAATTATTAAGAGGAGCTAGCAGTAGGTGGCAGGTGGAGGCTGGCGGGCTGGCGGGCTGGCGGGCGGCGAAGACTGAAGAGGAGCGACAAGGGTAAAGAGGTAGGCCGTAGGAGGCTAGGAGGCAAGGAGGCAAGGTAGGGACGGAGCAACTAATCTGTACAAGAGGGTACATGCGAGCATGCCAGGCCGCTGCTGCTGGGAGGGAGGGGGCCGCGCAGAGGAGAGAGACCACGAGAGGGTGTGTGTGGGCGCAGGAAAAAAAAGAGGACACTAGCTGGATTACCTCTAGGGGCAGCAAAAAGAAGAAAAAATTCAAAAAAGAGGGCGAGGGTTCACAAGACAATTACTGGGCCTAGACGTGGCCGACCATCTGATGGTTGAGCGCCGACGCGCTGTAAGAGGCAAAGTACCTACCTGGCCTACCACGCTACTGGTCATGGTACAGGCGGCGCACTCACAGACTCAAAGTAACATCCTTTTTAGCCACAGGCTGCCGGACGAATTATTTATTAGTGGGCAGATGCAGCTTGCAGAGGCCTCTCTGCTAGCGCGCCCTACTCACCAAATGTAGGCAATACTCGGCACCAGGCCGTTGCACAAACGAGGCTCACGGTGAGGGATTACTGGGCCAGCCGAGATAAATTAGTGGCTGCAGAGGTAGGGCATTTCTCAGATGCCCCTATCGTCCGCTACAAGGCGTCGCGCCGATGACCACGCGCTGCCCAGGTATCTCCCGCTAGGCAGCTCGCTGGTCCGTGGCGCTCCCGTCGCTGGTGGAGAGGGCGCCGGAGCATTGCGGACCACGACAACGCAGGCAGCATGCTGCTAACCATGCCAGTTGGCCCGTTTCCAGCTCCCAGGCTCGCTGCGCCGCTGGAGTGCCCCAATCTGGCAAAGCTTGGTTCGACGTGACGAGTAATACAGTAACCATGACCAGCCAATATGCAAAGTTAGTAGCCGAGTCACCACCTGCTCGTTCATGGCCATTGCTTCCCGTCGAATCCGCAATCCGTACGGATGCCGCATCAGTCTGGTGTGCGCTGAATCGCCACGCCACAGCCTCTGTCCATGCCGGCCAAGGCCCACGGCATGGCAAATTACAGCATCCAGCACCCACCAAGCCCTGCGGCCACCGCTGTCCACGGCCCCGATAGGGCATGCGCCCCCGCTATAACCGGCTTACCTACAGCGGTCCTACTCAGGGTTACACCGCCCAGCCTGCACCGACCTACCTACAGGGCATTCTTGCAGGGCAGGCCAGGCCACCAGCAACTGCGCCTCGCTTCCGTGCTCCAGCTGCCAACTGCCAAGCCTTTCCGACCTCAGCGCATCATCAAACGCCGACCAAACGCACGCACTGCCCTCTTCTTTTCTCCTTCTCCCCTTCCCTCCCTCTCCTTCACTCTCACAGACCACTTCATGCATGTCTTGTGTAGCCGATCACCCTCTCTCTGCCGATTGAGAAACTCTCAACCAGTACCTTGGGTGCCCCGGCTCACGCCTCAATAACAAACCGGCACCTCGCTTCCGCATCCTCGATTTGATGCTCCCAGGTGCTCTGTCAAAGTCGCATTGTGGCAAAACAAGAACGCATCACTTACATATGGACTGAAGAGATGACTATCGTTTTCTAATGACCCTGCTATAATACAATTCTAGTGCAGCAACAGAACAGGCCGGCGCTGCGTACCACTTCCACAATTCCGTCGTTCGTGCTCGCGGCTTACACCATGCGATGCCATTAGTCGGTACGCAAAGGTATCCAACCGCGCATCCTCATTGCGAGCAAATCAATTGCGCACTTCATCATACCGAGGCACCCGTTACATCCCGCACCACTGTATCCGCCCGTTCTTGTTGGCACCAAATCCGGTCGCGCCTAATGTCGACTCACACATGCATATCCCAACAACCTGGAATATATCGCCAGACTGACCAGCCATTTCCCCCAAGACATCGGCTCTGTGCCACAAGCCATGGTTATTATTAGGTCCGATTGTTTCACCGTGGCCCGTTGAATGCGACAGAACCCTTCTCTGGCATGGTCTACGCCTGCCCAAAGTCCCAGACATACAGCACCGGCCGTAGGACCCCGATCTCGCGCCTTTTTAAGCTACATGCTGTCTTAGACGCGCAGCGAGAGCCTGAGAATCAAAAGGTAAAAATGTTTCGGACCCAGCTTCCCGGTTCCTAGTCACCGGTACAGTTACCTCAATGTCTCTCCCTGCCCTGCCACGGCACCCTCGAAGCCCTGCTTCCCCGAGTCTAGGCTCCTGCAACTGTTCCGGCCAAGCATTACGCGCAGCCGGGGGCCGCGATTCACTGTGATGGCGACGCTGTAAGAGGCCCAGACCCTGTTAGATCCCTCAACAAAAAACCAGCCGAAAAAGGGACGTTGCAGTAGCTTTGTCGCCGAAATCTCGACAGCTGCTCCTGCCGAATACACCCCATTTTGACAGATCAGCATGTATGTCGCTGCTCATGAAAGAAAGGCCAATCGCAGCCAATGGCACCAACAAGCAAAATAAGAGGGCTGGAGGCGCTTGCAAGTGGTGCTCGCAGCCTCGGCGACGTCACCACGCGGGGCATGCGGCATATTCTGAAGGCACTACTAGTATCCTCCACGACAACAGCCCATCCACCACCCACTCGGGCCCTAGGTGCAGCTTCTCATTTTATTCGGTTCGTATTGTGCTTGGCATGCTGCAGCTTTCTCACCTAGACGGTTGCAGCTTCGATCCGTCGAGCGACCCTCCTGGCATGTACACCGATGTCTTTTGCCCCGAGTTGCGACCCGGCTTGGACTCGTCAGCGAGACGCATTCCACGGCCAATATTGAGCTGACAGCCGGACCACCCTAGCCAGCTCCCTCCAGCCTCGCTTTTGGTAGGCAATAGGGTCTGGAAGTGTGGATATGACGAGATGGATCCTAGATGGAGCCAGGACGGACCCTGCCAGACTTGTAAAGTTTGCCAGTCAGTGCTTGAGTGCCTACTGGTTGTGGAGGTGCAAGACGATCGGCTTAAATTATCATCAAAAGAGGCGCTCGACTTAAGTCGTTAAAGGCAGGTTCCAACAGCAAGCCTTCTGGAGGCCTCGATTTTCACAGGCACCAGCCCTCTGCAAGCCGCTGACCGCCTCGCACACTCTAGCATATTCTGGCCAGATGCCCATCTCTGGCTAGCTCCCAAAAACCGGTCTCGCGACAAGAGGTACTGCCATCCGGTTCATCACAACAGCTGACTGGACGCTTCCTCGTCGATCAACAGCTGGCCAGCGCCGCCACTTGCTCATCTTCATTTGCAAATCTGACAACCATCCATTTTCGAATTGTTCAGGGTGCTTGCCCTACGCTTCGGCCCCTAATCAAGTTCGCTCACAACTCGGGTCCATTTTCCACGCTTGGCTGCAGTTGCACCAGAGGCTGGCCAGTACTTTCATGTACCAAAAGCCCACAGCGGCGTCCAATATCAAAAAGCTGGGAGCCACCTTGACACCGTTCAATCCCGCTAGCCTGCCCCCTCCTACGAAGCCTCCAAGCCTCCTCTCTGAACCTAGCCTGTCTAGTAGCTGACCCTCTCGCGTCCCCCGCCGCCATAGCCCGTGTCCGCGTCGGCTTGCTTGCCGTCTTGGCTCGTTGCATTGTATTTTAGGGCACTGATTTTCAAAACGCCACCGACTTGCTTGTCCCTCGGCAACACCTGCGCCATTGCAGCATTTTGCAGCTGCAATTCGGTCCGCTCCCCACAACCATGCAAAGCGTCTCTCCCCTGGTTCCATGAAACAGGCTTGCGGCGCCCGCTTGAAGGAAGGCCAAGATTTATGAGGCTGATTTCTGGTTACTCTGTGTCGCCTTGTGTCTTGGATTGCTGTGTGGCGTCGGTAGCTTCGTACCTGCCTGCGGCTTCGCTACATGTTGTCATGGTCACGATGATATGCTGAAGCGGATCAGGACCTGGCCAAACCTACTCCGAACTGCTGGATTATACATGCAGCGCATATATTTGAAGCAGACTACGGTTCTGTTTAAGCTTGCTTTGATCGTTTCGCGGGTTGAAATGCCCGTGCGCGACGTTGCCATAACGGGTACAGGCACCCCTTTCATTGCGACTCTGTCTGCTACACCTGACGAACCGTCGACATGTCTTGTGTAGCACAAAGCAGGGCCACTGTTGCATTTGGGACACTGAGACCGCGGCGTGCGTCACTTTGCCTCAGACTGCATTGCAAGTGCATTGCATGCGGTGTAAGTGAGAAGCCCTAGTGCATCAGCGATGACAGTGACGTAGCTGCGGGCGTGGCAGCATTTCGCAACGGCGGTCGTGTTGCAGGAGACTCATCCGATGAGGATATGAAAACAGAGACATGGCTGCACACCATTTCCCGACTACCGCAGGGCCAAAGTAGCTGATCTACTGAGTACATGGCCCGTTGCGGGCTACCGTGCCAGAGCCGCTTGACCCGGCAGGTGGGCGTGGTGGCGTGTCTTGTACTGCAAAGACTCACCGTGTTTACTTGAGGCAACTAAAAATCGCTCAGAAGTGCAAATCCACATGGCCACAACAAGGAGTCTCTGCCTTGTTGGCCATTGGCCTACAAGCGAAAGGAGCTAGGTGGCAGAAAGCAGCCACCGGGCCTGTCTCGTCTTCCCCGCACTGTATCAAGCACACACACTCACGACACATCACCAGGCGTCGCCCCTCCCTCCCATGACCTGGCAATGCCGGGGGAAGAGCGCTGCGTCACAGGACGGGATGGCCAACGGCCGGGAGACCGAAAGGGGAAAGCCAAAGAAAATTAGGGAAAAGCCCGCCCTGCTTCTTTTCGTGTGCGCCGGCATTTTCTCTGCGTTTGGTTGGAAGATACCGCGCGCGGGCTCCGGGGCGCTGGCTGCGAGCGGACTTTCGGGCCCGGGAGCCGGGGGTGTTGGCGCAGAGAAAACACAAAACTTGCTTACACACTGCTTACCCCAGCCGGACGGCGCTTTGGCTGAAGCAAGCAAACGTGGGCCGGCGCCCATGTCGGAACCCTGCTATCAAAACATCTCAAGCGTCCGATGCCGCCGTCTGTGATTCTGATTTCTGCCCAATGTCGCAAGCCGCGTTCCGCCGCCGCCGCCGCTGCTGCCGCTGCCTTGCTCTTCCCACCTCTATCGCGAAGGAGAACGTGCGAACGTACGCCACTCCAGCTACCACTTCGATGTAAAGCCCTGCGAGGTTGCCCGGCATGCTGTGTAAAAAAGAAGAGGAAGATGAGCCCTTCCAAAACCAAAAAGCCCGGTTCCTACCGGACACATAATCGAAGCCGTGAATTACAACAGAAACGCCAAGACCAAGTGTGGAGAGATTATTCCCGGGGGTTGCCGCCATGTGCTCGTTTATGCCCTCTTCGAGTCTGATAAGGCACAAGTAGTAGTACGGCATATCTGAGTAATTATTTTGCCCATACTCTCTATTGGGCCATTGTAGATCTACATCGTAGCCAAGAATACGCCCTCCGCGGCCTGTGCTTGTTTTTGGCTGCTTTGATGCCCAGTCTTTCCGAATGACGGAAGTCTTGACTGCAACAGCAACACATCATCGTCCTCTCTACCCAAAGGAATGCCCTCTAGGCCCTCTGGGCACTCTTGGCGAGATTGCAAAGAAGACGGAAAGTGTGCGGTCGCTATCTAGCGAGGCGTCTTTTCCACCTCTCCTTTTCGTTACACAAATCTGCCTGCAGGAGTATTTTGGCAGGGGTTGACGGTGGTGCTGGTTTTGATGGAGTAAAAAATCTCGGAATGTGGCATGGCATCCAGCCCCAACACACACGGGCCAGGGGTTTTTTTTTTTCTCAGATATGAAAATCGACAAGATACATATCCACAATTCAAAACCAACCCGCTCTTTCATGTTTTCTGGAAACAACCAAACTCAAAGGGGCCGGCCCAACCGGCTGTACCTTTCCGGGACTGGGGGGGCCGGCCGGGGGCACTCCATCATCCCGGCCAAGGGTTGCAATGCAAAAGTGAGGCGACAAACGAGTCAAGACGGCAATTCATAACATGGACTGGATGGGAAATGAATGAAAAAAAAAAGAAGGTTAGGGAGCAATTGAGATGGCAGCTCTCCACAAAATTCAAGGACAGCTCACCAAGTTCCAAGATGTTCACTATGAGAGATATAAAAAGGGACATGCATGGTGTAACAAGGAAGAAGCGAAAAATAAAAATAAAGTAGGCAATGTAATAAACTAGAGACAGGGTATCTAAGCATCAGAAATAAAAATAAACAAGCCAAATATATACATCAGAATAAACAACCCCCCTGGTCTGTTGTTGCCACCGGGGAAGCCACGGGCCGTTCCCAGCCTTTTGACCCGTGCTCTCGCGCTTCATCCTCGTTGGCCAACAACTTATACATCCTGGCAGGGGGAATGAGAAAAAGAGCAGCACAAACGAGCACGAATTTGATAAAATTTCAAAAGAAAAGAGAAAAAAAAAGCCACCCGATGGAAGAGAGACCAATCGTGTGTAGAATCCTCACCGACAATGCTCCGGTCCCGATATGTTGTGCGACGGCGGCAAGATCCCCCTTTGTTTGGCTGCTTTCAATATAGTTGTCCGCGGAGTATCGGTACCCCCCTATGCGTTGGCTTCTTATTCCTTTGCCATGTTGGTGTTTTTTCTTTCCGTTCAGCTGCCAAGTATACCGCCACCCGCCCTTGTCTTCTTCTTTTCCGCATCCGTCATGCATGCCTGTGCCACCTAGGCTGCAGCGGCGCGCCCCTCTCTCCCTCCCCAAGGAAACTTGGCAAATTTTTTACGGCCGGTGATGGATATCCCAAATTCCTGGCGGCTGGGAGGAAGAGAAAGAAGAGAAAAACATTGAAACACACGAACAAAAGAGACCCTCGCGGCCCAAATGTCGCACACAAGACCACGTCGCGGCCCTGTTCGGGCGGTCACACGGCACAGGTGGCGCTGGTCGTCGTCCGCGTGTCGCTGCTGTGCGACCAGACGTGCAGCGTTGCACGCCTAGTGAATTCGGCACGTTTTCTGTCCCGTTTTCGCTGAGTAGCGTCTGGCAAGGTTCGGAGTGGCTCTCTGTTCAGTGTAAAGCCGCGGCCTTTGCTGAGATGGCGTCTATGACGTGCTTCAGCGCCGGCTGCCCAGCGCCGGCGCCGTCGGCTGGCTGTTCAGCGCCGCCGTCATCGTCGTCCCCCTTGGCAGGCGGCCCGTCGGCGCGGTCTTCAGGCGCAACAATGGTGCTGATGCCGTCGTCGCCGAGCGTCGTCGGCTGGGCGCTCTGCGGCGGATCCGAGAGGCCAATCTTGGCGACGAGCTTGCCCAGCTTGGTCGTCGACGGCGAGGTAAAGTGCTCGTGGAGGTTGGCGCGCGTCTCGCGCATCTGCTCGCGCACGGCCGTGGGCGAGAAGATGGTGCCCTCGACGATATTCTCAAACGACTTGAAGCGCTCCGTCTCCTTGACGAACTTGGTGAGGTACATGATGGGCCGCCGCGAGGCCGGGTGCTCGTCGAGCTTGTCCTGGATAGCCTGCTCGTAGGCCCGGTCGTAGATGTTGTAGTCGACGGCGCTCGGCGAGTCGGCCACCACGTCGTCCGTCGACGCGTCGTCGTCCAAGTAAAAGGCGTGCCGGGAGCTCGTGCCAATGCCTAGGTAGAGCGGCTCCTGATCGCCAATGTCCTTGGCATGGCCCTTGCCGGCCGCCTCGTCGCCATTGTCGTCGCTGCCGCTACCGTCGCGGGCTCGTCTGCCCAGAACCTCGCGCCGCTGGGCGAGGAGCGCCTCGATTTCTTCCGCGCGCGCCTTTTCTTCGGCCGGGTCAAACGTGCCCTCTGCAATCTCTTCGGCCATGGCTGGGCTGGCAGCCCGCCTTTCGGAGAGAAGCGACTTGAATTTGGATATGGCCTTGAGCACGCAGAACACATTGTCCATCTTTCTCGTAAAAGCGCGACTGATTTCCAACTCATTTGGTGGCTCAACCTTGTGCGCGCAATTTTCTTGTGCAGAAAGTAGAGTATCTGTACCGCCCTTGGTAATCCATTGGTGTTCCTTTGCACAAGTCAGTAGTCTGTCGTGGATAATGACGGGAAGCACCTACACGAAGCTCTGCCATTGTGATGCGCTGTTCAGGATCCTTTTCGAGAAGTCTTTTCAATATGTCGGCAAACGCAGGATCTTCATCCTCTGGGATCTTAGGCTGGTCCGTCTGGATCGCGTCGTACATGTCCAGCACGGTCGCGCGATTAAAAGGAATCCTGCCGTAGCGGAAGCAGTATAAGCACACACCCATGGACCAGATATCGGCGGCGGTGCCCGAAACCTCGCCATGGTGACTGCACAGTTCCGGCGCGAGAAATGCAGGAGACCCGGCTGACTTTTTAATCTTCATGCCGTCGGGTTTGTCAAACATTTCCGAGACGCCAAAGTCGACGACTTTGAGAGTGTCATCTGCTGCCACAAGGAGGTTGTCGGGCTTGATGTCGCGATGGATGATGGATTGCGAGTGTACTAATACATTTTTAGCATTGCAGCCTAGGTTTCAAGAAAACAAGACAAACTCACAGTATTCAATGGCGAGGATGAGATCGCGAAAGTAATAGCGACACATGTCGTCGCTATACGGATCCGCGTGGTCGTCCAGCCCAACCTTCATGACGACGCCTTTCTTGCACATTTCAAGAACCATGTAGAGCGAGTCCTCGTCCGGGTCGTCGAGCACTTCGATGAGCTCCACGAGATTGGGATGATCCAGCTTCTTCATGATGGCCACCTCCTCTCTAATGAGATGGAGGGAGTCTGCCTTCTCACCAGGCTGCTCTCCACCAAGCTGCGGCGTCAAGACACCGCCGGTGCCGCGGGATGGCAAGGGTTGCCTCCGGGGACGACCCTGGGGTCCACGGCGTAGGATTTGGGACTGCGCGCGCTTACGCAGGCGCGATTTGGAAAACTCCTTGACAGCCTATTTGGGGTTAGTCTGCGACTTTCCATAGGACAAAGGCGCTCATCGCGAGTGCATACATATTCAGTACCAAACTGGTCGGTGGCGCGGTGGACAGCGCCATACGAGCCACGGCCGACTTCCTCAAGAATGGTGTACTGGTTGATCTTGTGGTACGTTCTTCCATCATCATCATCGCTGGCGTACTCGACACGAGCATTCAAAGTTTCCTTTCTAGTCAGCTATAAATTCATAGCGGGTGCTGCTGGCGACAAGTACAAACCTTGACCTCGCGGTGGGCGCTAGGCTGCCGTTTATGCTGTCTGAGAGGGCTCTGGAAGCTCTGCAGTCCAGGCGGGTCGGAGCTGAAGGAGGAAAGTGGTCAGTCATGCGCCCAAGCCATTGTGCAGGATACTCACGCATTAGTTTCCAGCTGTGGTCGGTCGAGCGCCGATTCAGACGACAGGTCTGGGGCCGAGTCATAAGCCAGAGGCTGTTCACTCTGGAGGGTGCCAAGGATGGGCGTCGGTGCCGGATCTGCGACAGGTTGATTATCCATCTTGCTAGTATGGGCTCGCAGCGGTTGCTCCTTGTTTACTACGGCGATATGTGCGCAGCGCAGAGGAGGAGGCAACGAGAAAGGAAGTCCCGCCACAGGGTCTTGCGCCGAGAAACGTGGTGGTATGAGTAACGGCTTCAGCCGCGACCGTTTTCGTCAGTCAGCAGAGAGGGGTCGTCAGTGTTGTAGGGCAGCTATCATTGGGGGCGCGATGAAGCTACTTGGAGGCGCTTCACCAAGAAAGATTGAAGCCGGGAAAAAAGAGGGGTTATCGTGGAAGGAGAAAAACGAAAGAAAGAAAAAGACGTTGGACCCTTATCCCATGCTGTGGGATGGGTTTCCGTGACTGACAATATGCGAGGGGTCCAGTTGGGCGACAGGCGGGCAAGGCTAGCACGCACACAGTACAGGCACGCCTAGCGCTAGTTAGGTAGTGGGCTGGCTCTGCTGTGTGGGTGGAGAGTTCGTTCGCTTCCGCGGCGCTGTGTGCCGGGGTACCTGTAGTCTTTTGCATCGAGATCGCCGCTGGGTGCTGTGGAGGATGCTTCTTGTCGCATTGAACTCAATTTGAGACCAATAGTGGTGCGATCCGAGGCATGTTTGTGCGCCTCTCTAGTCATGACCAAGAAGCCGCATTGCGTGGGTCATGGGCAAACTATGGATCCCTTGTCTTCACTTGGCCGATATCAAGGGGTGTTCAGAGGGGACAAGGAAAAAAGGCTGGATTTTCTTAGACTAGCGGAAGAGACAACTTGAAGAAGAGGACAATTAGAAGGATGGGCCACATCCAATTTAAGATGGTATCGATTCCGTGCTTCCATCTTGCCCTGTCGTACGTCTCAATGACTTTGACTTCACTCCGGATATCACACGTATTCGATACGTTTATCAGATATAGCAAAATTATCTACTGAACAATTTGTTTTTGAATCTCGTCAATACCCAGGCGCAAATGCATCCAGAACAATGTCTGCCCCTCCATCTGTGTTGCGCCACCTGCGCCAGCGGGGATGCGCCACAGACCACCAGCTAACTGCCACACCTCTCGCCCAAGCTTGAACATGCGACAACTCCATCTTCCACCACGAACCCAGCAGCGAGCGATTGTATTTGCACTTGGCCCTCCAAGTCCACAGCACAAGTTGGAAACGACACTCGAGCCATCTTCTCTCCAACGAAACCCACATACCGCCGCGCCCGCTTGGCGCCCTACTCCTCTCTCCCCGCCGTCATGACCGTCTACTCCTTCTACATCTTCGACCGCCACAGTACGCAGACTCCCCGAGCGCCGCTCCCCCCCATGACCCTCACCGCACCCGTCTAACCCTTGTGGCTTCCTTGCCTTGACAGCCGAATGCATATACTCCAGGTCATGGCTTCCCGCCTCCGTCACCCGCCCTAATTCCAGCGCCGGCGGCGGCGCCCCTGCTACGACGGGCCCCGTACTCGCGCCGGCGCATGCTACCTCCTCGGACGACGCGAAGCTCATATTCGGCACCGTGTTTTCCCTGCGCAACATGGCCCGAAAGCTCGGCGGCGACGACGACGCCTTCATCAGCTACCGCACAGGGCAGTACAAGCTGCACTTTTACGAGACCCCCGCCAACCTGCGATTCGTTCTCCTGACCGACACGGCCTCAGCCAGCATGCGCAACGTCTTGCACCAAATATACATAAACCTTTGGGTCGAATACGGTGAGTTCTTTTGGCCGGTAATCTACCAGCTGGCGCGAGGTTGCATGCTAACGAGGAACCCCCTTTAGTGGTTAAGAATCCCCTGGCACCGGTAGAGCACAAAGGCGGCGACGGGGTACAGAATGAGCTGTTCGAGCTTGGATTGGACCAGTTCATTCGTGGACTAATGTGATGAATTTATTCGCACATGCGAGTGCATTTACGCTACGTTCTAGCGATCCGGATACCCCAAAAACGCGTGGGTAGTGTTGAGTCGGACCGCACCGATTCTGCCAGTCCGGCAGCCTAGCCCGAGGGCCAAACTTTGGGATATGCCAAAACCAAACAAAGGCCGTTAGGGTTGAAAAGTAGCTCGTCGGAAACACCCCCTGTCAGACAACTACCAAGGTAATACGCCTTGGTAGTCTGTTCATCATTGGCGAAGAAACTTGGCAGTCATATCATTCTATCCGAACACGTTCATACCCGGGCGGAAAGCATAGTGATAGAAAGCTCACGCGTCAATACCAAGCTTGAAGCGTGACACAGAGAATATAGAAGAATAAAGTACCCATCAATAAAGACATGATGACTGAGCAGCATCATTTTCCAGTTTGAATCTCGTTATAAGCCTCGCTGGAATCATCATGATTTCTGTCCTGCTCGTTGTTGACTCTACGTCATAGCTAGCAGTAAATTTGCCAACTTTGGCATATTATTGTAGCTCGCTGAACGCAAACATAGTTGGAATGCTAGATAATTATACTATACGAAAGAAAAAAGTGACGAGGCGCTTGCCGCCAGTCGTTCACTTGCTCTTCTTCCCACGGCCCTTGGCCGTTTTCACCGTCTTGGCCGGCGGCCGCCCCTCTGGCGCCTCCTGCTCGTCCGCGCGCCTCTTGTTGCGCATGCGCTCGCGCTTCTCCCTGCCCACCCCCTTTTCCAAGATCCCGAAAAATTCCTCCTCCGTAATCGTCTCGAGCTCGAGCTCGTTAATCACCTGCAGCTTCTTGGGCCCCGCGCGGTCGCCGAGCACAATGTAGTCGGTGTCCTCGAGCTTGCTCACCACGTCGCCGCCGTACTTTTTCGCCGTCGCAATGGACGTCACGCGGTCCATGGTGTGGAAGGTGCCGGTGAAGAGAAGCTTGACGCCGGCGAGGCAGTCGGGCTTGCCCTGCGGGATGATCTTGCGGCTGGTGGCGGGGTTGAGGGCGGCCTTGATGCTGTTGGTCTTAACCCGTTTGGGGGCTGGCTTGGCCGTTTTCTTCTTGGGCTTTTCAGGCTCTGCTTCCTCGTCTTCCTCCTCATCCTCATCCTCATCCTCGTCTTCGTCTTCGTCTTGGCCGTCCTCATCCACCCATCTGTGCTTGGCGTTGTCCAGTGGTCGCTTGGCAGTCTCTCGCGTGCTTGCCTTGTTCAGAGCGATTTTGTAGATGCACATTTCAGCGGCAAGGTGACCGTCCTTTAACTGACCTGCGACGGTGTCAGCGACTGGACAAAGTGATCAATGGTGAATTAGGTCACATACCTCTGTACAAACCCTCGTCATCGAGATTGTCTTCAAAGCTCCAGTCGTCCAGCTCGCCCATCGGGTTTAACCGATGAGCAATACGCCTCATGAGCTTTTTGGCCGCCTTGTTGGCCGCGTCTTTACTGTCGTAGACCTCTGGCTCTTGTAGGCCCTCCTTATTATGGTCGTCATCCCACACCATGGTGGTAATGACATAGAGGGCGCGCGCAGGTGCCATTTTGTCTGGAACGGCAAATTTTCAGTCGTTGGACTTGCGTTTTTACCCCCTTGTTCTTTGTTAAGTGAGAATTTGGCGGCGCATCCGACTCCCTCAAGAGAAACCAGGCTCCATGGCCTGTTGCTCTGCCTCGTGCGCCCCCACAATTCACGGGCTGAGCGACGCCGCGGAATGCGACTTGGTATATAATGATCATCTGTTTGACTCTAGACATAGATTTTATTTTGTATGGATGAGGGACTAGTAGTAGCCAAATTGGAGAAAATAAAAAGTATAAAAATTAATCGCTGAAACACAGCGCGAAGTCAATCCAATAAATAACAACCACAGCGCGTCGGGTCCATTCAGTCCTCCAATCGAGGAGGGGGTATATCGACCCCATCAATCCTTCACAAACACACAATTCGTTCAAACTTTAGCTGAACTTTAGCCGAACTTGGAAAAGGCTTCCTTATAGCTCGTGCGCACCGTTTACCGGTCGTAGATAACCTGCTGGACGTGAGGGTACAGACTGACCATCTCCTGGTACAGCTCGGGGTGGTCGCGGACCATGACCTGAGGATCCCAGCCGGCAGCGACAAAAATGGTCTCAATGCCGCTGGAGATCGGGGTAGTGAAGATGTTGGCGATTTGGAAGCCAATCAAGAAAGCAAAGGCCAGGATAACGGGAGTAAAGCTGCCTGACTTGTTGTAGGCCGGGTTGGTGATCTGGAGGTAGAGGTATGCAAGCAGAGCACACGCGTAGCCGACAAAGAGGGCACCAAAAGACAGAACGGGACCAATGAGGCATTCCTGGGAGAGAAGGTTAGCATAATCAGACGAAAGAGATTGGTAGAGATGCAGGCTTACGTTGACGAGGGCATCGATACCACGGTCCTTGATCATTTTCCAGGTGTCCTTGGCAGCAGAAATGTACTTCTTTCCGTACAAAGCGATATGAGCGTAAGCATATCGGTTAATAAATTCCACAGCCCACTCAATAATACCAAGAAGGCACTGGAGAACGCAGAAGAAGGCCATGCCAATAAAGCCACCGATGCCACCGTCTTGGCCAGACTGCTGTCTAGCGACGGAGCAGAGCTGGCGAAGGAACTGAATGATGGCAACAATCAGACTACCGAGCGCGATGGAACCGAAGCTGTATGATAGGGCACGCTTCGCAGAGCTTCGGGTGGCGTCCTTGGGGAAGTTGTGGACAGCAAAGTACCAAGCGCCGTAGACACCGCAGATGATTGTGTGGATGGTGTTTTTGAGCCACTCTGTAATCCAATACATGGCGAAAGTGATAAATACAATCAAGCCAATGACGGTTCCCTGGCTACAGTTGGAGCCGTTGGGACCGCAGTGAGGGTTGTTGGGCGAAGGTTGCCATCGGACGTAGATACCAACCATGGTGGCAGAGAACCAGGCGCCAAGAGCAGTCGCCAAAAGGCCGCCGACGAGGCTGACAATGTACACATGGCCGTATTTCTTGCTGACGTCGATGCTGGTGCGAAGCATAAGAGCCGAAAAAGGAATACGAGGAATCCAGGTCCAAAAGGCAAAGGCGGTAAAGAGGGCGAAAACGAGGAAGACGATACCGGCAGACCAGTACTTCTTGTACAAGTAGTAGATGGCGGTTCCAAAGGCAAACACCAGGTTGAGAATACCAGTGACCCAGATAAAGGCCTTGGGGAAGGTGCGCGCAAGACCAAGGTAAGCAATCGAGAGAACAAAGGCAGAACCGAGAGCGCAGGCAAAGAGAATCAGCGTGTTGGAGTTGATGGAGAAGGTATTGTCATCGTAGATGCCCTTGCCAGGTCGGCCAGTTGTGTAGCCGCGAAGGCAAATGACAGAGACAGCAACAAAACCGGCAAATACAAGGATGAGCTAGACATATGTATTTAGCATACAATTAAAAACATGTATCACGCTGCCGACTGACAAGAATGTCATGTGAATTGGGGGCCGCCAGCGGGGAGACGTACCAGAATACCAGCCCACAAGTCGTTGTACTTGGGCTTTTCAATCTTGAAAGCTTGATCGAAGCCGTACTTCTCATCATTGGGCTTCGGAGGGTTGTAGCTATAGGCCGGAGGGGGGCCGTAGTTGTAGCCGCCCTGATCGTAGCCGCCGTCGTAGCCTCCATTGTTCTGTTGTGGTGGCGGCTGCTGCTGCTGCTGCTGCCATTGCTGCCCCTGGTTGTATTGCCCCTGGTTGTATTGTCCCTGGTTGTATTGCTGCTGGTTGTACTGAGGCTGACCGTACTGCTGCTGGCCATGCTGCTGCTGGCCATTGTAGTAATTGTCACCCATGGCTGCGGTGGGCGTGTGTGTTTTTCGTCCCGAACGGAGGGGGCGCGCTGCAGCCTGGAAATAATCGATCGAAGCAGAAGCTTGCGTGCGCCGGGGCCTACTTCAAGAGCACACCCGAGTAAGGAATACTCGAATGAATGGCGGGAAAAGAAAAGGGAGTGACGCCCTTGCAGGGAAAGGATGAAGACAAGAGAAGAACTGGCGTGGGGGAGCAAGCGCTCGGCGAAACTGGTAGAGGCGGTGCTGGAATGCCAAGTCGCAAGGACAGCGACTTTGTTGCTGGGCGGGAGCGGGACAATCAGTCACGACCAGGATTAGCGTCACCAGAAACTCGTGCGCTGGGCCTCTATTCGCTTGGCGTGCAGCTGCTTTGCATTTTCTGATACTTTTCTTCCCCCTTGAGCATGGAGGCTCCCCTTTTGCTCCGTCTTTTTCTCTTTCCGACCAAGCTCCTCTCAAGAGAGCCGGAACCGAATAGATGGAGACGCGCGAGGCAGGATCAACAATGCGCAGGTTGTTGACTGGCTGCTCTGCTCAGTTAGCTCTGGTTTTAGCCTCCGAGCTAAGGTTCTGAGGGTGGGCGTCATCGGCCTACCTCGTACCTCTCTGGCCCTGTCTGAAGCTCTGAACTTGGGCGTGTGGGCCGCTGCGATTGATTGCCGGACGCCGGAAATTGGCTTGTCGCTTACTCAGTAGAAGCCACCCATATTGCCCAGGTGGTGAGGTCATACAGGGGCCATTTTTCAGCTGTGGTGTGTTCCTGATTGCCCCGATGTGCTGCGTGTTGGGATTGCTTGTCCATCGCGAAGTGGCTTCCCGCCGATCGATTTCGCGTGGCTTCGAAGATGTTCAGCTATTTAGCTGTCCAATCCTTGAGAACTCGAACGCAGCTGCAAGCACTCAACAGTGTACGTATTGTCGTTCTGGTTGGGCCCAAGCCTTGCACAGGCCTTTCGTTTGGCCCTGCTGTCTCAGTACCAGAAGGTGACCAGCTGTGGTATGCCCCACCAACGCTCAGCTGCACCTGTGTCCAGCACATTTAGGCTTTGCTAGACGTCTCAGCGGCCAGCGTAGGGCCCGAGGGCATCCGTGAAGAGAGAACGACTAACTTTCGGGTGCTAAAAGAAGTCAAAGAGAAAAAAAGAAAACCGATTGGATGACTCCGTGATGTAATTCGGCAGTGTCTTTTTTTTTCTGGATCGCCTCGATGGCAAACGGCAAGCGAACGGGGCCGCCATTGACGTAATCAGGCTCGATCGAGTCTTGCCAGCTAACCGTCTTCCACCATCACTCATCTATCAAGCTTGGTTAACTTGCCGTTTGGAAATCCTGCAAGTGCCACCTCACCGCGGAGCTACATGGACCAAGCATTTTTACTGTCAGAATTTGACCGACTGGTTAGCGACGGCCTGGTCCTGTACGATGACAAACAGACTGTACTGCGCCAACAAGACGGTGGCGTAACCGTACGTTATCCACGTTTCCAAATTGTGCCTGTTTCTTGTCTGCGCCTAGATTGACACTTTTCAGTTCCAATTCGTCCTTACCACTGCTCTCAACAAGAAGCCAACGGCTGCTACCGCAGGGAAACAATCCAAGGAGCTCGTTGAGAAAAGCGTGCGGCGCCCTGGAAGCGACATTGACACCGATGGCTATGAAGTCGGCGAGATTGGCGGTTCCCATGTTTTAGTTGCCAATAAATTCTGCTATGCCCGGCCGCACTACCTACTCCTGACCAAGGATGGTCATCGGCGGCAGTACGAACGGCTCGACAGATCCGACCTCACCGCTGCCTGGGCGCTCCTCTCCGGCCGTGGCAATGACGACTTTGCCATCTTCTTCAACTGCGGCAAAGGGGCGGGCTATAGCCGGCTGCATAAGCACATGCAATTGATGCCAATTCCGCCCAATACATTTGCCTCTTTTCTGGATTCGGCTGATGGTGCAGAGCCGGACATTCCCTTCCAATGGTTCTACCAGCGATACTCGGATGCTGGCTCAGCATCCGCTGACGACGTTGTTGACATGTATCAAACATTATTGAAGCGAGCCACTGCAGCAGTTGCGACATACCGGGAACACGAGACGGACGACGACCTTTCGGGCGCTGCCTGCTCCCACAACGTCATTATGACCACAAGATGGATCATTGTGATTCCGCGTCGCAGACCCTCTGTCCGTGCCGAATCTGGGGCAAATGCCATGGGAATGTTAGGATACATCGCTGTGTCGTCGCAAGCTGACATTGATAACTGGACAGAACAAGGACCCTGCAGCCTTCTTCGTCAGCTCGGCGTGCCCAAGTAATCATCCCACTTCGGCGAACTTTGCCAGGCTGGCGACGAGCACGATAGACATGACATAGAGACATACAGGCTATATAATTTCTCTGAGATTTGGAGAAGGGCGTCAGAAACCGCCTGCAAGTGGCGCTTTACCGGTAAAAAAAATAGAACAACAAGAGCAAGGTTAGACTAGAAAACTCTTTATATATTCATCAACTATGGCCCGCCATAGTTGTATATTCAAATAAAATATGGACATGTCTCATAAAATGCTATATACAGAGACCTTGACAGTCGGTTAAACAGCTCCGAATCGCGGGTTGATTCTGTCCTGGAACACCACCGTTCCGTTGAGGAAGACTGTACCGCTCTTCAGAATGGGTACACGACCAGGGTGGGTGCCATTGGCAGGATTGTTGACAATTGTGCCGTTTTCAAAAATGATGCCATTCCACAAGGGGATAATCTTTTTCGGGTTGGAATCGGACTGTATGCCGAGCGTAAATGCCTCCTCCTTGGGCAGAAGCGGCGATCGCTGCTTGCTAATGTCGCAGTTTTCGCTAATCATGTACAGGTTCATGCCCACGGCCAGCGTGTACATTTCGGCGCTGAGCTGCTCCCAGCTGTGGCGGCCGTCGACGACGACGCCGATATAGTCCACCAGCGCGACGGTGGGAAATGCCTCGGGGCTCATGTTGTTCAGGCCCATCCAGTACAGGGAGGGGTTGGTGGGCTGAATCGCAATCTGCTCAATGGTGAGCGCCGTGGTCGTGAACGGGTCCGCGCTGATGATCCACTGGCCGATGAGGAACTGGTCGTTGTTGAAATCGCCAGACCGTCCGACTGTCTTCCACTTTGTCGTCTGGTCGTTGGCAACCTTTGCGGTGTCGGCCATGTTTGACCAGTTGTCCCAAACATCTAGCCTGTCCGTCTTGTAAATACCATCGCCAATGGAGTCGTGAGGAACATTGTCATTGAGATTTCCAGTGTCAAGCAAAAACAAGACACAACCATTACCCCCGTTTTGGTCCATGAAATAGGAAGCCTTTTGCTTGTTGAACTTGGTGTTCATGTCGAGGTTGCCACACCGGTTGTTGACGCCCTTGAGCTTGCCAAAGAACTCATTGACCATGTCTGCTGTCCAGTAGATGGGCCCAAAGCTCGGGATATTGCGGATACCAATCAGGTATCGAACACGGAAAAAGACAATCTCGCCGGGATTCTCTGCAGTAAACTGGTTGACTTCTTGGATGACCTCGTCAAGAGCCTCTCCGGTATTGCCAATAGCAACATCAGCCCTTTCATTGTTGACATGGAGGATCCAGTAGCCGTACTTGCTAGTATCCGATGCATTGTGGACAGTACCAACACGCAGGTCAAAGAGACGTGAGCCGGCGCGCAGCTGATCGTAAATGCTGATGCCCTGGGTCTGGGTATTGGGCGAGGAGCCGAGGGAAGCCAGGTTGCCGCTGATTCGGCTCATTCCAGCGTCATGCGTGCCCGGAAGGAACAGATGCTGGACTTGACGATCTTTGATCACATCGTAAATACCCTTCATCCAGTTGCCGGGACCGTGGCGGAGGGATGCCGTGAAACCGTACGAGTCACTACCAGTGATGACGAGCGTCACTGGAGACTCCTTGCCAGGATCAGAATACTCGCGCTGGCCAAGGCCCATGCCGCTCAAGTCGAAAACAGTCCGCCGGGGGTAGTCGTCGGGGATATGAGTGGTCGCGCGGACCATGAACTTCTTGTTGGTTCCTTGGATAGAGTAATACGCCTCGCCATTGTCATCGATGGGATTTTTGCCAACCTTGGACGTATACTTGGCAATGTTTTGGCGCGAGCGGCCCTGCGGAATGTCGTCCCAGTCGAAAATGTCCATTTGGTACGAATGTGTGGCTCCCTTGTTCAGCACGAAGCGGTGGGGGGTGAGGTTGACAATGGTGATGTATTGTTTAGCCGGGAAGCCGACCTTGCCAAAGGGAATGAGGCCCCATGGCTGGTAGCTACCGGCTCGGGGCACTTCGGAGCTGTAGGTTCGGTCTTGCATTCTGCAACTGCTATCTCTGGGGGAAAGGCCCTGTTGGCCGCTGACGAGCACGAAGCTCCAAACGCTGGCAACAAGCGCCGATAGCGCGATGTGTCTCATGGTGATGATGTGCTTTTTGGATTCAAACTGCAGTTGACCAGAAAACAGCAAAGCTTACAAGGCAAAGAACCAGGTGCTCACAGACTGTATATATAGGTATACAGTCAGGATCTCAAAAGCATCACATGGTCAGGACGACAGAAAATCCTCACCCTGCGCGAAGAGCGCAGCTCTATATAAGACTGCCAAGCAAACCATGGCTGACTGACATTGTCGCATGGACGGGCCGGAGGATTACCACCAATTTGGCAGGTGAAGCAAGCACCGCGCGCCGCACCGGCATGTAGCTAGCCACAAGGTGCCAGTGCGCCATTGCAACGATGGGATTTGCTCAACTCAACCCTTGCATGAGTTCATGGCGGAAGCTGACGAGCGCGCCCAGCCCAGGGGTGCGGTCAGCATCGACTTCTGTCGGACGCTTCCTGGAGCGTGACTGGTTGGATGGAGACGGCGCACGCTAATTTGGGCCACGGCGCCACCTGAATGTCCCATCACGGGCGGGCCTCGGGATGCCGAGCATCAAGTGACGCCGAGCAAGGGCCCGTCAGACGACAAAATCATCGTTTTCGGTTTCTGAACATTGACTGGTGCGTTGGAAGCCATCGTGGTCTTCTGGTGCAAGCTTGTCTCTTTGCAGTGTTGGCAGCTGACGGATAACGAAAACTTACAGCGTTGAAGTTAGGATGGGTCAAGATTACTTACTGCTAGTTACTACGTACATATGTACAAAACTAAAGATGCAAAGGCGCCTTGCGGAGCGGATCATAAATAAGACATGACTGGGGTTCTCGGTTGCCTCCCTTGCCAAAAACAGGACCTGGCGAGTTTCCCACCGAGACTCAGAGTTGGAACTCTTTTTTCTACAGAACAGTTGTCTCTCGCCCTCCACATTCCTTTTCTTCTTCTGACCTGCATCGTTAGTCTCCCCGCATGGTGGCGCACTATCCTAGCGACCAATCTCCGACCAGAACAGACCCTTTCCCGTGCGTAGCAGGGGACCGTTGTGGGCTGAACTCTACGGTTCCTCCGTTGCATGCTCAACATCTCATTGGTCCAACAACTTTGTTCGCGTATCGAGGAACGCCTCCCCCCTGCGCTGAAAAAGAAAAAGATGAAAGCTGATCCTAGCAAAGCAAAAAGTTGAAGCTGAAAATTGACAAAAGGTGCGTCACGTTGTCGGTCAAGCAAAACGGCCCAAACTAGAATACGAACACGGTAGAGCTTGGTTTGCATTAAATCCTCATTCTCTGTAGTGCCCCTGTCATGCAGCTGGTAAATATTGGCGTGCTGCACGCCAGCCACTTTGCGGTTGCGCGCATGGTGCTAGCATGTGATGGGTTGGGTAGCAGCCCAGCGAATGAAGGTGCGCAGAGCAATGACTTGGCATGGTAGGTCTTGAAACGTTGAAGGCATTCTTTCATATCTTTCTCCTCGATCATCATGGCAGTAGAGACAGCCTAATATTGTGCAACATGATTATTCCGCTCGGTGAGGTTCGTGAATGGTTTGGCGCTGGTATAAGCTTACTGGAGAGTCCACATAGCTGGCTAGGAAGGAGTGAGTACTTCGTGGTTTCAGAAAAGAAACTTGAACTAGTAAAACAGAAAAGCACAGATTTCTCAAAAAACGACGACATAAAATTTGCACTTTCTGCTCATGACACCTCCCAGCCTTCGAAACATTCTTGTTCAGCCCCAAAAGCCGCCGGCACTGGCCGAAAGTGTTACCCCAGAATCCTGCCGAAAGCTTGGTGGCAACAAGTGTTTGGCTTCATGCAAGACCCCTGTCCTTAAAAAACGCCTCTGGATTCGGCTCGCGGCCAAGAAACTCGGTCAGGTACTTCATCTCATCCATCGTGCCGCCACGTTCTAGGATAGTGCCGCGATAGCGCCGACCCTGTGCTTTGTTCATCGGATCCTGCTTAAAGGCCGAGTAAAACATGTCGGCCGAGAAGACTTCTGAAAACAGGTACCCGTAGTAGCCGGCGTCGTAGCCCGTAATGAAGTGATCGATGATGAGATGCCCATGGCCCCATTCCCTGTATCGCGTCAGTCACGGGCAGCTTTTTTTTTTTTCGCAGGCGGGCCGGTTCGACTCACATTCCCAGTTCCTCGGGCCCTTGGAGGCCAGTGAGCTCTGTTCTCAGCTCATTCCAAATCTTGGCACAGTTCATCGCCTTGACGTGCGCCTGCGACTCGCCCGAGTGAATCACCATGTCGAACAGCGCGGTGTGGATGCTGTCCCGCGCCGACAGCGTCGCGTTCATGCTCTTGGCCGCCACCAGCCGCGAAATCATGTCGTCCGGGATCGGCTCGCCCGTGTCCCAGCGGCCCGAGAGACGCTTGAGCACACTCGGGGTCCAGCACCAGTTCTCGAGCATCTGCGACGGCGCCTCCAGGAAGTCGCCCTCGACGTCGCGCGCCCGCGCATAGGTGGACTTTGTGGCGAGGGTGTGGATGGCATGCCCGAGCTCGTGGAAGATGGTGACGACGTCGTCGTGCTTGAGCAGCGCGGGCTTGGCGGCGCTGGGTTTGGGGAGGTTGCAGAGAAGGACGGTCGACGGGTAGAATTCGCTGCCGTCTTGGTGCATGAACCCCGATTGAAGAGTGAAGCAAGCGTCGTGGCTGTACTTGTTGTCGCGTGATTGTAAATCGAGATATAAATAGCCGCGGAACCCGCCACCAGCTTCATCGTCGTCCCAGACGCTGTATATGCTCGCATCTGGATGCCAGGCAATGTCCTCTGATTTTCCAGTGGGACTTACTCTGGCGCGGTCGGCTTCGTTCAGCTGCACAAAGACAAAGCCGAACAACTCCTCAAAGACCTTGAGCATAGCATTGAAAGTCGGTTCCGCAGGAAAGTACTGTGAGGTTGCCACCTCGTCCACACTAAACTCGTTGCTGCGCCGCACGCGGCTGTAAAAGAGCCTGTCCCAAAAATATAGCTTTCCGTCAAACGGGGCACCGCGCCTCTCGCAGTCCTTTTTCTTATACCCAAGAAGAGTGGCAACATCAGCTTTGACGCCGTCTTCTGTCAGATCTTTGATGTTTTGGAGCATGGTATTGACTCTCTCGGGAGTCTTTGCCATACGACCACTAATTCTAAACTCAGCATGGTTCTTGAAGCCAACCAGTCGCGCCGCTTCGTCGCGCAATTCGATAATCTTCTGGAACAGCGGAGCGTTCACATTAGCCTGTTAAAGTGATTAGTGTTCCATTTATGGTAGCGTTGAGAATAGTGCATACTCACTCTGTTGATCACTGCAAGCATGTGTGTCCGCCTGGTAGCCTCGTGGATGGCATATGTGTAAAGCGGGACCAAATGGTCGTACTTGAAAGTAACTTTGACTTTGCCTTCATTTTCCCCCGAGCCCTGCTCTAGTTCACCAATCTCGATGTCATCCTCAGGGATTCCCTCGAGTTCCTCTGGCCGAAACCACACACCACCAGTATCTTCGTCGAGAACTCTCTGTGCAGATAAGCAGAGGCTGCTAATTTCTCTTTGAGCCTCCTTGAAGCGCTCACGATCGGGTCCTGCAGGTAGCAAAAGCCCATTCCGGACATTTCGTTGCCATTCCTTCTCAAGCAGGTGGAGGCTCTCGCCGGCTAGACCCTGGCTGTGTCGGGTGGCATGTGCGGCATCAATGAGCGCAAAGAGGTCTTCGCGCGTGCTGCATTCAATGTCAAACTGGTCAATGAGCTCCTCGACTTCACGGGAGGCGTCACGGAGCGATGCGTCGGGAGACGCAAGCTGGTAGAATCCATTCACCCACTTGACCTTGTCGGCTTCGTTCTCGCTCAGGAGAATGGGTTTCATCACCGTATCAAACGTAGCGGTAGCGGGAGTGACCTTGGCAACTATCTTGTCAAGTATTGCCCGATGTTGCTCAAAGACATGATTGATGGTCGCGAGTACCGACTCGGCCGTGCCATTGAAAAGCGGAGGAGGCTGCGGGTGTCTTCTGTACTTGGCGGCTGGGTCCATGGTGCGGTGACTTGCTGTGAGAGAGCAACGAGAAGCAGTCTATCTGTCTGTAATCTTGGATGGTAAATGGCTGCCATAATATAGCAAGCAAGGTAAACTAGGAATTCCAGCAAACCAAACCCCACGGCTAAAACCAAGGCATTACAAACAAGGCTGTGATGCAACTCAACAGTGCCCGCCTCTGTACAGCCTCAAACCACGCTATCCTGCATTGTATGTGGGGCTGCAGCTAATCGAGCATGGATGAGTTGACTCATTTGTGAGTCAAATCCAAAAACTGCACAGAGATCTTCACTCGCCACCAAGAGGGCTTTCTGACCGATCAGGTGTTGTTCTGAGCTGCGCAGGAGCGTGCCGTGCCCCCGAGGAGCGCTGCAGGGCTGCCCGGAGCAAGAGCAAGACTAGCATTTCGTCTGAAAATATTCTGATTATTTGGTATATCTAAATTTTGCTTCCATATTGCGGTGAAACTGCTGTGAGTCTTTGCGTCCGTTGACCGCCCTTAGTATCGCGAAGCTCGTCGACAGTTTTTGCAAATGCAGCCTCCACGTCATGTTCCGAAAGCCAGGTGAGATCTGGTCTGCTCTTCAATCGTGCGATGAGACCCTCGTCCTCAGCTTCTGCAGAAGCATATGTCGGCTGTTCTTTAAGCCGGGCGCCATGGACGATACTGAGCAGTTTCGCGACGTGTGGCCGTCTCGTTCTATCGTAGAGTGTGAAAGCATGCTGAATCTCGGCAAGTCGCAGAGGCGTGTTCGCTGCTCGCGACTCCCACGCATGTCTGAATGCGAGGCCAAGCGCGAACGCGTCATTCAGTGCCAAAGACCCTCCGGCAGCAAATGCGCCACCGTGAGTATGCGCCGCGTCTCCAAGGAGGGTAACGCGAGGCGCAGGCAGCCAGGTGGACAGGGCAGTCCCGGCGTAGTTGGGGAACAAGCGCACACTTGGCGTCAGCTCAGCGAGGCGCTTTACTACTGGATTCCAGTCCTTGTATCTTCCCCTAAAGAACTCGACATTGCCAGCCTGGTTCCAGGTAATGGCTTTGTCTAGTTCCTCGCCGCTTCGCAAGTCTTCATAGGCACCGACTGTGGTGTATTGACCTTTTCCAAGCTTGGAAGCAAAAAAAGAATCTTTCGGACCCCACTAGAGTTTGTAAGTTCATGGTTTTGATGGCACGGAACGGCATTGGACATACCCAGTGAACGGCATCGAGTGGCAAGTCGGGGATGCCGCCCTCCACAACGGATGCATCGAATGTTGCGCGCATAAACACCTTTCCAGTGAATTCCAAGTGGTAATCCGGGAGAAGAGACTGTCTGACGCTCTACAATAGTATGAGTATGTGATCTTTGGAATGGCAAATGGCGGGTAAACGAACCGATCGGATGCCGTCAGCGGCGATTAAAACGTCGCCGTGGGCCTCGGTGCCGTCTTCAAAAAATAGCGCAGCTTCTTTCTCATTTGCCTCTGCACGTACAACTCGCTTGTTGAGATGAACAGAGTGCTTGGGGACATGAGCGAGGAGCGCGGCGTGCAAATGGCCGCGATGGAACCTGGTCGTCTGATGGCGGCGATCCCGGACATTGGTATGGGTATCTACGGAAATCACTTGGTTCGACTTCCAGTGCCTGCGAGGCGTCAGTAGCGTATTTCAATGGCAATTATAATTCATTCATACCGATAAATTTGCGGAATTCCGCTTGGACCTCTGAAGCCAAGATCGTCGGCTAGGGCCTCGTGTACACCGAGCCGCTCCAGCGTTCGCATGCCCTGTCATTCAATGGGGTTAGTTCCTCCTCGTTTTTTTTCTTTACAAAGCAAAAGTTCTGCTCACATTTGGGCTGAGTGCAATACTTGCGCCGATTTCGTGTAGCTCTGGAGCTTGCTCGTAGATGTGAATGTCGAGGTTTGGTATGCCGGACACACGAGTGAGTGAGATGGCTGTCGCCAGACCACCTATTCCGGCGCCAGCAATGAGAACTCGAAGTGACTGCCCCTTTTCCGCCATTTTTGCGATAGATAGGAGGAGGAGCGGAAAACTGCTAGAGTGATAGGATCGGGAAAAGCTCCGAGTATGTATTACATGTGCGACAAGGCTCCCGAATAAGCCGGAATGCTACCTTGTTAGCTCATCAGACAGCCCCTCACTTTGATTCACAGCTAGCAAATAAATATTGAAACGAGACTGTTGAAGAAAACAAGTCAGAGAAAGGGTGCTCTGCCTTAAAATTTGACCGCCTATCTATTGCGCCCTTTACACGGCAATTGATCCTTATCAGATCATTTTGTAAGCGACTCCTCATCACGTCAACGCCTCCAGTATGGCGTGCGGCAGCCAGTAACAGAAGGAGATAACCATTCGGCAAATGGTCCGCACATTGTTCTAATACCGATATTGTTTTGTCTATGGTCTCTTTTCTTGTGCACTAGAGATTCTTTTGTTTTAGTCTATGTCACATTGCATCCTTCAGCCTGTAAGCCATTACCCTCCCAACCGCTCGTGATTATTTGAGCTAACAAATATGCTTAATAGTGCATACATATCAAGCAAACCAACTCATCGGACCCTCGGCCATTGGAAATCGCGCCTTGCATGGTGATTTACGATCACTACTTAATCCTATCCGAATATCACCTTGGCATCCTTGGCACCGAAGTGCATCATGGCGAAAACATCCCAGAAAGATGCCCACGGTGAGGCAAAGGCGGCGTCACGCATTAGCATCAGCGACGATAACGATATAACTGCCAATGCGCCCAAGCTCCCTGGCCGATATGCGGACGAGAGCTACAAGCTCTTCAGTGAAGTCAAGGTCACGGATCCAACACCGGAGGAGGCCATCAGAATTCGCAACAAGCTGCTCTGGCGTATCGTGCCATTTCTATGCATCGGATACCATCTGATGTTTTTGGACAAGCAAACTGTACGTCTTAGGCCTGATAGGATTGTTCATTCTGGGAAAAATACTAATTGGGAATCGCGTGCAGCTTGGCAGCTCGGCCATTCTTGGCATTTTAAAGGACGCACACCTCAACGCCAACCAGTACAACTGGCTCTCGTCAATCTTTTACTTTGGATATATGATTGCAGAATTTCCGCAAAATTGGGCATTGCAAAGGTTTCCTGTAGCCAAATGGCTTGCAGGTAACATGATAATCTGGTAAGTACCTCGCCATGCGGGCGCGTGCTAAACCCTCCAATGCACTGGGAGACCCAATACTCACAGGCAATATCAAAGGGGCGCGATAACTCTACTTCATATTCCTTGCCACAATTTTGCCTCGCTCTTTGTCGTCCGCTTTCTCTTGGGCTTGGCCGAGGCTTCCATCGTGCCTGCGTTTCTCCTCATCATGTCCATGTTCTTTACATACCAGGAGCAGGCGGTGGTGATGCCCATCATGTGGTCAATCGGCAACGGGAGTCCGATTACATCTGGCCTGCTGTCATATGGTGTTTTGCACATTCACACCGGTCGCTTTGCATCGTGGCAGTGGCTCATGTGTAAGTCACAACGCCAATTGGAAACCCTTTCCAACGAACTGCCCTAGTAACACACTCATAGTTCTTTGTGGAGTGGTGACCATCATCTTTGGCATCTTTGTCTATTTGTTGCTCCCCGACAGTCCGTTGTATGCTCATTTCTTGACACCCGAGGAGCGCGCCAAGGCTATTCTTCGAATCAAGGAGAATCATTCCGGCATTGAGCAGAAACACTTCAAGAGAGATCAGTTTATCGAGGCCATCAAGGACCCAAAGACGTGGCTTTTTACAGCACATGCCCTCACGCAAGAGATGGCCAACGGAACCACAAACCAATACTCCCTGCTCATTAATTCCTTTGGCTTCTCTGTCTTACACACGACGCTGCTTGGGGCTGTCCTGGGAGCTTTGAACTTTGCCTGGCTCGCGGGCGCCGCCGTTGTGTTGCATTACACAAAGAATAGCCGCGCGTGGATATCCCTGTTCGCATACATACCCACTGCGCTATCGAGTATTCTCTTGCTGAGCCTACCGTCACACAATCGTTGGGGACTCATCGTTGGCATTTGGATCCGCTCTGCCGTCGGTGTCCCATATGCCATTGTCATGATTTGGGCGGCCAATGCCTCTGCCGGCCACACTAAAAAGACCACGGTCATTGCCCTGTATCATGTTGCGTATGGTTTGGGTAACATTATTTCGCCTCAGTTGTTCCGCCCGCAATGGAAGCCGCGCTACCGCCCGACCTGGATCATTCTCCTTGTTGTTGCCGCCATTGTCCCCGCCATCATCGTCATGATCCTCCGCATCTACCTTGACCGCGAGAACAAGCGCCGCGACAAAATCGAGCTCGAAAATTCCATCGAGGATAGTGGTGTTATCGAGACAGTCAATGCGGATGGCACCACTGAAAGACAAGTTGTCGACAGAAACCAGCTCGACTTGACTGATAGACAGAACTTGAAATTGTAAGTCAGGTGCAGACTGTTGTGTGAACCTCTAGCTAACAGCTATGCAGTCGCTATGTGCTATAGACGGATATAATTAGACGGTGGGGAATTGAAACGCTGCGTTTGTGAGTGGGATGATGATACAGCGACAGGCTCCGAGTGTAGTGATGTGACTTGCGAAGGGCATTGTGCAGAACTACAGCCTGTGTCACTGTATGGTGAGGTAGATATAAGAAGAGATCGCAGAGAAAACTAGGAAATAACCAAATTAATTTGAAAAGAATTGTAACTGCCACTGCCCTTTAAATTTAAGCGCTACGTCGACTATTCACTCCAGAGTAGCTGTGAAAGTTGGTTCTGTGCTGAGGCTAAACGTCCGTTTATGAATCCTTCTTATCAATAACTTGCCGCAAATATTTTTTTGCATCCGTCATCTTGATACCCCTCTCACAATTGATCGTTTCCTCCAGCCCCCATGCCACGCCGACTCCGTGCGCAAAAGTCTCCCTGTACTTGACCATGACGCTGGCATCTTCCCTCAGCTGCTGCGCCAGGGCTTCCAAATCCCAAAGCTCTCTGTGAAACGCTTCGCCATAATGCGCATCGACAAGATCGCCCACTGCTTGGTACGACAGAGTATCGCCCGCCACAAATACCACCTGGTTCTTGATGCCCTGCGGGTCGAGCATCACGTCTGCCGTGACGCAGCCAATGTCTTCTGGCGTCGTCAGGGTAATGCGGTTGTCCCAGCTGCCGAGGCCGCGCACTACACGCTTGTCCAGGTCCACGACACCAAAGGCCGGCAGGAACAGGAAGCTCATGAACAAACCGGTAGAGACAATCACCCACTCCGTCCCCGACTGCCCGCGTAGCAAGAGTCGCACAGCAAGCTGCTCGTCAAATAGATCCTGTGAACTGCCCTGACCAATCTTGTCATAATCCATACCAAATTGCCACGGAAAGTATCGTTTCACGCCTCCCTGACAAGCCGCCTTGGCCAACTTTGTTTGCGTGCCCGGCGGAAGCTCCATCCCTGTACAGCTGATCACGGTGTCGTATCTTCCGAAAATGGGTGCCAGATTCTCCACAGAGGCACTTGACACATCGCCAGCTTCAAAGTCGATGCCTAGACTCTTGAGATGGGCGATTTTGCTGGTCTTTTCGGTGTCTGTCGAGTTTAGGGTAGCTTGGCGGAGAAGCACTGCTAGCTGCGTTGAGGACCGCTTGGGGTGCAGGGCCAGTGCCTGAAGGACAGCAAGGCCAAGTTCCCCTGCGCCGAGTACGAGTATCTTGCTGGTCATATTAATGAGTGAACGACATTGCGGAAAAATTGGAAAAGTGGAAGTCTTGAAAAAGCCATAATGCGAGGAGTAGAAGTTCTAGACCAGGATTAGTAATTAGGCCCTGAAGCTGATGGCCAGCTATTGAAGCTCTACACGTCATGTCGGAGTTAAGGGTGCATGTGCAATTCTACGGCGATATGAAACGTATTAATTTTTTTTAGGCAGATTCGTGTCTATTCCGCATTTCTAAAAACGCACACCAGTAATTCTATTTCGACAATCGCGACTCATCTTTGCTACGGTATCGTATTTTAGCACTAGAATGTGAGCTGCTCAGCGGTTAGCAGGAAGCGTCTTCTTGTTGGCAAAACCGACAGCCAGATTGCCACGGTCAAAGACGACAAACTGCGCCTTGAGCAAGATATCGCCAAACACGGAGAACTGGAGGCCAGCTGATGTCTGCAGGCCGCCGTAGCAGTACGTCTCGGTGTACCGTGCGTAGTTGATGTAGTGGCCGGGGATGCGGCCACGATAGCCGTTGCCGACACCAAACACAAAGTCCGGCGGGGTCAGCTTGCAGGGGTATAGCATGACGGCCGCCTTTGTATCAAAGTAGGAGCCGGGCAGCTTGCCGTAGTACTCGTCAACAATGTGCTGAGGGAACATCATGAGAGAAGTGCCCGTGTCCACGATGCCGGTGATGTTTTCACCATTGAACTCGTCCCCGCCAAGCTGATAACCGCTGAGCACAACTTGCCAGTAAGGAGTGTTGGGGTTGATGGGGGTATATGCAATGTCGCCAGTGTACGCGGACTTGTCAATGTAGCCAAAGTTGTAGTTTCCCGGCGTGCCCTTTTGCAGATCGGCCGTGAAGAGCGGCTCTGCGAGAGAGTCCTTGATGTTGTCCAGAAAAGTCAACTGTTTGGTAGGGGTGACTGTGTTTGCAGAGCTGCTGGCCATGCCAATGATTCCGGAGAAGAAATTGTCGCGCGCAATAGTTTCGGAAACAGCCTTGGCGACTTGAATGGCTTGCTTGTCGAACCCTACGGGCCCAATGGCAGCGCGATCCCTGTAAACAGTGCCGTTGGCGCTTGAGCCATCGCCATACTTGACTTTCCACTGCTCACCGGGAAGCGGCTGACTGGTATTTGAATTTTCGGCATAGTAAAGCTTCTGGCCCTGAAGCTCACTTACAGGCGTTTCCGAGGAGAATACCCAGCTATTATGGAGCGTTAGCTAGTGTCCACGATTTTCAGGAAATATGTGTAAAAGAGCCACTTACAGGTCTGAAGAACCGGTATCCAGATTCAGCGGAAGGGTTTGAGGTGGTGTGCCCAAATCCACTGGAAGCACGTATTCGGAATCGACATTTGGCGCGGGTAGAGCCTCAGCAGACACAACGGAGGAATTTGCTGTCAAAGAGAGCTGTTAGCGAGCTACTGAGATAAAAAGGTATATCGGAGAGATGCCATAGTTACCGGAAGCTAAAGCCTGGAGTTTACCGTTGAGAGCAGGCTGTTGAGCAATGACAGCTCTGATGTGGTCCGGTATGAATTTCGCATATCGCGAGTAAACGTGTAAAAGAGCGTCGGTCGGGTTGACGCCTTTGAAATGTTTATTGTGTATCTGTTGAAGAGAGAATGTCTCGTTTCCACCAGTCGAACTAGACACCGAACTCCATTTCTCAGCACAGAGGCCTGTAGCCGCCAGGGCCCATGTGGCAATGAGAGTCGTCGTCTTCATGTTGAGACGCGGGACTTTTCTGGCGGTGATGAGGCGAGGAGGGGCAGGGAGAGCTTCAATAAACCCCCAGCCTTTTCTAGTGTAAAGAGACCGATCTTCTTCAACGATACAATCAACGTGTGGGAGGGTGGCCTCTTTTTAAAAGAGTTTGCTTGTTTCGCGACCGCGACAGGCATTATCGACTCACTGCGCATTTGCAAGCTCGATCGTCATGGAAAAGAAATATGGACGGCAAGGAATGCTGCAAATACAACAGATGGTGCAGATCAGGGGAACATTGGCGCGTCGCTGCAATAGCAAAAGGGTTTAGAGTGAGACACGGCGCTCGAGAATGGTCCAATGGGAGCACTGCCTCTACGAGGGAGAGAGACAAACAAACAAAGTCAGTTTCCACATCACGGTCTGGCAGTTTTCTGTCTAATCCGAGACACGGCGAGAAATTCCTATCTAGATACAGAAATGATCGTGCCTACAGCGTGACTGGTAGGCCCAAGTTGGTGCTGGCCCGGAGCACGCGACGCAACGTCAGCATACCACGACGTAAAAGCTTGGCCAGACTAGCGCATCTTCCTCGGGTCGCGGCTTGCTTATCGCATTGCTGAGGGAAAAATTCGCATTCATTCAAAAATTTGGACGACGCTGCCGACTCTTGCAGGACGTTTCGCCAGCGACCTCGGCTGCAGGTGGGAAGAAGGATGTAGCCGCATATGGTCGATGTCTCGTGCTAACTAGAGCAACTATGAGGGGTCGATGCGGGCATTGGGCTGCGTCCTTTAGAGTTGGCATCGACAACCGTGACTATGCGAACCTTGACAGCGTTTACCATCATCTCTGCAGTGGCTGCAGCTACCAATAATGAACAGTCTCTCGACCCCGAGACTGTAGCTCCATGCGTGAGTGCAACACCCAGCCGGGGAATGCGCTTCTTTGACCTGCGGAGAAGATCCACCTCCCTGGGCGATATCCTCCAGGCAAAGTTACTAGTGAAAATTAACTACTTTTTAGTGTAAATTGCTCCAGGATGTCTCTGCGTTGGATGGCAAGGTATACTTGCCAAATTCGGCATCCTACAAGACACGCCTCGACTCATACTGGTCGGTGAGCGCAGCGCTACCGCCATGGTGCATGGTGTTGCCAAGCTCCTCAGAAGATGTATCTGCAATCATCAAAACATTGGTTCGACACGACTGCCACTTTGGCATTAAGGGAGGAGGACATAGTCCTTTTCCACTGGCGAGCAGTGTCAAATCGGGCGTTACCATCGATTTTGGTGCGTCGCCAATTCTCCCCGTTTCATATGAAGCAAAAAAAACTAACAACTGCGCTTCACAGGTTACATGAACGCTACCACGTGGAATCCCGAAACGAAGCTTGCATCGATCCAGCCTGGCGGCTCCTGGAAGGCTGTATATGAAACCCTTGCTCCTTTCGGGGTGCTTGTGACGGGAGCTCGCGTCGCCGACGTCGGGGTGGGCGGCTATCTTACAGGAGGAGGCATCTCGTTCCATCAGGCATCACACGGCATGGCTTGCGACAATGTCGCCAATTTCGAGGTCGTCCTGGCGAGTGGAGAAATCGTCAATGCCAACGCGAGTTCACATCCGGACCTCTGGCGGGCGCTCAAGGGTAGCAGTGGTAATCTCGGCCTCGTCACCCGATTCGACATGTATGGCATCGAATATGCAGATCCAGCACGGCCCGGGGTCTGGGGAGGAAACGTAGTCTTCCCAGCGTCGTCTGGACATGCCATCGCCGACGCCATGGTTGACTTCACAGGCAACATACACAAAGACGAGAACAGCTCTATCATCCTGTGCTGGACCTATAACTCCGAGATATCAGCTGCTACCACCGTCAACACTAGAATTTTCAATACTGAGGCAAGAGTGAAGCCGGCAGCATTTGACGGCTTTTACTCAGTAGGCGGCATCATCAGCGATACCACTCAAGTCGCCAACATGTCAGAGCATACCACAGCTCTGGGCTTCGGACTAGACGCTGGCTATCAGTTCGTCTTTTTCTCTCCGGTTATTATTTCATCGTGCATCGCTTTGCTAACCACTTCGTCCTGACAGCAACGTTTGGTATACAGGTGCCTTCCAAAACGACCCTCGACCCATCAAGTACGCCGCCGACAGATTTGCCGAGTTGGTCAAAGAACTTGAGCAGGTAGCCCCGTCGCCAGCATCTCATCTAAAGACGGTCCTTTTCTTGCAGCCACTCTCAAAGTCAATGGCCGACAAGGGCATGCAAAAGGGAGGCAACGTCGTCGGGTTGGATCGCTTCACCGAGAAGACCAACGGTATCCTGCTGCTGGTGGTGGCCGCTGTCAAGGATGCCGAGTCAGAGAAGCTGGTCACGCCCAAGCTGGCGAAATTCATGGATGATGTGGACGCCTACTCCGCCTCGCTCAAGCTCAAGTGGAAGTGGAGATACCTCGATTATGCTTCCGGAGTGCAGGACGCCATCGCCAGCTATGGTACAAAGGCGATTTCTAAAATTCGAGCGGCGGCAGACAAGTACGATCCTCATGGAGTTTTCCAAAGCTTACGGGCCTCTGGATTTAAAATCCCCAAGGATTATAGAAAATCAGAACTCTAGCAAGTTTCGGGAAACAGTGGCGGTAATAGTCAGGCACCCTCGAGGCATTTTCGCGAGGTGGGCCGCCCTTGTGCAGGCATTCTACATGACATCTACAAACCGTGCATCTGATGGACATCATAAACACGACCAATTATGCTTGAATGGCCTGACAATTATTCTGCCGACTCGTGTCCAATTTCGTCTGAACAATGGCCAGGGCGGACTAGCCTTGTCCTGAACCCCTAGGCGTGCAGCGAATACCCGCTTCGTACGGCGGGCCGTGCCCCGTGCCCCCCAATAGTGCCCTGCCATCCAATCTCCTGAAATGACCACGGAGCTTGCTATTGCGGTGGGCAGGCAATAGTTCGGGCAGCAGCAGACTTGACTTGTGTCCAAGCGAAAGATATAAATCGGGGGCACCAGATGTGTACAGGGCCGGAGTGGGCAGAATACATGGGACGGGTCTAACGAACCACTTTGCTAAAGAATGTTTCCCTCTGGGCGATGAGACAGCGCAGGGTGGTCGATGGGACTTTCGTATTCAATGTCCCTAGATCCCATCTCAGACACGTTGGAACGAGTATAGACTTGATTCAGTGGTTACCAACCTTTCTAGCACTGCCTCCACTGCCTCTGCTACCTCGGCGGCTTCTGTTGCCTCCCTGTGGCTCTGCTAGCCGCTGCTGGCCTAGTAGCTATCGTATCGGTCATGAGCGTCTATGAATCGAGCTGCTGCAGGGTCTTTCACAAAAAACGGTGGTAATTTAAGAGTCAGGCTGGACACCTTCCAGTTTCAGCCACCTCACCCCACCGGCCGAGCGGCCAACTGAATCGAGACCGGCCAACTCATCCGTGCTATTTCGGTAGATACGGAGATGACCTGTCGCCCTGCGCGAGGATACCTCGGAGATCTTATAACTAGACGAGGTTCTGCCAGCATGGGAGCGAGCCTTCAGTGTTGTTGATCCCCAACGTGCGGTACCATAGTCTTTCAACATGCGTCTG
Organism: Samsoniella hepiali; assembly: GCA_001455915.2. NCBI lineage: Eukaryota > Fungi > Ascomycota > Sordariomycetes > Hypocreales > Cordycipitaceae > Samsoniella > Samsoniella hepiali. The sequence continues at coordinate 2,131,668 of LNDK02000051.1, read as the reverse complement.
CAACTGAGTGCCGTCAGTGTATTCCTGAGTTTGACCTCTGCGGCCTCCGCATCGTCTCTCGGCTCATTCACCGAAGGCGTTGCCGGAGCCATCATTGGTACTTTGGGGGCGGCCGATGGAAAGACTGGCAATGACAGCCCGGTCCCTCTGAGACGAAGCATCACGGAGCTTGCTGCTGAAGCCGGTCCGCAATGGTAGGTTCAGTCTAGGCCTGAGTGGCGAAAACGGAGTAACATTCAAGTTGACATGGTATCATAGGGACCTCTACCTCCAGGCTCTGCGATCCATGTACGACCGCGATTCGAAAGACGCAGAGTCATTCTTCCAGATTGCGGGTAAGATGCCGTCGTGTATCTGACAACAGTTGCATAATTAAACTAACATGATACAGGCATCCATGGCCGGCCGTTCATCCCGTACAACAACGCGGGCGCGATGAACACCAACGGCTGGGGTGGTTATAGCACTCATGGAGTACGTTTGGTCTATGTAAACACACGTCTTAATTGCGCTCACATGGATTAAAGGAGAACCTGTTCATCATCTGGCACCGACCCTTTGTCTCGTTGTTCGAGGTAAGCATTGTAGACCTATTACCTCATCTCGCGAGGGCCACGCTTACAGACCATCTTGTTCGCAGCAAACACTCGTCAAAGAGGCCAAGAATCTGGCCGATGGCTACCCCGACGACCTACGGTCTATTTACCAAAAAGCCGCCGACGACCTAAGAGCCCCGTACTGGGACTGGGCCCTGGAACCACGGCTCCCGAGCGTGGTGCTTCCCGAAACGATCGAGGTCAAGGTGGCCACGAAGACCGGCGTCGTCACCAAGAGCATTGACAATCCGTTGTACACGTACAGGTTCCCCAAGGAAGTTATGCAGGGCAAATATGGCACCTTTGACACCTACGATCGCATGTACCGGTGCCAAAACCCGGAGACTGCGAACCAAAATCTGTACAGCCGCAACTACAAGTCCTGGCTGGTGAGTTGCTACATGGATTGCATCTTGGAATCAATCGCGTGCTGACTTGCTTCTTCCTTTAGTACGATACGTTTGCAATGGCAAAGTCGTTTTCCGAGTTTGCGACGACAGCGAGCAAGGGTGGCAGTCTTGAGGCCGTTCATAACGCTGTCCATTGGGATGCCGGCTGCGGCGGTCAATTTATGGACTCCCAATACTCTGCTTTCGAGCCTCTATTGTAAGTTCCTTCCATCCTTCTCGGTTCTGTCTCAGCTTCGTACTAAACGTTTCATAAGCATGTTGCATCACTCCAATGTCGATAGGCTATGGGCGTACTGGCAGGCCATGCACCCCGAGGCGTCCACATTCAACGGCGCCTACCAGGGTCTCTCGCGCTTCAACACTCACGCAGGCACCATGATTGGCCTCGACTCCCCGCTGCAGCCATTCAGACAGGCGAATGGCGACTGGCACACGTCTCGCTCCGTGAACTCCATCGCGACATTTGGGTATGCGTACCAGGGCCTCGAGTACTGGACCAAATCGGAAGCCGAACTACAGCAGAGCGCGGTTCACATGATCAACTCGCTGTACGGTCCGGAGCAGAAGAAGCGGCCCTCCACTTCGTCGGCGCCACCGAAGCCTACACAGACCAGCAGCAGCAAGCAGTCAACACGGACGAGCAGCAAGCAGTCGACCGCCACTCAGTCGACGGAGACCAACAACAAGCATTCAACACAGACAAGCAGCGCACAGCCATCGCAGAAGGACATCACACAATCTACAAGCACTCAGTCGACAAAGACCGACAGCAAGCAGTCTACCAGCACTCAATCGGCAGACACTCGCAGCAAGGAATCGGCACAGACCAGCAACACCCAATTGGCCCAAACCAGCAATACCCAATCATCCCAGCACCCAATCAGCCCAGACCAGCAGCACCCAATCAGCCCAGACCAGCAGCACCCAATCAGCCCAGACCAGCAGCAAGCCATCGAACAATACTACCAGCACTCAGTCAACGCAGACGGACACGCAGACGGACAAGCCGACGAGCAGGCAGACAAGCACCCAGCGCTCGGTGGAGACTAGCAGCGTCCAGCCGTCCCAGTCCCAGTCCCAATCTGAGAGAACGAGCACAAAGAGCCCGACGCCAGTGCAATCTACCGAGTCACATGGCAACCAAACCGCTAGTTCGCAGTCGACGGCAGGAGCTAGCAGCCAATCCACCATTTCGTCTTCATCCCAAACTGGTGTTGTTGTGGTTACCGCATCCACTGTGTCATCGGGCGCGACGGCTGCTCTGCCTACGACTTCAGCTGGAGTCGGCACACATCATCCCGAGCTCAATACGACGGAGACGGGCGACTACAAGCGCTTCTACGCCGGCATCACTGTCGACGTGTCCTACCTCCCGGTGCGCCCGTGTGCCATTGAAATTTCCATTGACATGTGGCGTGCCGGCGGTATGGCTATTATGCAGATGCCCGAAAAGGGCGTCATCTACGACTCCATTTCCCTCTCCGACGCCATTGTCTCTGCGAAGCTGGGCGATATTCCCGACGACGAGTTGCTCAGCCAGATCACGTCGCGACTGCATGTGACTCTTCGCAAGGTATGTTTAGCCACTTGTGCATTTTTCTCCACATGTCTTTACAAAAACAAAAGCACTAACAAAATAATTCTTGCAGGCTGATGGTTCAGGTCTTGACGTTACCCAAATCTCTGGTCTGAGGGTCGACATTGAGGAAGCTGACGTGGTTGCTCCCACGGAATTCGAATTGCCCCAGGTCATCAAGTCCAGCTCTCACGTCGCGCTCGACAAGCCAGTGTCGGGTTGTGCCGCCCCAGCACAGTGACAATATCCAAACTAACCGTTGGGTTGCCAAGTCGGAATCGCACCTTTGGAAACTTTCCGAGGAGATTTTATGATTTGGCAAAACAGTCCAGCACGAGTCACCAGAGCCCCTTTCCAACTGCAAGCTATACCAGCTGTGGCGTATTGCCAGCCATTGTCCGGCCCAGGGGCTCAGTTTCGTGCCGGCACATTTTGATGGTCGAGTTCAGTTTGTAAATGTATTCAGGAGGGAGAACTAATATCTTTCGTATATAACTGTGGAACAAAAAGTACGATTCCACATATAATATAAACATAGTCTTACACATAAACATAGTCTTACACATAAAATAGTCTCACACATATAGTTTTACCCATGTCCGGGATCCGCGAGAATCTGGATTCTCCGAGTACGTCTAATTTCGCTTGCGGCAGAGCCCAAATAACGGGCAGTTTTGAAGCTTGTTGCCCCGTTAGCAAGAAAGGTAAATGAGATTAACAAATCGCACGCCCATCTAGTGAGACTCACCTCCAGTTCATGTTTGCTTTCACCACTGATTTGATGCCATCAATATATCTTTGAACTTGGGCATCGATCTCGGCACACCAGCGCGGGACACTGGCCTCAACTTCTTCCCACCGTTGATAGCGTTCTTCAAGGAGCTTGCCAGCCGTGTCAAACGCTTCTTGTGCGGACATGCCGTGATGCCGACAGACTACGACCATATTGTGTGGAACACCTTCCGCCTGTTTGGAGTCAGTTTTGGGCCAAGACAAAAAGAATTCGGAAAATGCTCCACACTGACCTGTTCCTTCCGGTACGAGAGTATGTCATTCGAGCTGTAGACAAGTTTGTCAGAGAGGCGGTAGTGGTATCTAGTGCAGAAAAACGTACATTGCGACCATGTCCACACCGAGATCTTCCAACTCCTGAATGAAGGGGTCGTCGAAGACCTCATCTGGAATTTGGAGATTATGGGCGTACTCTACCAAGGAATAAAGGGGTCTGCATCCGGACGAATCGCGCCGAACTGCGAGAATTTCTTCCAATGAAGGCAATCGGTTTCCTAGCCGGTCGCTCACCTGTGTCAAGGCACCCTGGCAGTAACCTTGCATAGCGAGGGTAAATCTTCTCCGAACACCTAAAAATCAAATCAATAATTGTAATGCGAAAGAAATTTCGGATTGACCGCACCAGCTGATGTACTCTAGTGAACCATGTTAACAGGGGACGGCTCGTTCACACCACACGCTTGGACGCGAAGATCCCTTACTGCAAATACCCTCTCTACCACAGTGTCATGGACTTTCACAATGCGAGATCGGTTTTCGTCTTCGCTATGTTTACCAAGCAGCGGCATCATCAAGCTGTCCATGACACGTCGGGATTCTACCGGCAACTCTCGGAGACATCCATTGTCGAACACTGACACAAGGAAATCATCTCAGTACCAACATTCATCGTGTGTAGTAAAGGTGTGCTCACTGTCGTCGAATGGGAAAACCTGTCAAAGAAGTCAGCAAGATGTCTTACTAGAGCGTCGATGAATGGGCCCGCAAGTGGTATTTGGCCGGACATACCCAGTTGCCCCAATCACATAAAGTACGGAACCTGTCCGGGGGGGCCTCTGGTGCAGCGATGGCACAAAAGTATGAAAAGTCGCATAGGTTTATTTTCCTCGCCATCTTATCATCAAAGCCACAACGTCTGCCGCGAGTGTTAGCATCGGCTTTTGCTCGCCCATCAATTCCTTTACCCTTGTATCCAAGCTTCGGAGTCTGCCTTGACGACTTCATAGTGTGGGTTAACAAGCGCTTTCTGCTTCAGAAACGACTGAAACATGTCGGGAAGAAGCACTGTTATTTCATTGAGCCTGCGAATCTGTAAAGGCCCTTCGGAAACTACTTGACCGCCCATAGTATGTATTGGATAGTGTTTGTATAGCATATGCTTTTGGTCGGAGAGTTGTGCACATAAGACGCTTGTTGGACAGCGGAGCACGGCAGACGTTCCTTTTAGGTAGTGGCTCATGGACTTTAAAAAAAGAAGCAAAAAGCAAGACGGCCTTATCATGTTAGCCGAACATATATTTCGGCACTTGATGTAGTTCATCTAAGTGCCGGCTCTGCTGCAAGTACTCGTCAGTCTCCTCTTGCGTTTGCGTGGTGACATTCTAATTACGTGCTTGACAGTAGCAATGGGGCGCATATTCCAGTGAAGCGTTTTTGCTTTTCTTTGCTTTGCCTTTTCTTTCCCTTTTTCTGGGGGATCTGATGTACGGGGTAGATGGAGGCTTACTTCTCTCTCTAGTTTGAATCGTCACGAATTCCTGCTCAGGAACGTTATTAGTGCGAGACATCCAACGGTCGCATTGATAACAAAGGACAAAGGAACCCCGTCATTTGAGCCACTGGTCCATATTTAAGGCAAACATGGCCCTGAAAATAAAGGGCGATTGCCCATAATTTAGGGGCGGAAAATGGGTGGCTGAATTGTCATTGGCTACGCGCCTTCCCAGGTGCGGCCGCAACAGAGCCTCAGCGCAGAAGACGCAAACAGGTTGACTAAGTCACGAGGACAAACAAGCATGCCTCCCGAAACGCCATGTTCTATCTATAACTAGTACGTATGCACACGGGAGGTCGTCGCCGACTTGGGAGCGTCAAAGAAGACGGACAACATTCACAGCGACGAACGAAGACTGCCACTCGGCCCGTTTCTCCACCAAATTAACAGCACTTTTGTTAATGCTCCTAGGAACAACGACACGCAAATCCTCTAGACTTCCAGAGCAAAAATTACAAGCATGTCACTGCAATAGCGCCGTACACTGGGAGATTCTCCAAGGATGCTGGCGAAGAGGAAGGACTGGGTAGAACAGCCAACTCTGGATCTCCACAAGCATGAAGCACAAGAGTATTGCAGGGTTTAGGTGCGGTAGATGGTCCCCTCTCTGGGATTGTCAACCAGTGTTTGAAAGTGGTGTGTACGCCACACGCAAGCAGTTGAGGGGATGAAAACGTCGCCTTGGCTGAGTTTAGGTGAGTGGGTTCTTCCCTCCACACCAGGATCTGAAATAGCTTCTCTTCCACACAATAGAAAAAATAACTTCTATTGAACCGAATCGACGTCACCACTACGTGCGCCCGCATCCCCTAGCGCTTTTAGCCACCCGTAACATTGTCAAGCCGCCGACGCCATTTCGGTAGCGATGTTCTTACACTGTTCTAGATGTGAATGTCGGTGGCCAAGAAGTCGTTACGGGCTCTGACGCATTTCCAACCACGGCACATCCCAAACACGGGAAGGTTATTTAGAAAATTGCACAGGAGTATTTTTAGATACGAGGGTAATTAACATTATTTTGAAAATATTCTACCTTGCTATCTGGTGCTTTACGCAGCGAAGAGAGTGGGAGTAGAATGGCAGGATGTTTTGTCACCCCCTTGACGTGCGTAGCGCCCGCTTGTCGACTCACGCCACATTATTAAGTAACAAAAATGCGCCAAACGTCATGGCCCTTCTTGTTCGAAACTGTTTGTCTTTGTGCCATTCTCAGTGGAGACACTTCGTTCTCCTGAATCTTGACCGGGACTTACAAGAGCCGGAGCATTGGCACATCTGTCGCACGCAGTGCGTCCTGGTCCCAAGGTCGGACTGTGAATCATCGCCACGCGAAAACGAAGAAAGCGCCTTTCCTGAGACCAAGAATGACTACACACAGGGTGGGAAATTATAACTTCGAGTGGACGGATCTTCATCTACCATCCGTGAAGACAGATCCGTTGCGCTATGAATACGACAAGCTCGGCAGCCGCGCCATAAAGAAACTACAGCAGCTTCGCCAGCAGCAGACGGAGGCAGGGACCACAGCCAAGGGAAGCTATGACATGTATGCGGCGGTTCGTGATCATCAAGACGAAGATGAATCCCTCGCCGATCTATGGAAAGAGGTGCATGCGGTGCCCGACTGGGTAGACTGGGAACAGATCGAGCGCGGCCAAAAGTTCCTATATCGCTACGCCATGGCGAACCTGCTGGGCTTCGCCCTGCAGGGCTTTGTGGGAGAAAATTCGGCCGCCTCTGGCGTTGTCGAGGTCCTCGTCAGGACCGGCGGCTTCTCAACGCGGGCGTTGCGCCGCCGCCTCATCCAAACCTTTCAGTTCCTCCTCCAAGTCACCAAGAGCCTCGACGCGATCAAGCCAGGCGGCGAAGGCCACAAGACCACCGTCCGTGTGCGCCTGATTCATTCCGCCGTCAGGGAACGCATCATGCAGCTTGTCGAGACGCGACCGACTTACTTTAACGTCGAGCAGTTTGGCGTGCCTGTCAACGCGCTGGATTCGATCCACGCCATCGCCACATACTGCTGCAACCACACGTGGCTGCAGCTCCATCTAATGGGAATCTACCCGACAAAGCAAGAAACCGCCGACTACATTGCTCTGTTCCGTTATGTTGGGTATCTACTTGCCACTCCAGACGAGTACTTTGCGACTATCGAACAAAGCAAAGCTACCATGGAGAGCATGCTTCTCAACGAGCAGAAGCTGACTGAGAACTCAGCCGTGGTGGGGTACAACTTTGTGCAGTGCATCAAGGACCTACCGCCCTTGGGCATCTCGGCGGGCTTCATCGAAGCTGGCAGCAGGGTGCTCAATGGAGACGAGCTTTGCGACTCTTTGGGATTTCAGCGGCCAAGTTTGGTATCCTACGCCAGCTTCAAGGGCTTCTGTTGGTTCGTCCGTGTCTTGGCTCTTGCACAGCGCTGGTCCGCTCGCTTGGATGAAGCTGTGGTCAATTACTTTCGCAAAATCCTGCACGAAGCTGTTTTTGGAAGCCAGACAGGCGAAGGAGAGACACTGGGCTACCAATTCGTGCCAGAGCTTGGCAAACTGACGGGAAGAGAAGCAAATGGTCGACCAGCAATCTCATACTCACCTTTCAGTCGACCAGTGGAGAGCTTTTTTCTCTTGATTTTTGTGCTAGGCTGCTTACCCTTTGTTGCCATTATTTCCATTCTATATGTCCTTTTCCGCAGAGCTTTCTAGTTCAATGGGTGGGCAAAAGTCTATGAGCACCCTTCACAGTGCTACAGCAGCACACCAAACTGACGACCACTTTCTCATATTATGGTCGACAATCTTTGTAATACCCTATAGTGTAATCATATCTTGCCATTCTGTATATATTGTTATAGAGACTGAATCAAATATATACGTTTTTTATGAATAAGTGGTTCGAATTGTGGTTAAAGCGGTAGAGTTTTGGTGTACATTAGGCTCTGTTCGCAGACTTTTGGCGTATAATGCTGCTTTGAAGATGGCGGTTTTAATACAGCAAACTTTTGCAGTATTAACCTACTAGTAATTCACTAGCAACTTCATTCCCAGGGAGTCTCGTACCTAGTCAAGGTGCTCTCTCTGCCTCCGCAGCTACATACTACATTCAGTAGAACATAGAGCATGGACTACCTTTAGGGTGACATATATTCAGTATATAGCGTACTGAACTCTGTCAGGACGCTGTCAGGACGCTGTCAGGACGCTATCAGGACGCTGTTAGGACGCTGTCAGGACGCTATCAGGACGCTGTCAGGACGCTATCAGGACGCTGTCAGGACGCTGTTAGGACGCTGTCAGGACGCTATCAGGACGCTGTTAGGACGCTGTTAGGACGCTATCAGGACGCTATTAGGACGCTATTAGGACACTGTCAGGACGCTATTAGGATGCTATTAGGATGCTGTTAGGATGCTATTAGGACGCTATTAGGACGCTATTAGGACGCTATTAGGATACTATTAGGATGCTATTAGGACGCTATTAGGATGCTATTAGGACGCTATTAGGACGCTATCAGGATGCTGTCAGGACGCTATCAGGACGCTATTAGGACGCTGTTAGGACGCTGTCAGGACGCTATCAGGACGCTGTTAGGACGCTATTAGGACGCTATCAGGACGCTATCAGGACGCTATCAGGACGCTGTTAGGACGCTGTCAGGACGCTATCAGGACACTATCAGGACGCTGTCAGGACGCTGTCTAGACACTATAAGATTTAGTTAGGGTAGATAGATTGTAGCCCTTGTGAGCCTGTACCTAACATTGATGCAGAAGAAAATCAAAGAATTATGGAAATACTAAAAAAAAAACTACAAAAAACTTCAGCCCGTCTCTATTCCCTTCTTCTCTTCGTCTTTATCGGCAAGTACCTTGATAACCCGCATGACTAACCCCACACTGTGACTCTTCAGGTATAGGGAAATACTGAGGCGGAAGCCCACCTGTGTCGGTGAGTGAGCACGCAGCAGAAAAGGTAACACAGTTTTAGATCCAAATAACTATCAAATAACTATTAAATAGTGATGATAGATGTCTTGTGATCCGTTAGTCTATCCAATATGCTTTGCCATTTTTCTTTTCAAAATTTCCGCGGCTGGAAAACGTAAACCTTGTTGTATACTCTGGCACTCTATTTTGTCACTGTCCCACTTTGGGCTGCAGCACACCTTGACCCCTCCAAAAAAAATTATCCTGATAACTAGTACAAAATGGCCATCACACCCGTTCTTCGACCACAACCATCACACCCGCTCGACTGCTTTTCTTGTAAACAAAGCAATCATGTCAGCTCCTACTGATGCCACCGCATCACCTGCGGCGCCTCACGACCCCCCATACACGTACACCGCCAATAATGGCTATGGCCAGACTGAAGATATCCCCGCCGAAGTCCGTCTGGGACAGGATGCCCGGCAGTCTGCAGACAACGACGACAATGCCGACGACTATTACGACGACATCTTCCAAGAAGACGACGAATACGATGACGACTTGGATACTGCTGACTGGCACGAAGGCTCTGGCGACCTAACCAAGTCCTTCAACCGCCAGCGACATCAAAACACCAACGGCGGCGCCGCTGGCAACCAGCAAAAGCCCTCGGCCAACACCTTTGCCAGCGTCGACGACCAGGTCTCGGACCTCTCCAAGCACGCCGGAAAGATCCGTCTCGACGACGTCAAGCGGACCGAGGATACAACCAAGGACAAGGCCGACCGCGCCACCAGCGAGCAGGTGCTGGACCAGCGCACCCGCATGGTCCTGCTGCAGATGATCAACCGCGGCTTCGTCAGCGAGGTCCACGGCGCCATTAGCACCGGCAAGGAGGCAAACGTCTACGGCGCCGTCCAGGTCGATGACGAGACGGGTGTGCCCACGCACCGTGCCATCAAGGTCTACAAGACGGCCATTCTCGTCTTCAAGGACCGCGAGCGCTACATCACCGGCGAGCACCGCTTCAAAGGCGGCTTCGACAAGGGTAACAACCGCAAAATGGTCAAGCTCTGGGCCGAAAAGGAGTTCCGCAACCTGCGCCGCATCCACGCCGCCGGCATCCCCTGCCCCGAGCCCCTGGCGCTCAAGCTGCACGTCCTCGTCATGGGCTTCCTTGGCGACCGCAAGGGCTGGGCCTACCCGCGCCTTCGCGACGCCGTCCTCCAGGGCGACGACGTCGATGACCAGTGGCGCAAGCTCTATATCCAGCTCCTCGGCCTCATGCGCAAGATGTACCAGGTCTGCCGTCTCGTGCACGCCGATCTTAGCGAGTACAATATCCTCTACCACAAGGAGCAGCTATACATTATCGACGTGTCGCAGAGTGTCGGACCCGACCACCCGCGCTCGCTCGAGTTTTTGCGCATGGATATAAAGAACGTCGGCGGTTTCTTCCGCCGCCAGGGCGTCGACACCCTTGCCGACCGCGCCATCTTCGACTTTATCACGGCCGGCGCCGGTCCCACGGAGGAGCCCGCCCTGGCCGAGGCCATTGAGAAGCTATACGAGACCAACGTCACCGCCGAGGATGAGGACCAAGCCGCCCAGATTGAAGTTGACAACGAAGTCTTTCGCAACCAATACATCCCACAGACCCTGGAGCAAGTCTACGATTTCGAAAAGGACGCCGCCAAGGTCCGCATGGGCCAGGGCAAGGACCTAGTCTACAGCAACCTGCTCGCCGAACAGGTTGTCAAGGCCAAGGACGGCGCCGAGGACGGCGCCGAGGCCGACATTAGCGGCTCGCAAGACGGCTCGGACGACACTGGCGAGGGTGCTAGCCTGGGCAGCGGCGACGAGGATGACGAGAGCCGCTTCGAAAAGGGCACCGCCAGAGGCCATCGCTTTGAAGACAAGGACTTGAAGCGCGAGCGCAAGCAGGCCGTCAAGGAGGCCCAGCGCGAGAAGCGCAAGGAAAAGATTCCCAAGCACGTGAAGAAGCAACTGGTGTCTAGCACTTCTCGCAGGAAGAAATGAGTGCAAAATGTCAAGCCAAAAGAAAAAAGACGAATCTCCCCCCGATAAATTTAGTTTTTACGAATTACATTTAAAGGAGCAGGGAAAAAAATAATCATGGTTGGAAAGGGATATGATTGCATACAGTTACGAACGTTTAGACAAAGACGAAAAAATAGCATGGACCGGCGTTATTTAGGATTCCAAATCTTCTGCTTCAATGTTGTTCTTAGTCCGTGGTGATGGCGGTGAAGGGGGCAATACATAGAGGAGGATCAAAGAAAGAGAGAGGCAAACAATCAAATCGGATGATGAGCACACACTGTCGTCTGAAACTTTGGTCGTTTTTTTGACGATGCTCAGGAGACTTTTACTTGGCCGGTTTATGCGCCCGTCGGGGCGCTGTAACCGCTCGTGTTAACAATCTGCTGGCATACATCAATTTTTCTACCAAAGCCGGGCGATCCGATCATGGCAATTGCGAGCAGCCTTACAAACTGCAAAAAATGCTGATGACGATCAAAGAGAGCACTGACGATTTTGATTTCGAAAGGAGGAAACAAGAAAAAAGGAGGCACGTGCTTCATTTCTGTCTTCTAGTGTAACATCTACACATTCATGTAGTGGTAGCTAGTAGTAGAAGAATGGGATAATAATCAACCTTTTGCTTTCTCCCGCCACTTCCCGTCGACCCATTCTGCAGAATAAAATTCGCAGTTATAACTTTAACAGTTTATACATACATATAATTCACATCACAGGGCCCCTTTTCTCTGTTTAGAAATACAGCTGATGCTGCGACTGTCCAGGCGGCGGCTGTGCCAAAAAGTCAAAGTTCATGGGCTCGGTTCCGGGATTCCAAGGATCAGGCGATTCTGCCAGAGGCCTCACGTCAGTATTCACGTCAAATGGGAGTGGTGCCGGCGGCCATGACATACCTCCCCAGATGGATTCATACAGATCCATGGGCGCCATCAGCTGCGGCCCCTCTGTGCCGAGCCCGTCGAAGCCAACCGGCATTGGCACCTGCCCTGGCGCAGACAGAGAGCTACAGTGGGATGTTAGGTACGTGAGAGTCAAAGAAAAAGAGGGAAAAGGGTACGCACTTTTGAAAGTCCTGCAGTGAGGCGCCGTTTTGCATCTCTGCCATGGCAAGGGCCGCATCTTCGCGTGGATCTGAACCAGGCGGAATAGCGCGGTACTGTTGATACAAAGGCACACCTTGTACACCCGGGGGCAGCTGCACCAACGGCGTGCGGGTACCACTGCCGCCCGCAGACGATTCCCCGTCGCGCTTGAAACTGTTTGTGATGGAGCCGTGATCGTAGATGCTCTTCAGGGCCGTGAGCGCACGCCACAGCGGGCCAGACAGTTCAATGTCCTTGTCGGTACGGACGACATGTGGCTCGGGAGAGGTGACGTCTTTAGCGGCAGTGGCCGAGAGAGCTGCAATCAGATCGCCTTGCAGCTGTCGAACCTCGGGATCAGCCCGAGTGTCACACAGGATGCCCAGCAGGAGCGCGGATGACAACCCGTGGTACGTAAAGGCCCAGCTACGCGTCGGAATAACGGAGAGCTGATGCATAGCGAGAAACATTTTGACTGTTTCCGTGAGGTTGACCACGCATCTTGCCGCGAGCGTCTTTTTCTGTTCTGGTTCAAGGTTGGAATTTCTTCGGAGTGCCGGTCTGCAAGCGACTGAAATGACAAAGGAAGTGTGCAGTCGAATGGCAAAATACTGCAGACGATCCAATGCCGTCTTGCACTTGTCCTTGTCCTTCATGTGTGCACATGCTCGAGTGCGCAAGGCTTCTACCGCATCGCAATTGTCCACAATCTCTGTGTACGACGGTGTGGCCATGGAATCTGGATTCAAGCGCCTTGATATAATCTCAATTAGATGATACATCATTTCGAGATACGCGTACTCGCCGCCCGAGGATTTTAAGTTGACGGGAATTGAGCAGCTAGGAAAGTTTGTCATGGGTGATCTGCCAAACGGTTAGCCGCAGAGCACACGACAAGCTGAACGTTTTATCGCCTACCGGTCGAAAGAAAGAGAAGTGAGTGTATCATGCCATACACACTTCCACCACAGCTTTCGTCGGGTCATTTCCTTAGTATTGGGTTCGTCACTGTCGTTCGTTTCTGGGGCGTTCGGTCGGTGAAGGCCCAATGACTGCGCCAGCCGACAACACAGGCCAGTGAGGGCCCAAGAAGCTTCAGCCTTCATGTCATTGAGGAGCGTGAAGCTTAAGAGCAGTAGCGACTGGATGGAATCGAACGATGGTCTGATCTCGTGTTAGGTATAGTAAGCACAATTGCCCAGAACGAACTCACCGTAGTAGAAAATTTGCAAGGCGGAGGAAGTGGAAGGATATTTGGAGATACTTCTGGGAATCACGAGTGCGGATATGATATGGTGACTCATGATACTGAGAGCCTACTGCCAGAACCGCAAAGAGAATGGATAACCAGGAAGCAGAAACGGGCCGAGAGGACTTGTTCGGGTTTGAGGCATTGCGTGAGCGTTCCTCTAGATAAATCATGAGCTTCGACTCAAAATCATCAATATCGACCACAAAACCCCAAAATGGCTGTGGAATCTCTTTGTATGATCGAAACAGTCTGAAATCATGTCAGCGTGATACGTTTGCAGCGAAATGCCATGGGCAGCCTACTTCATAACCTCTCGATCCGAAGGCAGCTCGTTCGAAATGTCCTGCGCTATGCGGTGCATGTGATGCTGCGACATGAGTGGAAAGGGGGCGGAATTATCCAGCCCAAGTATGGACCGCATGTCCCTTCGAAAGTCGACGCTATCGTTTTTGTCGCTGGATGGAGACTGCTCGCGCAGCAGTGCAGGAATACTATTTTGGCCGACGTAGCGATCGCCGACGGGCTCTGTTTCATCAAGAGATCCTTTGACACATATTAGCAAGTATGCACTTGTGCTTACAAGCAAGCAACACGTACCGATGGCTCGCGGCCAGCTCTCTTGACGATCCGACTTGCGAGAGGATTCGGGCTCTTGCTCCTCTGGCTCCGAGTGCTGTCTCTTGCGGCTTGCAGTTACCGGCAATGATGTGCTGCCAGTTTTGTTTGATGCAGCTGTCGTGCGATTTGGCTTATACGAGCAAAGCTGTGGATGTTCACGCCTTACACAGTTTTCGCACGGATGTTTGTTGTCGCATTTGACTTTGCGCTGGCGACACGGCCAACACGCGGTTCCTACGAGGATTGTAGTGAGTTAAATGAACCCCAGTCAAGTTTTGAGACGATTCTAAACAACGCCAAGGCCAGAATGCCAGACATTAGGTGCCGAGCGGGAGCTTACCGTAGCGCACCTTGCGGTGAGAGTGAATGATGCGGCTGACTTCCTCTGGCGTCAGGTCATTGACGCCGCCATCGTTGCCAGCACGGTCCGCCATCTTCCATCAAAAGTCGCACAGGTAGCCTATGATATGCGTTCATCAATGAATCACCCAAGACGCGCGATTCCGAGATCGCGAAGTTGGCTCGGACGATGCGGAGGCGACCCAGCGTTGACAGATGCCGAAAGCCGAGAAAGAGCGAAACGGGCGCGATTGATGAAAGTGGGGAGACGTTAAATGGGGGGAACAGACAGTGCGTGATATGCACAGGCAACACCAGACACTGTAAACTCGCACTGTGCGTTTGTGGCCATATGACTACAGGACCGCGAGTGTCTCACGCATTCTGGGCAAATATTTTTTCCCTTCTATGTTTTTTATGCCGTCTCACCGCACGATCGAGATAGTCTCACTGCAACATTTCTGGCCCCCGACTTCGGCGCCATACACCCGCCCGGTGTTACAATGTGGCTGATTAGCACAGCTGCACATCGCTCCTGCAAGCGGAATGCAGATGCACTACCTCCTTCCTCCATGAACGTATCTGCACAGTCAAATATAGCTTTAAAACAATAATATTGCCTCCAGACCAATGAATATTGACTGCAACCCCCTCTTCAGCTACCCGCCCGCACTGGGCCTCGGTACGCCCAGTAAATCAGCCGAATTGGCATGTCAACATGCAGAAATTGCCCGGTACTTACGTTTTAATAAGAATATTGGCATCTGGTACTCGTATAAAAGAATGGTGTAGCTTGCATATGTTTTCTAGCCAAACTCTAGCTTCAGCATCTCGCTTTCTTCACGATGCGCGTCTCTAAGCTCACTGTCTGCGCCGGCCTTCTGCTGACAGCAAACACGACTGGTGCGACTGTCGTTACTGATAAATCCGCGATAGCCAGTGGCCAATCTTTCGACTTTGTAATTGTCGGCGCTGGCCTCTCCGGCCTTACCGTCGCAAACAAGGTACCGAGGGGCGAAAGGCACGCTCTGTGAGGCATTCTAACTCCCGATCTAGCTCAGCGCCCGAAACTACACGACGCTCATCATTGAGGCTGGCCCAGACTATTCTTGGAACGATGCTGTCAAGTACGCTGAGGACATGTCTTACCAAGCCGCATACTGTAATCGACAGTATCCACAATATGACGACAATGGCAACAAGATGGCGAAGCCCATTGCGGCGGGCGGCTGCATTGGCGGCTCGACTTCCAGTACGTCGCTCAAACGAAACCTTGGAACTTGCTAACAATTTAAGTAAACGGTATGATGTGGTATCGACCAACTCGAGCTGAAATCGACAGGCTAGAAACTCTGGGGAATCCGGGCTGGAACTGGGATACACTTGAGCCGGTAAGTAATCAGAACTGTATCCATGACGGAGCTCTGCTAACGAATGGCAAGCTTATGAAAGCAATTGAGCGCAACATACCTCCGAATGAGGAGCAGACCTTGCAGGGTGCATCGTACGATCCCGATGTACACGGCTACCACGGCTTGGTCAATACTTCGTTTCCAGTAAGACGCACGCTCTATTCTAGAGGGCGTAGCTAATGATGGAAATAGATTCCTATGCGAATCCCGCAAGCTGTGCGGCTATACAAAAAGGCCCTCCCAGAAGCATTCCCAGGCTTGAGCATTGGAAACGACTTGTCCAATCGCACATCCGTCGTCTCAGCCTCTGCTTCCTGGACTATTTGGCCGGATCCGTCGACAGGAAAATCGCGTCGCTGTTCTGCGGCGGATGCTCTTCTATGGGCACCCTCGCAACAGCGGCGGACCCTCACCGTGCTGGCGAATCACACTGTCACCACTATCCTCTTCGATCATGGTACAAAGGCCCGAGGGGTGGCATTTGCGGACGCTACTTCAACAGACCCGGCCAGAAAAATACACCAAGTACGAGCCAGGAAAGGTGTCATTTTAGCCGCCGGAACTCTGGGTAGTACACCAATCTTGGAGAGATCAGGAATTGGCAACCCGAGTATTTTGGCAGCCGCCAAGGTACAGTATCTCGTTGATCTTCCAGGAGTCGGCACCAATCTCAACGTAAGTACATATAATTCGATGGCCTGTCTCGAAACTAACAATAAAGGACCAACCTGGATCGTCCATGTTAGCGCTGGTCTCAAAGCGCTATCAAAACGATACTTCCATAATTGATAACAGAAAGCTCTTTGGCCCAGAAATTTCGCTGATCAATATTGACCAAATCTGGCAAAGTAGTAGGCTGCACCCTGCCGACCAATGGATTTCATGTACTCATTGCTGTATAGGTGCATCAACGGTAGCTACATCGCTCACGGAGCCATCCAGCCTAAGATCACGAGCTCAGGCTCTGGTAAATGCGGGTGCTGCAGTGAATATTGAAGGTGCTGAGATGGTTTTAAATACGATGATTGACCTCATCGTCAATGACAGACGTGAGTTTCGCCAGTCCACAGAGCACGAGTTCCATACTGATCCATCGAAGTACCCGTTGCAGAAGTCGTGGCGGACAGCCAGCCTACATCTCTCAGAGCTCCGTTCTGGCCACTTATGCCCTTATCCAGAGGCCATATTCATATTGCCTCATCTGATCCTTTTCAGCATGCAATAACCACTCCCCGCTTCTTAACTGATGTTTTCGATCAAGTAGTGGCGGTAGCTGTCGCTAGAAGAATACGCAATCTCTTTTCCAGCAAGGCGTTCAATGGTGTTGTCGAGAACGCCTATTACTCTCCTCCGCTTGGGCCAGACGCGACAGACTCGGCATACCTCAAGTGGTTGCGCGAGACCGCCTCAGGTGCGAGTCACTGGATTGGAACGACCGCTATGCTGCCACGAGCGCTAGGCGGCGTGGTAGATCCGCGCCTACGGTCAGTCTAACTACAAGCCCAGAAACACATGAAAGCTAACTTTACCAGTGTCTATGGAACCAAGAACCTGCATGTTGTCGACGCCGGCATCTTGCCGCTCCAGCTGACTTCCCACACCATGTCGACACTTTACGCTGTTGCACAAAGAGCAGCGCAAATAATTCTGGAGGATTGCTAGATAGCTGTATCACAACGCAATACTTATCTAATTGGACACAATTCCATACCAAATCAGGCCCATCACACAGCCCAAAACAATTGTAGTGGGCGGGTTCATACTAAACCAGTACCCTCCAACATACGCCGTTGCCGTCACCACTACCCACCACGGCTCGACTGCCAAACTTGTCCCTTGCTGGAAGCCTTCGTCAATGTAGCCAATTTGCCAGATTCGATAAACAGCTGTGTAAATCAAGCCCACGGCGATGGCATTGAGTCCCTTGAGAAACGACTTGACTCCCGGCGAGCCGCGCACGGCACCCCAAACGCCCATTGTTCCGTGAACCATGACAAGTCCAGGAGCAAATATTCCCACAAACCCAATGATCGCGCCCAGAACCGGATGAAAGCCGTTGTTCTTGGCGACCAGCGCACCGAGATACACGGCAAAGTTGAAGTTTGGACCGGGAAAGCTCTGCTGAATCGCCAAGCCAATGAGAAAGTCGCGCGGCAGCACCCAGTTCTCTGCGACGACGTACTCGCGCAGGAGTGGAATGACAACGGGTCCGCCACCAAAGATGATGGTGCCGGCGAGATACATGTTGGCAAAGAAGCGGAACGCGAGCGAGTCTCGAGCAGGGGTATCGGTGCCACGAAGGACGATGACGATGACGAAAGAGACCAGAAAGAGAACTATGATGCTTAAGCCGACCTTCCAAGACATGTTGAGCTGATGGCTCGCAGGCACCACTCGGGTGCGCTCATCAGTATCGTCTTGAGTCTGCATCGGTAGCTCTCGCGTAGCAGCCATCTCGTCGCTAACCACGTCATGGTTCGCGGTATAATCGTCTTGACGCGCGCCTTGTGCGCTGATATCCATTTCCACATGGTTCACTTCGCTACGGTCTCGGCTGCGTCGTTGAATAACTCTAACAGCCGCCGCAAACGAGCGATGTAACCACCGAAAGTCATGCACGAGGGCCACGGTGCCGCCCACCGCCATGAGCAGAGGAAAGTACCACAGGGCGTTGTACAGCAGCCCGGCCGCGGCACCGCCAAAGACCAAGAGTCTCGTCATCTTGTTTGTAATCGCCTTTTCCGACAGCTGCACGGCGGCGAGGAGAATGATGCCCACCGTCGCCGAGTTCAGCCCAGACAGGAGCGCGTAAACGGGACCCGGAAGGGAGTCGCCAATGCTCGACACGCCCAGCGCCAGGCCAAACATGCCCAGCGCGCCCGGGAGGCACCAGAGGAAAAAGGACAACACGGCAGGCAGGAAGCCATCGTGAATCAGGTTAATGCAGTAGTGCATCTTTGTGCTGGCAGGCCCCGAGACGGCCTGGCAGACGCTGAAGAGCTCTTGATACTAAGGGAGTCATTGTCAGAGTGCTGCGCCAGTGCCTTCCAGGAGACTACTTACGATTTGTTCGTCGATCCATTGTAGCTTTTCGACGTAGAGGGTATGAAACTGTAAAAGTCAGTGTCTCGAGTCAACGTATTGCTCTGTGACGAAGGCCCAGGAACCAATGCATGAGAGCCCAAAATACTCACAATGTTGAAATGCACGGGTGGACCGCCGAAAGAGGTGAATCCAAGACTCCAATTCTGTTTCACGGTGCTCCATAACCGCTGCTGGAGCGTCCGACCTGCACGCGAAGTAAGCATTGTCGCAACTAGCCAAAAGAACACAATTCAACGTTATTGTGTCAGACACTTTGGTGCCTTGTTTACTGGTGTCGAGATTTTTAAAGCCCAAGGTTTGAACTATTGCGCAATTTAGTGGCTTGCAGCTGAATTAAGGTACACACGTGGGCTTGGCGCGGCCGCTGGTAGATCCCTCGGCAACGGACAAGCCAGTGACTCACAACAATGGAGGAAGAAGCGCAAAGGAAAAAGAAGTGAACATAGTAGGTATTAGAAATATATGGTAACATAGACTCCTGGTAGAATGTGAATGAATGAGAATGAGTGATAAAAAAGCGCAAAAAAGCCGACTCAGCCAAATGTCTATGTCTTTGTCTAGATGATTTGTCGTTACCTTGAAATTCCAACGCCAATAAAAAAACGAATGCAATTGGTATCCAACGCCAGAAAAAAATGGACGAAAGCGAAAGAGAGAAATACGCGAGATGCCATGACCCTTTTTTAAACAGCGCTGCCAACCTTTTCATAGGTCGGATGATCCGACAACGGCACAGGAAGCCCCTTGCGCCGCCAAAAGTAATTGCAAATGTAAAAGATCATTGAGATGCCGAAAATGGAGCCGCCCATGGCGCCCGCCGCGGCCGTCGCCTTGACGGGCGGGTTGATGGTGGTGATGCCGCTCGACTGCATCACGGCCTTGCCAGTGCGCATGTCGTACACAAAGGAGGCGCCGAGGACGTCGCCGCTCGCTGAAACGGCCGCCGCGCCAATGTAGCGACGCGATGTGGCATCGTCGAGGGTGATTTGCGTCTCGAAGCCGGTGCGGTTCGCCTCCGCGACGAGGTTTTTGTAGTTGCTGACGGTATCGGCCGTGTCCGAGGCAAGCTGTCCCACGTTAGCACGAAACGATTTCTCGTCCATTCGAATCAAAAGGGCCTACTCACAATCGCCCACTGGGCCACATCGGTCGCGCCGTTCCAAGAGACGTACACGGTCGCGTTGGTCGTGCTCTTGAAAGGCGCGTCCACAGCCACGCTCGGCGGCCAGGACGGCTCGCCCTGCCACCGGTGGCGGCTAACGCGGTCCGCATACATGCCGTTTTGCAGGCCTTCGCCGAGGCGGCCGCGCTGCACGTCCAGCACGGGCTGGCCGGCCTTGTTGTACTCGACAAAGGCCGGGTTGTCGCCCCACGCCACCATGGCGTGGCCCTCCTTGAGCAGCTGCAGGCCGCCCATGTGGCCTGAATTGACACCCTGCGGGTGGAAGAGTTCCTTCACCAGCTCGACCGTCTTTTGCTCCTGGTCGAGCCGCAAACGCAAGCCTCGGGAGGCGCAGTTGCTGTCGCTGCAGTGCTCGGTCGCGCGCACGTGGTTGTCAAAGAGCACGATTTCGTTGTTGCCGCTCAGCTGGGCGTCGTGCTGCCAGGCAAATTTGGTCGCGCGACCGCCGCTGAGATCCTGAAAGTCATTGTTTTTGCCGCCGAGCGTCCACAGGACGTGTCCGTCTTGGCCGTGGATCATGGCGAGCATGGACAAGTGGCTGCTGGAAATCAGGTAGTTTCCATCGTCCGACTAGGAAGTTGCATGCGTGTGTGAGCAAGACTTTAAAAGGTCGAATGAGAAAGATGGTCGTCAGATACATACCTTTTCAACAGAGCTGAGATGAAAAAAGTCGAACCCCGCGGGGGACCCGACCCCAAACTCTCCGTCGTACTTGGCGAATGAATCGCTCACGTTAAAGTGCTTGCGCGCACTCCATTCAAACAGGACCTTGTTCGTCGCCGGGTCCATCTCTTGGAAGCCACTGTCTTGCAGCGGTGCCTCCGTCGGCCCTCCAACAGCCGAACAGTCAAAGCTCACCGTCTCATACGTAGCCAGCAGAATCGTATTGTCTCGGGTCACGCGCATATCGGGCATGTCGTTGCGGATATTGTTCGAGCCCTTGGCCGTCAAGTTGTACTTGAGCTCATACTTGCTGTCGTACATCAGCCAGTGGCCATCCGCGCTGCGGTTGCCACTCGAGCCACCCTCCCAGAAGGCGAGGTACTTGGTGCCGTTGAATGTCTGCACCGACGATGCGTAGACCTGGTCGTATCGCTGATCGGCGTACACGAGGCTGAGATCCTTGGCGCTGAGGATCATGGGCGCGGCCTTTTTATTCCCGTACGAGGCGCCGATGAAGATGTAAGACGAATCGTCCGTCTGCGTCTTGTCCCACGAGTTTACCTGCAGCACGGGCGCGATTATGTCGCTGGATCGGAATGTTTGTTGAGGGACACCGCCCGTCTTGTTGGCAAAGGCGGCGTAGGCAGAACTGTCGGAGAAGCTGGGCTGGTCGGCGGCCACTCCCCCGATGGAGAGCAGCATTGCCGCCGCCGCCGCAGAGGCTGTACGCTTCGATGGCATGTTTGTCGCCCTAGAGCAGAAACGTGTTGAAGAGAGCGAAAGGAATGTGCGCAATTTAATGATTCGTTGATTCGGAAAAAGAGAATGAGCTCTTGGTCTGGCTGGGCTTCGTAAAGGAGAGTACACACCCGCCACCTGTTGCTAAGGCCGTAATGTCAGTTTTGACGCCGTCGTGTTCGAATCAAAGGAATGAATTGCCAAAGCAGAATGATGCAGGAACTACAATATGACACAACACTACACAACGAGGAGCAAAAAGCAGCGACAATACCCCCCGCATGCAAGTACACCTAATAGCTCAAGCCAGGGAAATTACGTAGAGCTACCTTAGATATTGCTTTACCCCGTGGACACCGCACTGATGGGTGTCATTATTCAAAACAGGGCAACAGGTCCTGGTCTAGCGTTGTCGTAGGCCCGCTCGCGCCAACAGGGCTCCTGACGACAAAAAGGGGAAATCGCAAGCATGTCACTGAGCTGTAACTTAGCATTTTCCATCTTGCTTTTCTCATTTTTCTATTGAATGGCGGTACAAACTGGATTTGCTTTCATTGCCATCTCCCAACCATGCAAACTCAACATATCACTTCGTGGTAACTCGGCCTCCGTGATATTGGTGGCGCTTCGCATTCATTCCGAACAGCCCCAAAATTTGGCATTACAATACGCGTAGTTAGTTCTTGGGACGGGGAGACCTGGTCCGAGATCGTGCGGAAACCCATCCTAGTATGGCGGTGGTGTTAGCCAGGTCCAAGTAACCCTGTCGGTGGCCATGTAATGTAAATGAGCGGGCTCACTACCGATCCTTCCGAACAGCTACCATTTGAAGCTCTAACCATGAGCATTTTAAACTACGTTTTCAGCAACCCGGCCAGGTATGAAGACAGCTGTTTTGAAATACTGGCAAGAATCATTTTTACACCAGTTCCATGTCGAGAGGTCCGGCCGAGACAAGGTTGAACCACATCGCTTGCAGTTAGCCTCTCCACAGAACCAGTCTAATTTCAGGGTCCACCACCAAGGCAGCGGGAATCGTTGTAATGAGTGCTATCAATACTGACACAGGGGGCCCTGGGAGGCGAGAGACACATTGTCACGCTACAATTCGCGAGAATTGTTTGAGACAAGCGGTGAGATGGAGTGGCTCGCGAACAGGATATACACTTGGGGGCTTGTTCACTTCCAGTACAGATTCCGTGTAGTTAGGGTAAATGGTCACCTTTAGTTCAACATTACACTCTTGTAGACATAACTATTCATCAAATTATTCCTCCACATACAGCCCCGTCTCCCGCAGATTTATTAAATAGGCTCGTCACGAGGCTCAATCAGAACCTCATTGACTGCCACATGCGGAGGCTGGCAAACGGCATACACAATCGACGAAGCGACGTCGGTGGGGTCAAGAACCTTGGCTCCCGTCGGTTCACCAAATTTCTTGAGGGCTTCCTTGTCCGTAGACATGCCGAGCAGATCCGTCTCGGTGTTGCCCGGCTGAATAGAAGTCACACGCAAGCCTGTTCCGGCAGTTTCAAGTCGGAGACTCTGTAGAGTCGCTTCGACAAAAAATTTGCTAGCAGAGTAGACGCCCAATCCAGGGAAAACCTTTCGCCCAGCATCCGACGAAATCGCAACAATGTGACCACCGCCACGCTGCAGCATACCCGGCACAGTGTTTGACAAACAATGCAAGAGACCCTTGCAGTTCACGTCGACAGTGCGCTCCCACTCATCTGTCTGTACATTCGCCATCATGGTGAAGTACATGACACCAGCGCAGCTCACGAGAATGTCAATAGAGCCAAGCTTCTCTTGCACAGTCTTCATCAAAGATTCGACGTCTTCCCTCTTTGTGACGTCGGTCTTTTGGGTGAGAACTTTTCCTCCATGCACAAGAACCTTCTTCTTGATCGCCTCAAGCGCGTCGAGACGGCGGGCGGCAATGGCAACATGAGCACCCTCCTTGGCAAGACCGGCTGCTACAGCCGCACCAATCCCAGAGGAGGCGCCGGTAATAACAGCCACCTTGCCAGCAAGGCGACCCTTGGTTTTCAAGCTCAAACCATTCAAACCGTTAATGCCGTTGACGCCATTAGCGTTCTGACGAGGTGGGCGAGGCAGCCAACCACGGGCGTAGAAATGTTTGGCATAAGTGTTCCAGAGAGCGGCATCAATGTTTGGCCGCTTCATACCATACAGGTCGAGTGCTTCTTGTGTCTTATCATCCTTGAGGACCATTACACACTGAAGTGCTTCGACAGTCGGCATACCACCTCGGAGAATGTCGGCAGTGAATGGCTCATCTCCCTTATTGGAGCCACGCTTTTCCTGCCACATAGCAACCCAATCATTCCACGCAAGCTTGTTGGTGTCGTACCCAAGCTCATGCAAGCACTCGAAGATCTTTGCAGCAGTAGGGGGCTTGGAGTCACCAACGTGGTACACAGTTTGATTGGGGTCGTTGTGGTTTGCCAGAGTCGTAATGGCGTCGCTGACGAAGTCCACGGGTGTCATTTCCGCAAACCAGCCGTCAACATCGGGAACATGGCCCATGTGCAACGACTCAACGATGAGAGCGTTGAAAAGATCGTAAGTGTTTGTCGCGCCGGTGGTCGAATGTCCACTGATCGTGCCAGGACGATAAACCTTGACTGGCACGCCACGGCGTCCCGCCTCGTATACAAGCTTTTCGGCCACCCATTTTGTTTGACCGTAGCCATCCAGCAGGTCTGTAGGAACAGCGTCAATGTTGATCATGGTGTCCTCAGACCATCCCTCCACGGAAGGCGGGAGCACACCGTTGGTGGAAATATGATGGAGAGTAGCTCCGTGTCGGGAAGCAAGGCGCAGCATTTCCCTCGTGCCGCCAACGTTGGCATTGCGAAGAGCAGCATATGGGTAAACAAGATTGACTGTGGCAGCCGCATGAATGATGACTTGGGCGCGGGATGCGAGGTCATCGAACATTTCAGGGGACAAACCAAGGCGCTTTCGGGCAAGGTTACCGGGGAAGATGTCAATTCTGTCCAGCATAGAATCTTCCCAGATGCCGAGATCAATCAAGTTTTTGCGGACGCGGGCAATACCCGCCGGTCTGCAATCATCTTTAGGCTCGGTAAAACGCACAAGACAGATAATATTGGCCGTGGTGTTCTCAAGCAGCGACTTGAGCAAAAATGCGCCGAGATAGCCGGTGGAGCCTGTCAACAGTACAGTCTGTGCATCGCGCAGTCGACACATCTTGGAGCCGGCGGGAGCTTGAATATCGTCTGGCAGGACACAATCCGCTGCCAGAACAGCCGGCAAATCGGCCTGCACAGCCGCAGTGTGGCCATCACGGGCGGCCTTGACGGCCGCGAGGTGACCCTCCAGCGTCGGGTTACCAGCAAGCGGAGCCACAGGTACGGGGAAGCCGAAGGCCTTGGACAAGCGATTGGACAGGTCGGCGAGAATAAGAGAGTGTCCACCAAGATCAAAAAAGTCAAGCTTGGAATCGATGGCAGTTGTCGGCATGCTGAGCGCCGCCGCCCAAATCTGTACAATTGTCTCCATCTTGACTCGTACATTGGTTTCGGGCTTCTTCTGGCGCGGCGGAGTCTTTGGCGAGGGGGGTGGTGGCAGCGCTTTGAGGTCAGTTTTGCCAGAGACCCCGTGGGTCGGTAATTCGACCAGCTCAACCCACAGAGGCGGAATCATGTAGTGCGCCAAATGGTCCGTGAGCGCGCGCCGCGCCACGGGGCTGTATCCTGAATCGTCGACTACCACAATGGTGCGCCCAGAAATGTCCTTCGTTTCGGGCACAAAATAAGCCACAAGCTGGCGCTGTAGGCCCTCTCCGGTCGCAACGACAGCACAGTCGCGAACTGCCAAGTGCTTGACAATGCTGGTTTCAACAGCAGCTGGCTGCACAGTGTAGCCTCGCGTCTTGATCATGCCGCCAACACGGCCAGTGATTTCCAGCAGACCCGAGGGCAAAATGCGGGCGATGTCGCCGGTGCGGTACATGCGAGCATTGGGGTTGTGCTCGAAGGGATCTTGCTGGAAAGCCTTTTGGGTGGTCTCGGGTAGGTTGAGGTACCCGCGGGCGAGCATATCGCCGCCAACGTAGAGCTCGCCGTTGACGCCAGGAGCGACACGGTTGCCAGCCTCATCGAGAATGTATGTGTGCTTTGGATCGGTGGGAGGGCCGACAGGGCAAACGCGCGCCTCGTAGTCGATGAACGTCTTGATATCGCCAACAGCAGCTTCGTGGGTCTCGCTCGCACTGTAGACATTGAGAAGGCGAATTTTCGGAATTGCAGCAAAAGCGCGGCGGCAAAGGTCGGTCGTGACGACCTCACCGTTGAGCCAGAGAGACTTCAGGTGGGGTACTTTTTCACCCAGGTTAGGGTGACGGGAGAGGACTGTGGCGAGGAGGGTGGGGGTCATGAGGGTATCAGTAATTTTGCGAGAGGAGAGAAGCTCGACAAGAGCAATTGGGTCGTAGCTAGCGCTGTCTGGGATGGCGACGGTAGTAGCGCCGCGGAGCAGCGGACGTAGCATTTCCCAGACGAAGAAGACGTTGCAGGCGACCCGGTCGCCGGGTTGCAAGTCGCAAACACCAAATCTCGCATCGTAGGAGGTAATGGCGGCCCGGTGAGGGTTGGCGATACCTTTGGGTTTGCCTGTAGTTCCAGAAGAATACGACACAAAGGCCAGGCGATCCAGATCGTCGTCTTCCGGGAGGGGGCGCTTTGTGTCGACAATTGGAATGTCAGGGTAGCCATTGGAGTCACCGTCAACCTCGTCAATAATGATGACGGGGATATCGGACTTGATTTGGCCAGCATGGGCTTTCTGTGTGATAATGACGGTCGGCTGGGCGTCCTCGACGACGTCGCGGAGCAGCGCAGACGGGTAGGCTAGCTCCAAGACCAAAAAGGCACCACCTGCTCGCAGTGCTGCAAGCGAGGCAATGACATTGTCGGCGCAGCGGCCCATTAGCACGCCGACCAGGCTGTCACGGCCAATGCCGTAATTGCGCAGGCGGTCTGCGAGTGCCCATGTCTCGCTGTCCAGCTGAGCGTATGTAAGGGTGCGTTTCTCATCTTCGAGGGCGATAGCGTCAGGCGTAGATTGAGCCTGAAGCTCGAAGAGAGCAGCCAAGTCCTTATTCGTGTCGATGTAGGGCATGGTTAAGGAAAGTGTGTGTCAGGAGAAAAAAGCGGTTGAGCGAGAACGGTTTGGTGTGGATTTCCGGTCTCTTTAAGTCGCCACCCACCCCAGCAAATGACACGACAGAGGAGCCAAGAAAAACGAGCGGATAAGGTCCGAAGGACGTCCAAGCTGTACTCGCAATCGAGACCGGTATATAGGCTGAAACTCTGCAGAAGGGAGGCAAGGAAAGTTGCATTAGCTGCGAGGTGTCGGTGTAGCAACAAGGTTTAGTGTGCCAATTTTTGGTGATTTGGGCAAGTCGTCACGCGACCGGGCCAGGGAGGCCAGCCTAAACAAGGGCGGACAAGCGCAGTAGGAGGGGTAGTGGCGTGGACAGGCAGACGTACCAGACAATACAGTGAGACTTTGATCTGCACACAAGTGAGAATTTAGAAGTTGTATGCGAATTTCTGAGAAATAAAGCAACAAATTGCCGAATGCTGCCAGAGAGGAAGAATAGTCTGGACGGAGATTTTTGGGTTCGTCGGGAGATGGGTCTGTGGAGTGATAGCTGAAAATCACATGCATGGCTGCCCATGATTTTTTTGGTTCAACAAAAATTGACAGTAAGTATCCTGACGAGGACAAGGATTCGCGCCGCCCAGCATTCTGTCTCGAAGCCTTGGCAAGCGGATGGCGATGCTCCCAATAACGGCGCAAACAGTTGTCTCTGAGTCGTGCCCCGCGTTCAGCAGCGACGCTGTGTCTCGACTCTCGTACCAGTACAGATGACTGGTCACTGGCATGTTCTCCCCGCCCATCTTTCTTATCTCGGGCCGTCGCCCTATCAATTGGAATAGAGGGCGCACGAGACACTTTGTCAAGCCCCTGTCCGCTTCCCCCAACCCAATTCGTCCAGCCGTCGCAGCTGTCCTTGTCTCCCGCAGCAGCCGCCACTCCAGACTGCGGGACAGGATTGTCTCCGATGCGAAGCTGCGGCCCCTCGGCAGGCACTAACCGACAGACAAGTTGACGCTACCACGCTGCCGCATTTGTTCCTGTTTGTTCAGGTCAATCGTCTGCGGCGGCACGCGCAATAGCCTTCTGGAACGAGCAAGTCAGCAATCGGTCTGATTCTTAGACTGTACTCATCTCGAGCCTCAATGAAGAACCATGGTAGCCTTGCATTCATCCGTATTCCTCGTCACATGGCTTCCAGTGTCCCTGCATCCGTTAGTGCGCCATGCCGCCTTGGGCTTAGTGTTTGTTCTCGTGCAAGGAACAATTTCTTGGGAGCTGTCAAGAACCACAATTTGACCTCAACAAAATCCATATTGTTACATGTGAAAAGCGTGGAATCGGATTGTCGCATGTTTAATTGCGACTGGCTGTTTGTCATGGGGCGTGCCAGCTGGCAGATTGTGCAACGGATACGGGCGCCGTAGCAGCACTACGGTGGGGTCACATAAACTCTGTCCGGTTTGTGAGGTCTGGCTGGTGTAGACCGTACTGAACTTTTGTCAGGGTACTGTAGATGCCTACGTTGACTTTGATCACATAACAGGGCGCACAAATGCACATGCGATATAAATTGCACCATAAAAAAACGAATGCACTATTACTAAGTAGATAGTTCATGCCAGTACCCGCACTGCCGATGACCGCCGTGTAACTTCTCCCGCAGTTCCTGTCATGGTGGCAGCCCTGCCACATTACAGCGCCACCGCAGCCTCGCGCTTGTGGCTGAGCGGATACCACACAAACATTGTACTACTCGAACTTGTTTGTAGAATAAACCACGCATACTTCTCCTTACCAGCTGGCTGCATCCTCAGAATCATAAAGTAAAGTAAAATTATACTAGGTATCATTGCTATGAAATATTCAACGGCCGCTTTATTGCCGATAACCATTCTGACAACGTTGCAAAGTCTCTTTAGGTCGTCATACCCTTGCTGCCGCCAGCCTCCAACTCCTACGCCGAATGTCCAAACGTCGAATAAAATATAAACAACGTGTTGACAATGACCACGTTTGCGGGGAACCAATAACATATACAACTTCGTGGCAGTCCCTGGTACAACGAAGCACCTGCTACCTTGTCGTGTGCCAGGCGATCGCTCTTTACTGGGAGCGGCCCTTCTGCAAATCAACTTCCATCAACGGCACAACTCTGGTGCGATATACCAGCTTGTGGACAACATAAAACACCACAAAGATGAGCACACTGACGTATGCTGCAAAGAAGTCGCTCGTGTTCCAGTTCATGAATACTGTGAAGCCACTAGTCAAGATAATCAGAACATTGAAAAAGAGGCCAAACCACGACAGGTACGGCTGGAATGGTGCGACATATGGCAGAGAGTTGCGGTCGATGCCCTGCGCCTTGAGCGCCTTCATGAATCGAATGTGGCAAACGTTGATCAGCGACCAAGTGATGAAGCCTGCAACCGAGGTGATGCGGAGCAACCAGTTGAAAACCGTGGCACCACCCTGGCTAAGGTTGAGAAAGCCCAGGAAGCCAAACAGACTGCAGAATGCGACGGAGAAGTATGGAGTCCCCCATTTGTTGGTGCGCTTGAAGATTCTGGGCGCATGGCCATCCTCGGCAAGGCCGATGAGGATGCGGCTGCTCGAGTACAAGTCCGAATTGGCGGCGGACAGGACTGCGGTGAGCAAGACAGCATTGATGATGTCAGGCAAGACTTTTACCCCAGCACGCACCGCAACCAGGACCAGCGGTGACGCACTGGCGTCCTGCTTGTCGCTCGTCAGCCTTTCATCATCGTAAGGGACGTTGATGCCGACGAAGAACACAGTCGAGATGAAAAGGCCGAAGATGCCCCAGTATGTCCATCGGATCGCCGAAGGAATCGTCGTACGCGGGTTCGCTGTCTCGCCCGCGCCAACAGCAACCAGCTCCGTACCCTGGAAACTGAAACCGGCAGTAATGAGTGTGAACCA
Source organism: Samsoniella hepiali (assembly GCA_001455915.2). NCBI lineage: Eukaryota > Fungi > Ascomycota > Sordariomycetes > Hypocreales > Cordycipitaceae > Samsoniella > Samsoniella hepiali. The sequence goes on along the minus strand of LNDK02000051.1, from coordinate 2,102,030 downwards.
GAAAGCCACAAATTTGCCGGTGGAGCCCTTGACAACGTACTCGGCAAAAGCACCAGGTTGGTTCCAGTACTTGAAGCCGATATAGCCTTCCTGTCCAACTCCAGCGTTGACGCAAATGGAGAAGATGACAAAGCCCACCACGGTGACCACCTTGATACTGGACAGATACATCTCAACCTCTCCAAACCATCGGATAGGCAGAAAGTTGGCAGCCGTGAAAATGAACCAAAAGACAGCAATCCAGATACCAATGCTGAGACTCTTGTCCCAGTACTGGATGATCAGGCCAGCGGCAGTCAGTTCAAGGCCAAAGGTGATGACCCAGCTGAACCAATAAATCCAGCCCATGGAGAAACCGAGAGTAGGATCAACAAAGCGCCCGGCGTATACAGTGAAGCTACCGGCAACAGGAAGATATGCCGCGATTTCGCCAAGAGAGACCATGACGGAGTAGACAATGGCACCAACGAAAAGGAACGCAATGAGCAATGAGCCGGGGCCGGCATTGGCCAAGGTGGCGCCGATACCCAGGAACAGACCGGTTCCTAGAGCAGCACCAATGGCAATAAACTGAAGATGGCGGCCATGCAGGTCACGGCTCAGGCCTTCACCTGTCGAGCCCGTCTCGATATCGGCGCCGCCTTCAGCGAGTACCGACTTTTCATTTCCGACCGGGTGCTTCTTCTCATTGCTCCCACGCGGGGAGGGCTCCGAACAGGAGGCAGTATTGCCTGAGAGACCAAACGCCATGCCGAATGAGCTGTCCGATGCAATACGCTCGCCGTGATGATATTCAAATTCCGGGGAATCGTGGACTGTTGTCTTGTCGCGCGAGGCGGAGGAGTCGGATGCGATGGTGGGTAGGCGAGAAAAAAAATGGTGTCCCAGTTCGTGCTGTGTTTGGGTGGTTCGATGTTGACGGCAGTAACGACGAAGGGGCTCCAAGGCCGGCAACCAATACCGAGAAACAATGGAGGGCAGTGAGGGAATGGAAAGCGACGATGAAAAAAGAGTGCGTGAGGGTGGAGGGCACACCCAGCTTTCTATCTATTCAGACTCCAGCACTGGGGGCTAGGTTTTCCCCGTCGTCGCAGTGCAGGCGCTGGCACACACCACAAGTGCAGGTGCTCCGCGATGGTCCGAGTGGAGAGGCCTAGAGGCAAAGCGGATACTGTCACGACTAAGAGCACGGAGGAGGCTGCAGGGGGGGTTTTGCAGAATGTTGGAAATTTGGTGCAGGCGAGCGAAAGGAATTTTATAATGGCCTCCACCCTGCGATAAGACGAGCGGGAAACCCGTGGTCTCGGAAAAGGTTTTGCGGGCGCAATCGCCAGGGGCTTTGACTACTGAACTTTACGGTGCTCGCGTGCCAATTGTTTACGCGCTCTACGGCAGCCAACAACGTTTGCAGCCACCGGGGCGAGACATGCAGTTTTTTTCGCCGTGTCGGACCAGCCGCGGCGCCGTGCCCAGGCTTTCGGGTGGCGGCGACTTTTGGCCGGACGCACCCAGCCGGCAAAGTAAGACATGCCCGCCAAAAAGCGCCACGTTCGAGACTTGGCAGGACCGCAATTCGCACTTGCTATCGAGTTTGAACCAGTCCTGTCAGCAATTTCATCACGACCACCTCGAAACAATGTCAAGCACGCAAGGAAAACCCGGGAATAGATGGCGCGAATGAGGGGGGGCTCACACGTCGGGCGCGCAGTAATGCAGGCTAACCCGCAAAACTAGTGGACATTGGATATCGCTGCAAAAGGAAGAAAAACCTTGCTTCGATTCGTCATCCTCCACTGTTTGACCGAAGTCGCCCTGCCAATTGTGCCCGCATCTGTGGTCGCAGAGTCATGAACCCCTTGTCCTCTCCAGGCGTTGGTGCTACGTTCCAGGGAGCGGAGAAGACAGCGCTGTTCAGCAGAAGTTCCAGCAAGTTTCCTATTTCAGCCGCAAGTGACACACGATGGTGGTCGATGCTTTGCATTCGACTGACAGCACTGGGACGACTTGGGTCGCTGAAGCTCGTACTCGCTGGACTCGCATCGCGCTATTCCTGCAGGTGCTCCGAGCCCGCTGTGGCTGGATGAAGACGATGATTTTTTTTTTGTTACCCATCGACTCGGTCTGGCCGTCTCTGATAACACTTTGTGTGATTTTAGCCTTTTTCCCAGTCTACCTACGAATCCCGGTGGCGCGGCCCTGTTAGCCCAAGCCCAAGCCAAGCCACGCACCGCACCATGAGCCGGCGGCTTTTGCAAAAACATGGCTTGCATTGTGACCAATCGGCGCTCTGGCGCACGTCCAAGAAGGGTAAAAAAAATTCTTCGTGCCAGGAGAAAAATCTGCGCCCAGATCGGCAATTTTTTCAAGGCGAAAAAATAGTCTCGAGTTGAGACAACAACGGCGTGTCACGCTGCAACATGGCAACATGGCTACCCCAACGAGCCAAGCCCACATATCAGCGCAAATGCAACAAGCGTACCATGGGGAGACCCAGTGGCCCGCACAATGGCTCGTTGCCTGAAGCTTTGCCTCTCGGCGATACGCACCGCTGTCGGCAACTCGGGATAACAACAGCTGGACGCCTACACGTTCTGCTAGGCACTTTGCGAAAATGCGCAAGAAGGCTGCAGCTACTTTCGAGTATTGCAAGGCTACAGTGAGATCTTCTCACGTCAACGTCTCCTTTGCTGATTAGCCATTTGCAACAGATGACACCATCCCAGCAAATCAGCCCAGCACGAGCACGAGCCCGTCTCATCCTGAACAAGCTATTGCCCCGAGCTGATTAACCTTGTACGGGGCCACGTTTCATTGCCTCGAGTGTCTTTAGTGGTTCTATGAACAAGGGCCATCTGAGGCGGGGGAGGAATCAGGAAGGCTGGCTGCGCTACAACACTGTTGGTGGTGGGCCTTTGTTTTTACCCCATCATCAAGGTTGGCCTATTCTGCTCGTGCGGAGAAAACATGAGGCGAGGTCCAAGCTGGTTCGTAATGGATGACGGCGCGTCTTTGGAGAGATAACCGTGGAAAGCTTGTCCTGACCCGATGCGAAGCGGCTCGTGTCGCTGGTGGATCGCTTCGAGATGTTCGAAGGGCGCGTTCAGCGGGACCTGGGGCGATGAGGCCAAGTTGGCGTGGCACGCGGACCGCGACGGAAGATGTTGATTCGCAGGGCCGGCCGGCAGATCAATTACGTTTATGTGACATCTTCTCACAGCCACTTCGTCTCGCGGAATTTTTAAATTTGGGCGAATCGACGGCCAACAGAGGGGCCACGCAGCTCGGAACGCTGGTATCTCGAAACCTGCGGCCCCCCCTCAAGGTCCCCATGGGGTAACTAGAGCATCTGCATCCCGACCGCGCGCTCTCCTCCCCGCACGCACGCTACTCCATGCACCAGCGCCACTGCAAGACTATTTTGAGGCCATTCAATCTCCTCTTTTCCACGCCCTACATGGCCGAGAGCCTCGTCTTCATTCCCCTAAAAGCAACTCTTGCCCAGATTCGACCCCTAAAAGCAGCTGTTGGCGACAAAACCCAGCCACCAGGGATGGGCACGGTGGTCCAGGGCTGATGTTGGTTCAGCCCGGCTCGCGCGCAAGCCAGGAAGGCCCGATGTCGGGTTCGTCGGACAGCTCCGCCGGAGTAGTTGTACTGGTCGGAGTAGTGGGAATTTGTTCAGGTATCTGGGCCATTCCGATTCTTGATGAGGATTGTTCCCGGACGGAGCTGTCCACCTAAAGATGGCAGGTGCCTCCACGGCCGGCTCTACTTGCAACCTTGGCGATGACTGTCGAAGAAGCGGGCGATGGTCATGCTTCTCTGACCGCATTCTCGACTTTGTAGGGCATATCGTAGCCGTATTAAATGCACAAAGGCATATTCAAGGCGGTGAAGGCAAAAGGCGAAGCTTTCGGCCTCTGCACACTGGGATGCAAGTCTGCGAGCCAAAAGTGCGCCTGGAGCATCGACCTCGGATTGCAGCCTACCCTAGGGCCAGCGGCTTTGTGGCCATACACCCCCGTAGCGGTCTATGCAAGGACAGCTGGAACGTCGAATGATGATGATAGCTGTCACGTCTCTTTGGCGACATAGACTGACTGCGTTAGACATGGTGAATGAGTGCTGTTGAGCTGGTTTGGGTGAGCGTCTTCCTTGAAAGAGACGATGCCATTCCCACTTGGTAGCATCATGACAGCCACATTGGGCCAACAGTGCATGTTCCTTTTCAGCTAGTAGGAGTTTAGTAGAACTTGCTGGTCTTGAGAAGATCCTGGCGCATCAAGTGTTGTATCGCGCGGACAGTACTTGAATCCACCCCTGTGCTCTGTAAAATCACCATCTGCCCAGCCACCGTAGCGATGTAGCTGAATAGGGCATAGGTAGGGAGAATTGAATAAAGTATTACAATAAGACTGTCCATCTACCGAGGCAAATAATTTTGTCTGCCGGACCGAACCATGGATCGGATTCGGGCTCTACTCGCCGTAGATACGTAAAGTAGAATTCTTGCTCGGTCTGCATGCGAGGAACCTGTGCTCCGAAACATCATACTAGTGATCCTGATATAACAAGTATATTTTTTCGCGGTGTGTGAGTGGTGGCACAGTGAATGGATCTCTGCGTGTGGCTTGATGTATTGTCTACCCGTCTTGCAGGCATTGCTCCACCGTCACGTTATACGCCATGGTATTCAACAGTCATGATTCGTTTCCTCTATTCAAAACATCTCGCTAGCTAACTGAGCATAAAAATTGTACAGGTCTTTTTTATAATATGGGCCAGTTTCTGTCCATGCGCTGGCGCCAGCCCCCCTCGGGCAGGCCTCTAGCAAACCGCTCCCGCCAGCTCAGCAAGTTGCAGCCACACAGCGCGACGCCGAGATACTGCAGGCGGCCGCCCGTCGCCTTCCAGGAGGACATGGCGGGCCCGTCGTCAGGGAGTCCCGGCACGCCGCCGAGCTCGAGCGTCGGCACCGGGGTGACGCAGATGCAGCTCTGCAGGACGCCCTCGGCCCAGGCGCGCGCGACCACGGCGGCCGCCAGCAGGCCAATGTGCACAATCGGATCCAGGCACCGGTTGTTGGCGTTGCCCGTGTTGGCGACGTGCTCCTCGTACAGGCGCAGCATGGTGACGGCGCAGATGGCGGCGCCGCGGGCGTCGGGGCTGCCCACCCACTCGGCGATGCGCGCCTGCTTCTGCAGCACCATTTCCGTGTACAGCTCGTCGCCCTCGTAGAGACCCGATGTAATGTCGATGAGCTCCTGCACGTCGGCGCACATGTGCAGCTCCAGCAGGCTGTGCAGCATGGCCGCGTTGAACGTGGCCTGCGAGAAGCGCCGCATCGCCTCGGTCAGCAGCACGGGGCTCGTCTCCTCGTCCTCGCGCCCGTAGTACGCCGTCAGCATCACCTCGAGCTCCGACGAGTGGTTCTTGGGGAAGCTCTGTATGCTGTACATGCGGTTCAGCTGGTGCTTGCACAGCTCCAGCTGCATCATGATGTTGATGCGCTGACCGGCCAGGTCGGCGGCCGTCGAAGCTGCAAACTGCCGTCGGTATGTCCACACATGATTGGCGGCGCCCAAAAGCACGAGCTCCACGTCTTCGGCAAACAGCGGAAACGGTAGATTGGCATCAGCCAAGTTCATGAGCTGCGACATTCTGTATTCTTGGCGCTGGCGAAGCTCCCGCGGCACGCGCTGGTACAGCACATGGAGTCCATGTGAATTCCACATCCCAAAGGAAGAAGCTAGCTGCAAGTTCAGCTCCTCGTTATGAATGAATGCAGACTGGTTGTATAATAGTGCAATGTCGCGGTCCAACTTGACGGCACTCATGGCCAGCCTGCTCTAGTCAGCGTGATGGACTTGCCAATGTTGAGCTCTCAAGATATTACCAACCTCTTCCAGGAGTCGTGCTTTCCATATATCCACGGCATGAAATTGCTAGGGTAATGCCTCCGTTGATGGTGTATCGCGCTTTCGCTATTGAACATATTTGTCTGTCGTAGTATCGTTGATACCGCCACATGCAGCATCCTGCCTCTTGGTATAAAGGACCACTTCTTTGGGACGTTAGTACAGAACGGGGAGATTTGTGCAAGTAGTACGTACTCCTATCTCGAATGCAAATATAGCATTCAACAGACTAGCCTGATATAGTTGAAGGGGCCAGGGATTGCCCGAGTCGAATGTAAAACGCGTCTGTCGGTACGTGATTAGTGGGTGCTGCGCTGGTCCGCAAAATTTAACAACGTACTAATTGCGCAAACAAGTATTGCATCAAGATTTGATGAATTGCAAAAATCATTTGCATAGCGCCTGGGTCAGTGACCTGGCGCCAGGCCCCGATGATAGCAATTGAGGCCGCCAGCGGCACAAGCGTAATGGGGTCCTCGTCGCACGACGGCGCGTGTAGGATGGGCCAGGTCTCGTGGAATTGCCCAAAGTATGATCTGAAGCAGTCATCCAGCCATACCTTCATGCTTGGCGAAGGGTTCGACAGCGCATCACTCTCGCCGCCATCGCGCAGCACGCCCATCGCATGGGCAATGACCCGCGTGCCGGCTTTGGTGCGCTCATTCCAGGATGCTTCCAATGGAGACACATGTGCTGGCGCTGTAAAAATCGGCGGCGATAAAGAGTCGCTCGCGGAACTGCTGCTGGTCTGGCTGGCTGCGCGCGCGCTCCGGGGGCCGCCGCGGACCGCCTCGGGCTCGTTGTGGAGGATTGTAGTAGATGGCGCCGGGTTGGCGGAAAAGTTGCCGCCGCTGAGATCAAAGACGACATCGGGATTGGCCTCAATCACCCGCCGCGCGAGATTGGCACGTTGATACGTGCACTCAATGTCGCGCTTGCGGCACAGGGAGCATCGGCTGCCCCCGTCGCACTTGATCTTACTAGCGTGGCAGGCATCACAGGCTGGTTCTTTGCGGGAGTCCGGCACCACCGCACCGTGAATCTTTGAGTGTCGCCGGAGCAAATCACTGGAAAAATTAGCGATTGCCCTCTTTAGCGCATTGATGCAACGCTTTGGGCCTTGTGTGCTGTGTTTTCTCTGCGGCGCTGTCCGAGTTGCAAGGGGGTGGGATGCGCGATACTTACAGACGAGTAAAGGACCTGTCGCAGGCCGGGCAGGTAAACGACGGGCGGCCGTGTGTGGCTTTGTGGCGCTGCAGATGCTCTTTGCGAATGTACTCACGGCCGCACTCGCAGACGAATTGCTTTCTGATGGGTACGGAGATTTCAGCCATGGCTGAACTTCCGGCCGATGCGGCGCTGGCTCTGCAGGTCCGGACGACCAATTCGCTGACACTAGTAGTACGGCGGATGGCTTGCCGCAGACCCAGCTTTGTGGGATAGGCACAGGCGGAGTGGGATAAAGAGACAATGGATGTGTCTCGGACTTGGGGAATCAATAAATAGAATCAAATCACGGTGGCTTTCTGGGGATGAATAATGAAGACGAAAAAACACGCATGGGGTTTTTCATCATGACACGGCACATTCGCAAGAAACGGTTTTAAGCATTGACAATGCCTCATTGTGTTTCTAAGCCGCCCTGGCTGGTGCGTTGAAGAGGTTGAGTTGCGTTGGTGAGAGCAGGTGGGATGACCGAGTCTTCATCGGCCATCCCACCTCAGTTGCCGTTTTGGTTTTAGAGTCTGTGCTAAGCTTTTTGCGGGCTAGCTCGATGCTCGCCACAACAAAGACTTTTTCGCTGGCAGACAACTCTCGCTCAAATTTCAGTGCGGCTGCTGGCAGGCCCAGCCACACAGTGTCTGTCTTGTTGATCCCGTGCATGGAAATGATGGATGAACTGCCAACAGTAGAAGTCGTGGGCGGTCAACCCTATTCAGATCAGCACCAGGACGTAGTTGGCTTTACAGCAAGAGACCCCAGTTGCTTGCATTCCAAGTCAGGAGAAGCGCGCCACCAAGCTACCCACTTTCCACCTTTATGCATGCATGCCAGTCAAGAACCATTTCATTTACACTATTCAGAACCCAGCTTCTACCAGTATTCCCCTGCGAGCAGCTTGGTCGCACGCAGTTGTCGTAACACGACACATCTTTCACAACCAGCCACAACCTTGAACATGTGTAGCTCACCGAACCCCCTTCCAACAACCTGGTACTAAAAAAGTATTCCACATGGCGGGGCAAGCAACTGCCGTTGTTGCGTCAGCAACACTAATCGGCAAAGAGAGGGCAAGGGAGAAGACATCACGACATGGAATAACAACACTGAATGATACGATGACGCGTGTACCAATCAGATCCAACGGCCGAGCTAGCGCCGATGAAATTTGATGCGCAACGGGCTTTGATCGTTAATCAGTCGGCATCCCACATCCCACATCCCACCCCGGAAATAGAGTTGGGCGGGTTGGAAATCCGAACGGGCGGCCATGCGGAATCTGCGGGTCGGAGCTTGGTGCACGGCGGCGGAGCGGACCTACCACAGGTTGCACCATATCGCGTAAGATTTGTCTATCGATCTCGCAAGCGTCTTGTGTCACTGCTTTATATAAGAGTCGGTGAAATCCTCAGGTTCAGTCGAATTAATTCATCATCCAGCAACACATACCAACTTTTCCCAGCACAGCCTCTTCATTCACATCTCTTTGTTAAACACACCACAGCCAAAACACCACTTTAAATAAATACACATAAGCCATATACACCATGTCTTCTTCGGTCAAGAACATTACCCTGATCGGCGCCACCGGCAACGTCGGTGCCGTCGCCCTCGAGAAGCTCGCCGCCTCCAAGCACAACCTCCAAGTCCTGCGCCGTCTCGGCTCCAAGTCGACATTCCCCGCCTCCATCAAGGTCGTCGACGTCGACTTTGCCTCGCTCGAGGCTCTCACCAGCGCCCTGAAGGGCCAAGAGGTCGTCATCTCCACCCTGCCCGCCGAGGTGGCCGCCCTTCAGGTCAAGATTATTGACGCCGCCATCGCCGCCGGCGTGAGCCGCTTCCTGCCCACCGAGTACGGCTGCGACATTGAGAATGCGCAGGCGCGCCAGATTGCCATTTTTGGCGAAAAGGTCAAGATTGAAGACTACATCAAGGAGAAGGCCGCCGCCGGCCTCATCTCGTACACCTTTGTCTACACCGGCGCCTTCCTCGACTGGGGCATCCAGCACCAGTTCATCCTCGGCGTCGCCGACTACAAGACGCGCCTGCTCGACGACGGCAAGGCCGTCTTCAGCACCACAAACGTCGAGACCATCGGCCGCGCGTTTGTCGCCATTGCGGAGCACCTCGACGAGACCAAGAACCGCGCCGTCTTCCTCGAGGACCTCAAGATCTCGCAGGAGCGCCTGCTCGCGCTGGCCAAGCAGGCCGCGCCCGAGAAGCCGTGGGAGGTGAGCAACGTTAAGCTCGACGACCTCGTCAAGGTGGCCGGCGAGGGGCTGGCCAAAGGCGTCTTCACATTTGACAACATTGCGCCGTTCCTCTACCGCGCTCTGTTGACCCCCGGCTTCGGTGGCAACTTTGAAAAGTCGGACAACGAGCTTCTGGGCCTGGGACACAGCTCGGAGGAGTTTGTTCTGGAGCAGTACAAGAAGCTTCTCCACAGAGAAACCAGCCTTTGAAATATATAGAATAATATGACAATATCATTTTGAACTACTTCCACGTCCAGTCCAGGGTAGGCGCATCAGCGGCCCCATCTCCGGTTCCCGTGAATGCAAGGCTACGATCTTTCTAGGGACAAATTGATCAAAATTAGCATTAAGTTACTGTCACTTACACTTTAGGCGTCCGCTTTGTAATATTGTGACTTTCCGGACTTGGAGACACGAGCTTGACTCGTTAAGCCGATGGGCGCGTAAACCACCAATGACAATCAGGGCGAAGGTGGGGTGGCAGCCTGCTATGGTACTACCAACAAACGAGCAAACGGCGACTGCAAACTGTGTGCTTCCGCCTCTCATCTACCCTCTGACAAAGATAAAAGAAGTTCACAACACTGTCAAAAGCTAAATCCACAGGCTAAAGACTACAGTCATCGCCGCACAAAGCCCCGTCTACCTCATTTCGTCATGTGCTGCATCAACCGGGTGCGCTACAGCTGCGGCTGCGTCAGGGACAGCCGGTTTGAGCAATGCGAGCAGCGAAAAGAGACGCCCACCAAGTGCGACAAGGTCCGCCGCGAGCTTCCCGAGAAGATAGACAGCTACTGTCTGTCCCACTGTTTCCCTGACATGGGCCGCGGTTACACAAAGGCCGACTTTGAAGTTGTCACGCATACCGCAAGCGGGCAAGTCGCATTCAAAAACGTCAGGGACGTATCTCGAGAATAGGGCTGAACGGAGAAACGCGTTACGGGGAAGTTTGGACGGAACGAGGGCTTGGTACTGGTGTGAGAGGATATATAGTTAGGTGCTATTAGAAAGGACGACATCAACAAAGGGCCTACAATTGAATCTGCAAAGGGAATATATTCCATTATACTGTTTTATCTGAAAAATCCCATGTGTATGCAATATAGAAAGTCTGAAACAAGTCGGCTACCGGAATTGTCTAATGACGTGCTTGGGCCTGCCGAATGGCTACCTAACAAGTCGGCTCATGTCATACGATTCGAACTGGACCGTTGGAATATTAGGAGCGCTGGATACGAATGCAATGGCACAGCGGAGAAGGTAGATACCTCGCTGATGGAAGCTATTGCAAGCTAGCTGTTTTATCTGGACCTAACCTGATTGATAATTATTCGAGCTCTGTGCATGTTAACCTCCTTCTTGAGACACAGGCAACGGCCATCGATATCCATAAATGCGACTTGACAACCCACATCTCATAGCATTGCCCTCATTGACTCTTGCTACGTTGCCAGACCAGCGTACACCTTGTACTTTGAGAAACTTACATAACACCAACGCAAGCATAAGCATCTGCCCACATACCCTTGCACTCACCTCCAATCTTTGGGTTCCATTTCGCGAAATCCTCCTGCGAGATGTGGTTATAGGAGGTGATTTAATCGCAGGTATTGCCCTTGAAGATGTAGTGGAACTTGTTGCAGTTACCATGTCAGGCTGGGTAGGCGTCGGCGTGGCGATTCCGTTCCCAGGCCGGGTTGGGGTGATCACACCAACATATGCGTAGTGATTAGCTCACATTCTAGAGCAATGTTGCCCGATTTGAGGGTTCCATTTCGCAAAGTCTTCTTGTGAGATTTGGTTGTAGGACGTGATCTGACCACAAGTGTTACCCTTGAAGATGTAGTGGCAAGTTCTACGAGTACAGTTGGACGCAGACCAAAGCCAAGGCCAGGGAAAGGCTAGACAAGCCAGATGAACCTGCCGGCTGCGACCGTGCCAAGAGAACTGGCGAATGGATCTCGTTCGATTGCACAAGCAACGCTATTGAATTCCCAATCCAGTACCCGGCCAAGGACAGATGGGATTCCATTGACGCACAATTTGCGTGGGAGGACGCCGTTCGCAATTTTAAGACCTGCTACAGCAAAAAGAGACCGAATTTTCCCGCAGCCATCTCTGAATTTCTGCACATCAAAGAAGACCCGGTAAGCAACGCAACGCAAACCCTTTTCTAGCTTTCGATCTTCGGCTAACACAACCCTCCCAGAAATGCGGTGACTTGAGCGCCGAAACCAACTGCGGAGACACTACCAAGTGCGAAGTTGCACACAGCAGACCAGAAGTCTACACCGGTGCGGCGTCCACGTCGGTCTGGAATTCCATTGCAGCCCTCCATCGACTCATAAAGAACTACTACTACGTGCTCAAGGACGCCGGACAGGAATTGCAAAAAGACCTGCAACTGTTTTTGAAGACGTTTGCGCCCAAGCAAAAGGATGACGACGAGATTGTCGATCTCATATTCTCTCTTCTGCAGATCCCTTACGGCGCAGCAGCCAAACGCTTCTTTGGCGGCTGTAAGTTTGTTAACCATGGAGTAAAATGGTGTTTTTGTGCGAAGCTAACGTATCTGGACAGCGTTTTGGAAACGAATCATCGATAAGGGCAAGATTGGCGACACGGCCAAGTCTGATATCGAGGACGTGACCCAGGCTCTCGTTGGGCTTGGATGGGATGCTGCCAAGAAGCAAATGAAGTACGGTGACACCTCGACCAATCCATCGCATGGCTGCCTTTGTCATACTTTCCTACACCGCGCGCAGCCGGGCTAATCATCCGCTTTCAGATCGCAATCGGACTCGGACCGCACCATTTCGTTCAACCAGATATACGACTCGATTATCAAGAAGTGGCATGTACAGACGGACGAGTTCGCAGCAACAATCTTCAACGGCGAGGACGACAGCATCAAGGTACTAACCAGGCTTTTCGAAGATGGCAAGATGATTTCCGGCTCTGATACGCAGAGCGTGGACGCTTCTTCCAAGGAACACACCCAGCACTTCCAAGACGAAAAGGCAATTGCACGCGCCTTTTACGCGCAAGCCATCCCGGCGGTTTGGACTCTCAACGCGCCTGCGCCCGTCGTGGTTGATTTTGGACCAAGCTGCAAGATTGACGCGAGAAAGTACTTTTCCGAGAAGCCCAGCAAGTACAACGTCGGCTGGGAGTGCCCCGACGGGCATTCCTACATTCTCTCGGGCGTTCGCGAGAGCCGCAAGAAGGCCACCTGCAACCAGTTGGATCCTAGATGTGGAATACTAAACGACGGCAAGGAGCCTCTGTCCATCCTCGACGGCATTGGCGAACTAAAGGCCGCGTCTGAACAATGGGGCGGCGTCTCAACTAACGACTTGATCATCGGGTACGTTTTTTCGTTTGACCTGTTTACTTTCGAGCTATCATGATACTCGTCTCATCACTAACCGCTGACAGAGCCGTCAACACGTACAACAAAAACGGGCAGAAGAACAACATGGACCCCGAGGACACCATGATTGACTATGATGAGGTGTCGGTGGAAGAGGGCTTTCACGCAGACAGGCTGGACATTCGCACGGCGGGATTCGTTCGTATCCCCGTCTGCGGACCGGAAGAAATCGAGCAGAACCTTCGCAAGGGCAAGGACAAGGACTGGAAGAACTATGCTTGCAACCGGTAGTAACCCATTCCCAGACACGCAAGGCTCTAGGTGGCTCTGCTTGCCCAAGTTCAATTTTTTTCGTGGATATTTAAAGGGCAATAGTAGTAATGGTGTATTAAGACGGAGGGATCACCCCTAGAGGGTCTCGACGCTGTATTCTAATTACATTCCCGTACATTCGATTCTTTACACTCAAAGCCGTTCGATGGAGCTAACCTGCCAGGTAGGTAGACGGGTGGTGCTGAAAATAAAGGCTGAGACGGAAGGGCATGTTGTCATTGTTGCATGTCGTCGGGCGTAAATTGGCCCGCAGGCCACAATATTGTCTTGTAGTATCATCGTCTCATCGTCATTTGCGCGCCTTATGACCGGGACCTATCACCAGTCCGCCACGGCATCGTCCTCGCCGTCCGCAGTATACTAATTCTACTACTATTTATAACCCCTAGGATTATTTAGTGACTTACGCTCTTCACACTTAGCACCTCACACACTCAGTCCATTTACGGAGGAGAGGGTGAAAAATAAGGTGAGGAATAAGCTGCTGGAGAAGAGGGGCCGGTTTTAAGCATGAACGGGGAGCAACCCTGGCAATGCACCAGGGCAAAGAGGGCTGCATCATATGGCGAGACATGGGCACACACACAAGCTCGGCAACGAACTCTTTTAAGTGAATCAGCGAATTTCTTACTGCGCGACGAAATATATCACTTCGTATGGGCAAGCTGGCTTGGCAGAGGTAGTAATAACCATGCAGGACGACACATGGTGAGGAGGAACTCGGCGACACGAGACCCCTCGGCAGGCTCAGCTCAAGGACCCTGGCTGCCTGGGAAGCAATCGGTCGGTCGCTTCTTTATTCCTACTGGTCACCCGCTTGGGAACAACCATGGGGAACTCAGCCTGCAGGCGCGGAGAAACCATGGCAACTTCATAAGCGACCATTGAACGTGGTGGGGAAAGCCAGGACGCCACGCAGTCGATTCGTAGCGGCGCAGCTCACGTCATGAGCAGGAGGAGGGGGGGAAGGGGAAGGGCATGAGACAATGACGATGGAAATGACTCGGGGAGGGGAGCGCATAATTGCTGCGAGATGGGCCTACACACGGGGCACCGACCGACAGCAAAATGACTCTGTTTTTAGGGACGAGTTTAAATTGATGTCGGGTGTCGTGAATCGTCAAAAGTCGCCGCACCGGTAACTGCCACACACCCTCGACGGACGGCAGAAAAAAACAGTGGTGTCATGCATCATGTTATGGGTTCCAGGGACGCTTGTACCAAGTTGGGATAGCACAAGTCGGGACTAGCTTGGGGGGTCGAGGACAAGATGGTTCGTTTTTTTTCTTGTCCTTTGTTCTTTTTGTCTCAGTTGCTGTTGATGAAGGCACTTCTCGTTCTTGAGCGGCCGGGCCGTCACAAGGTGAGAGAGAGCCCACCCAGGTGTGTACGGACAGAGACCGAAATAAGATTGGAGTACAAAAGCTCTGTGCTTTGAGATGGGGGGCAAATCTTTACCGGGAAGAGAGCGGTTTCGGTATCTTGGTTGATCGAAAGGCGGCCGCCGTCCGAGCCAAGCGGGCGAACAAGTGGATGGGGTCAATGGGGAAGAGAGCGGGGGGTGGGAGAGAGAGAGAGTTTCTGGTGATTGTCATGACTTGTTTTTGCAGGTCGCAGATAGCTGACAGGTGGCAGGTGGCAGGTGACAGGTGGCACGGGCTGTAGGTACTAGGGAGTTGTTTGACACACGACGTACAATACAGGCTTCAAAAACAAAGAGATAAACAATGATATAATTATCGTATGATGGCCGTTGTTCCCACCCTTGTCCTTTTCTTTTTCGACCTGTCAGCAGAAACCAGTCCGTGCTGAATTTAAAGACCAAACCGGCTGGAAAGCTCCAGGTGATGGGCTAGCCTACTTGAGCGAGCGTCGCTGGGGGGCTTTCCACATGTACCTAGGTACTAACATTAACCTCCAATCTGGGTCCACTGTCCAACATGTTCCTCGGTGGCTGGACACTGGACAGAGAAACGAACAGGCGGCCCTGCGGCTGGTCCTGTGGCCCTGCAAGGTAAGCCCTGGGAGCGACACACACGCTGTCAGCACCGCATATGCCATTCATCTCCGTCGTTGCAGGCTGACCCTTTTGCGCGGCGACGGCGCCATGTTTAGCTGCTGCGTTATTAGCCTTTCATTTAAGAAGGGGGAATTGGGGGGGGGGGGGGGGAGGGCCCATCTTGTCCCCAATTCTGAGATGCTCATGCACACACCCGGAGATGTACCTCGCCGTTCTCTCCATATCAAAAAATGCCCTGGGTTGGGTTGGGGTGTGTAGATGGTATTATTATGGGCTGGCTGCGCTAATCTTAGTGCTGTTCTTGTCGTTGTCCTGCGAGCGCAACTCGCACGCCCGCCGGGCCGGCGCCGACAGCAGGCCTGCCGCTTCAGCGCGTCCTGAAGCCTTCCTTGCTACAGCGCCGCGGGCCGCCACGCACCAGCGCATCCTTCACTGCAAGCCACAGGGCACCAGCCCGCCAGCCCCCGCCAACCTTTTCCCCCAAGCCACTGTTCCGGTCAGATCTTTGCCTGCGGCCTCTCGCTATCCCGCCTCGCTCCTCGCCCGCTGTCTAACTAACTACCTTAGCACGCCAAAAGGAACAAGCTCACTGAACCCCCCCTCCCTCGACGTTGAAGCTATCCACCCCCGTCAACCCATCCCGGTATTCTTCCCATCGGATTGGCATGGTTCATCAATACCGTATATTCGCTGGCAAAGTAATATCCCGTCCCATGGATTCCAGGTGGCGCCTGCCATTTTTGTTGATAATCGACGGCTTATCCACCCCTTCGTTTTGCTGCCCACGCTTTTCCCTCTTCAGAGTCGTTCCCTCCGTCCCGCCTTTTACAACCAGCTCATCTCTTGCCAGTGCACACACGTGCGACACGGCATTGGCGCTTTTCCTCCGAGAAGCGTTGCTCGGTTGCCTGCATTGAAGAAAAAAACGGCGCGAATATAATTACCGCAAAAAAGAAAAAAAAAAACGAAAGACGGAAAACGAAACGAGTCCAAGACGGGTCCGATAGGCTGGTCGACCTGCCTCTTTCTCTCGTCGGACCAGCTTCAGCTCCTCCGCACACACACCCAAGGGCCACACCAGAAAGCCGCATACGGCCATTCATCCGCAGCGACATCCACTCCCATCATCCCCATCATCCACCAACAGGCAAAGCCGTCCAGCCCATCCAGCCAGCCCGCCCATCCAATTGCCCGCCCGGCGCACATTCATCAACTCGCCTTCATCCTCGTCCTGCGTCGCCGCCCTGCTCACCCAATTGCACAACCTAGAGGGATCGCCCGGCACTCGGATGTTTCTTGCTTCCGCCCGCCCCCTCTGCGACTCGCCGTCAGCGCTCGCCTGCTCACGCCTGCAAGCCCCAAAGCCCGTCGCTCCAGAGGCTGACTCGCCCGCGCAACTGAACCGCCGCCGCCGCCTCCTCCTCCTTCGCTGCTCATACACATTTTGCCTCTCTGCTCTTTTCCTTCTCTCTCTGTCGGCGTCCCTGCCGCTCGATCATGCCTCTCTTTGCCCGGACGCGCCCTCGGTCATGAACGTCTGATTCACCCCGTCACATTCTCCAGCCTGCCTGCACCTCATCCCAGTTTCCGCGCGCAGCCCACACCGAGCTTGCCTGCTGCGCCCACCATTATGCCTGCGACCGCCGTTGACCCTACCGAGCAGGCTGCGACTGCCGCAGCCTCCCACGACGGCCCCAAGTCTGATATCGGTCAGTGCCCCAGATATCTCACAACGAGATCCGCTTGCATTCATCTGTCATCTTTTTCTCTCGTTATTTAATGTCCATCTTGCTCTTGCGACTTACTGACATGCCTCATGCTTTTCTCTGTAGCGTGCCTCATTTGCCGCTCCCGCAAGGTATGTCGTCACTGACCGACCGTCCGGTCTCTGTCCTCCCCCGCAGCCTCATTCTCCAGCTGAGCCTGGTCGGTTCGGTGCTCAGCATTGACTTCGACCAAGGCTCGGAAAGAATAAAAGGACCAAAAAAGAACCCGTCTTTGCTAACTTGTACCCTGCTAGGTCCGATGCGACAGATCCCTCCCCGACTGCCGCAACTGCTTGCGCCTTGGCGTCCCTTGCCCTCGATACGACCGCGAGAATGAATTTATCTCCCGCAAAGAGCTACAGAAATCCGCCGACGATATTTTTCGCGCCGCCGGCGTCGAAAAGCGCAAGGTCGGCTCTTGCGAAGAATGTCGCGCATCCAAGCACCGCTGCACAAAAACTCGGCCCGCCTGTCGCCGCTGCATTCTGCGCAACCTGAAATGCACCTACCCCGGCAAACAGGATCGTGAACCCTCGGCCAGCCGCAGTCTGTCTCCTCCCAGGCAAGCTCCTGGCACCACACCGACAAAGCAAGAACCCCGAGAAACGTATACTCCCATGGACATACATCCCATGCGGCCCGACCCCGACCAGCGCCAATTCCAACCGCTCAACCGCCATAGTGTCGCTTCGGAAGAGTCCTTGCAGATGAACTATCCGCAAGCCCAGTACCAACTGCCACAGCTTCGTCACCACCAAGAGGCCCCAAATACACAAGGCCACATGTACAGCCACAACGCTTTGCAGAATGGCTTAAACAACTATACTCACCAGCCCATGACACATGATAGTTATCACCACGCGCCGCCTTCGTTGTCGAACATACCGCAGTACCAGCAGCCACCACAGCAACCGCAGCCGCATCAGCAACTCCAGCACATGCAACCCCCACAAACCCCCAGACAAAAGAGCGCTCTCCCCGATGTCCTGGCGCAAGAGTCTGAAGGCGTCTATTCGGAGCGGCTGCCCGAAAATAGCAGCTTCCGCAAAACCCTCATCAAAGCATACTTCAACCGATCCGCTCCTTTACGCAATCTATCCTTCATTCATAGACCGTCATTTATGAAATCCTTGGATCAAGATAGTGTCGTGCAAGACTATGGGGAGCCTTTGCTCTACGTCATGTGCGCTCTCGGAGCCCGGTGCGTTTCATCTCAAATCGTGTAGCATGGCTCCGTATTAACTGTAATCCTAGGCATCTATATTTCGACCATGTCGCCGAATGTGGTGAGCCAATTATCGTTGACGCAACGCAAGTTCCTGGCGAGAAGTGGGCCGTCAAAGGTAGACAAGATGCGATGCGAGACTTACATGCGCCAGATGTACACAACCTCATGGTATGACCACAAGACAACTCGTTTGCGCTAATGTATGTGAATCTAACAAGTTTTGAATAGACGATCGTGTTGTTATGTGACTACAGTCTCCGCGAGGACAAAAACGCAATGGTCTTTGTTCTCATCTCCGTCTTATACCGCATGGTTCGGCTGCTGGGCTTAGACTCCTATCGACCTCTTGAAGCGAATGCCACCCCAACAGAAATCATGGAAAGAGAGAGCGAAATTCGGCTTGTCTGGGCCTGCTACTATCTTGACGTTCTTGTTGGAAATGGCGTCGAAAAGAATCTTTGCTGGAGAGATGACGTCCCCGCCATTCCTTTACCTTGTCCCGAGCAAAACTTTACCTCACAAACGGCGTCGCATCCGTACTTTCTGGAAGACATCGAGCAGAATGACATGACGGATGTGATACCGCACCTCGATTTCCAAGCGCTATCAATCTTGATCCTACGGCTTCGATCCAAAGTCATGTAGTAAGTAGAGCAAACACTCTCGCAGCCCAACCACCACTAACAGGAGCAGCCTCATTCGAAACCCCGAAAAAGAGAGGAAAGTCTGGGACAATGATTCGAAATTCCTGCAGATCATACACCGTCTTGAGACCATTCTCGCAAAGCTCCCCGAAAAGTACCACATGACCGACATGAATATGTACATTCTCAGAGAAGACAACGTCTTGGGAGCTGTATTTGTACTGCATCTGCTTATGCACGCTGTGATATTTGACCTGACGCGAACATCTCTGGCCGGGTTCAACTTTCCATTGTCAAACGATTTCAAGGTTGCGCCAGAAGATTTCAAGACCAAGTGTCAGGACCTTTGTCGCCAACACGCCATCGAGGTGTCGCAACTCTTTCGCAGGGCCCTGTGCATGGGACGAAGTGCCTTTGATGACTTATTCTGCGTCGATGCGGCTTTCGAATCCTCCAAAGTGCAGCTTGTCTATGCCGCAACTATCAACCACAGCCCTTTTATCGTTCAGCAGACCAAGTCCAACTTGGGCACCAATATCGAATGCCTTCAGACGTTTAGCCGCGATACTGCCACCCGAAACTCTGTCCTCCGCGCACTGCTCCCAATCTGTACACTGTTTGGATTCCGAGAAATCGCAGAAAAGTTTGGGCCAAACGGGGAAACGACCGACGAGACAGAAGTGACTGGTTCTGCTGACATGCATCATTTGTCTCGACTGGCACCCTTCCGACGTGGCCGGTCCGAGTTGCAACGAGCTTCGCATACCTCTCACAGTCCGAAAACCTCGTCGTCCTCCAACACGTTTCCGTCGCCACTGACGCAGTCGAGCCGAACTATGCCGCCGAGGAGCGCAAACAGCCAAAACGCCGTGCCGTTTAATACAATGATGCCGATGAGCATGGATGGCAGCATGGGCCCTATGACACCAGGGACATCACAGCGGCCACCTCTACAGATTATGCCATCGGCAGGCGTCATGGCGCAAAACGGGGCCATGCTGCAGCCTTCTATCGACGACTACATCAAAACGGCTGACGAAATGTCGAATCTCCTTACTTGGAACATGCCGGATCTATCTCCGTGGTTTACCTTTGATAATATGTTGCTCCCGAGCTAATGCAGAGCACCTGGCTGCAACGCGCTGTGACGCATGAGGATTTGGGGTGGCGCACGCCCAGCTAGTTGGTGGCGTCTGTGAATAAGCCAGCTCTGGGCCAAGCCGGTGCATCTGACGCCGAGCTGTCTGAGGGTGGCTTGCGCCAACACAGGCATGTCAGCAGCGCCAAGAGGCTAGGCAATGCGGAAGGGATTGATCAACGCAACGACGTGCGCAAGCTATCACCCAGACGAGACTGGGCTGGATACAAGATTTGCGAGGCTGACAAGTGTTATTTACTTTAATCTATTCATTCGTTGCGTGCTTATCGCGAGTGGGCAGCGCCTCAGATGGATCAGCTGAAGACAGGGTTCAGCAGAGGCGTTGCGCGAGACTGGAGAGGACATTTCCCACCACAGCTGTTGTTACCTAATGTCATTTTGCATTTTGTGGCGTCAAACCAAGCCGATTAGGGCTCTGCGGAATCTATCATGTATATATTGCTTCGGATATGGATGAACTATCAAATATACAAGTCCGGCCGCGGCCACAAAGTCTTTTGGGCTGCATTTATCCATTGGGCTCCACAAGTGTATTACGCGCATACGCGCCCATGAGGCTCCCCGTCCTGTGAGATGCGTAGTTGTACTGTACTTTTGCGACGTCGCAGCGTTCAATCGTACAAGGGACCTAGGGGATGGGTCGGGCGGCTGGGGCCGCTCAGATGTTGAAGAAACGGGGGCATGGTCCCTAACGGCTATACTTGCCGTTTCACGATGACGGGAGGAGGAAGGGCAAGATGTCACTCCAAAAGATGTAAGCCTACGCGGGGCGGGCGGCGGGAAGCAAACTTTTTTTCGGGGAGACTTGCTGCGCCGGGGGGCCGGGCATCTCGGATAATCGTGGGACCCAAGATGTGGTAGAGATTTCTGTAGTAGACGAGTCTAGTAGTTGATGAGTGGCTGACAGCAAGACCCTTGGCAAGACGTTTTTTTTTTCTTTGTTCGCCCCTGTCGGCTGTGTGTGGTCTTTTAGCTCATGGCCTATGCGTGCATTCACCACATTGTCAAGTGACTTGATTTGGGGTGGGGGGGAGAGGCCGTTGTTGCCTTGTACTCGGCATGTCTAAATCCATTCTTAATTTTCTTCTTGACGGAGGCCTGTAAAGAGTGCGTGGCGAAAAAAAGAATTAGGTAAGAAAACGGCAAGTTTGTTGTACGTCATGCCGTGCTTACACACAGGGCAATCTAGGCTGCGTTCCAGCTGTACAGAGGGAGTAGTGACCGAGGTGTCGGAAATGGTTCCGTCAGACGGACCAAATCAGAATCCCTGTTCCAATTTTTCAGTCAGGATTGTACTTTTGATCTTCCTTGTGAGGCATGTCAGAAGGAAAAAACAAGTGCTGATTTTACTGGATCCGGGTGGCGGAGAGCACGTTGCGACGGAGACTTTTTTGCATGTATTTATATACTTCGGCCAACTTGGACCGAAAAAAAAAGGCGACTTTTTTTTAGTGCAAGTTGACAGCAGTGATTGAGTTGTGCTTACAAGACATGGGCACGGCGGCGCTTTTTGGATGGGCTTGGCTTGGCTTTTCCGGTGGCCTACCTAATCGGCGTTTTGGCGGGACAGGGGATGTGATGAGATTATCGGTCGCCAGGTGGGATTAGGCCTAAGAAGGAGGCTGCTCCGGCGCGGCCCTGGCCATGTTTTGGAGGCGCATGGCTGCTGAAGATTTTGTAGGAAATTGCGACTCGACAAAGAATCAATGCCAAGAAGAGCAGAAACAGGGGACATGGACTTCAAAGCCAGCCAGCCCAGGTGGAGGAACCGCTCGCCTCAGCTCACCGGGCCAGCTGAAAATAGTCGGCTGCACAGGCCACGCTTTTTCCTTGGGTCGTTTCTGGCGAGTGTGAGGCTGAACAGAGTTCTAGCCCGTTGTGGGCGGGCTAACTGATATGGGCTGGGGGCTCTTTCTTCTGCTCCCACCGAGGCCAGGGGGGGCGATGATTGAGAATTTCAAGGGACATCCATGGTTGTCCATAAACGGCGCGGTACTGATGGGGCGAGGACCCTGATGCAGGAGACGAGAGGAAGAAGCGCGGTGGCTGGCATTTGACACCATTGATCATCGCAACATGCCCCATGTGGGCTGTTTTGTGTCTCTTCTCCAGAAAAACATCTTGGCGCTTGGGGGCCAGTAGGTCCCCCATCCAAGATCTTGGCGAAGGCGCTGATGCGTCATGGTTCGTCACAAAGCCAAGCGAAATACAACAACAAGACGAGCAGGGTGACGAGATATCCCTTGACAGAGTGTGTCAATGCCGGGAAATATTGAACGCGTGACCTTGAGGAGTGTTGCAGTTGGCAGAGATGCCGCGAAATATTGCTTTCGTGGGTTCCGGTGGCTTGTTTGTTTGTCAATATTTCTGAAAGCGCTGGGGCGGGCCTTCATCGGCGCGGATGGAGCTGACGATGGGATTTTCCGTCTCCACCGCGCCTACAAGGTGAGTGGAGGGGGATCGATAGCTGGCCGTGCTAAGATGGAGGGACGAAGAGGAAGTCATTCCGAGTTGCTTGAGACGGACAGAGGCGTTGAGATGCATGGAAACGTTGCGCTAGGCCTCGTTGGCTTCCGTGCCAGCTGGACGACGAGACTCTGTAGTCACTGTACGGATTAGAGGAAGCTGGATTGGATGTGTCCATAGTTGGCGGAACCACTGTAACGGTTTGTAAAGAATATCCACTCACCGGCATTTGGTGGGGAGATGTGCATTTGTATTCTGCAAAGTCCGTCCTTATTTTGGGATTTTTTATCGATTGCAATCTGTGCAGAATCATGCAAGTTATTCGTCGTATTGGGGAGAATGGACAGCTCCACCATCAACACGAGGGGTCGTTCAAGGAGGGACCGTGTTGGTACAAACGTCTTGTTCACCGAGAGCGATTTTTTTTTTCCAGTCTCGGTGGACGGAACAGCTAGTCACTAAAAAACGATTAGCCAATTATTTAAACTCATCCGGACCAGCCTGTCGTGCGACATGAAGTAGTAGCGTCACATTGTAGAGTCGAGAACCCCCCCGCTTTT
Source organism: Samsoniella hepiali (assembly GCA_001455915.2). Taxonomy (NCBI): domain Eukaryota; kingdom Fungi; phylum Ascomycota; class Sordariomycetes; order Hypocreales; family Cordycipitaceae; genus Samsoniella; species Samsoniella hepiali. The sequence continues at coordinate 2,079,087 of LNDK02000051.1, read as the reverse complement.
TGCGAGCGGCTCAGCGGGGTGACAGCCTGTTTACACTTAAGCTTTGAGCTTGCTTCGGTCGATTTCCTGCAGAGACGAAATATGCCGCCTCGGCTGATCAACGTTGGGGGGGGGGCGAGTGTGGCGCAAAGTCAAAATTGCGACGACGATGCCGCGTGCACGGAGACATGGCCGAAAGGACGGGAATTGATGCCAGAGAGTCGGAAGCGATGGAGAGAGACACTGAGAGTGGAAATGAGATGGACAAACGCAAAAGACGCGCAGCCAAGGATGGGAAAGAAGGACTGCAACATGCCATTGGCTCGGCACTTGCTTGCACTGGCACCCTGCTGAGTTAGACACACGTGCGCGGGATGGGCCAGGCACACGGCACTGGCTGTTGGTGGCGTGCGCCGTTGTAAAGTCCCAGCCAGTTCCGGCGCTCAGATGGCTGGCCGTCCGAGCATGCGGAAAGGAGAGATGAACGACGGGACACGAGACTTGTTTTTGTCTCGAACAAGTCATGGTAACCAAAGTGCCCCAGGTGCTCGATGCCTGATGCTTGACCCTGCCGATGTAAGAGCCGGTGCTATTTATTAGGGTGCGTTTACTGGGTAATCAGTACGGAGCATGCCGTAGTGAACTGGCAGCTAATGCTGGTGGAGGCTCTGTTTGCTCCAGCTAGCGCCACACATCAGCAGCTTTTCAGCGCCCCAACCCACTGTTCTAGGCTTCCCAGCCCACTGCAACCCACCGGTGAACCTAGACTCCTCTTTGCCAGTGCCAAGCACTGCCCAGGCCCTCGAGTGCCCTGGGAAAACGCTGCATCTCCCCGGCCTCGCTGCCTGTAGCCTGCAGGCCATCGGAGGAGCAGCCAATCTCACTCAATCTTGCCGAGACTAGCTCTGGTAAAACATTTTTTTTTTCTTTTTTTAAATTCTATTTCTTTTCTGCTCGTTTCCGTTTCTGGCGGCATTCATTGCCTCAGACAAGGGACCGACTCACATCCTGACCATCCCTCTGTTGCTCTCTTGTTCAGGCAGGTCCTCGTCCCACACGCTCGCACCTTCCCGTTGCACACGACTGGGCTCAGCTTAGCCTCGCCTTGGCCAGACGTCCAAAATCCCTCCGCTCCGACATGGCTGTTCAAACATCATTTACTCGACTCCATCATTTCCAATCTCGCGCATAGCTACAGGCACAGTCACAATCACAATCACAACGTAGTCTTCCGCATCGTCATCTTCTCGGCATTTCCCCCTGCTTATCCGCTCTCCCCACCGGGCGACGCCGCCACAGCTTTCTCTTCCTCGTCCTGCGCCCGCCTTCGCCGCCGCCGTCCATAATAGCCTCCGCCAAGCACGCCGAAATTTTGGAGACCCCAAGGGGAGGGGCGGCCTCGATCATTTGCGCCGCCAACTTAACGTTAAACCAAGCTGCAAGCCCAAAAAAATCCAGCCTTGGCTGCTTGGCCTCATTGGCTCGCTCCCCCGGCACTTCCACCTCGCCACGACTCAGGCCCTCCCGCGACGACTTGGGGTCTCGACGATGCGCCATCCGCACTATTGAATTTGATCTCGTCTTTTTTATTATTTCCTTTTCTTCTTCCGCCAATCTCAAGACCCCCCGCGCGGCCAAGCATCAGAACTCGCTGTCCTTCTTTTTTTGGTCATTGCTTTGTCCCTCGTCATCATCGCGAGACTTGGCAGCCCTCGGCGCCAGCTGCAAACACCCGCGCCTCCCTGTCACCACATAATACAGCCCGCCCTGGTCTTATCGCGGTATTCTCGTCCGACAAATCTTCAAATACACCTTGCTCGCCCCAGCGCGCATACCCCGTCGCCAATCACCCGTGCCCAGATGTCTTGAGCTTTCTTCCTCCTCCAGTTGTCATGCATCTGACACTACCACTTCAACAATCCACGCATCGCTAGAATACGTGCGACTCTAGCTTCGCCGCGCTCAACTCCAACTCGAGGCGCTTTGCACACAAGCGCCTCCTGCGCCATGATCTCTCCCGCCCTCTCAGCTTCTACTACACCCGCAGCTTCGCCCAATTCCGCCCACACACTTGCGCCTCAGTCGCCTGCCTCCGATTCTGTGTATACCCCAGGCGACGACATTCGTCCCTGTCCCGTCTCTAAGCTGGCCGACGACGATGAAAACGACAGCCATGGGTCTGCCAACATGCATCTCCCACCTCCCATGAAAACCAGAGACCGACTGAAGCATTTCAATGGCATGCTAGTCTTTTTTATGATGTTCGTTTCCCCTCCCCCAATGGCCCTCCCAACGCCCACTCCAATGTCCACCCCCAGACTAACAAACCCTTTACAGATACATGGCACTATGTGCCTTCAACTATGGTTTCGATGTCGGCACCTTTAGTGGTGTCCAAGGCATGCACAGCTTTGCACAACGCTTTGGTGAATACAATCAGAAGAAGAACATATTTGCGATTCCTGCATGGCTCCTCTCCATCATGACTGCCACTCCCTTTCTTGGCAAGGCTATCGGCTGTGCCATTTGCGGTCCCATTGCTGAGAAATGGGGTCGAAAATTCGCCATCCTCGGCCTATGCATCTTGTCATTCATGTAAGTCTCTTGCTTGTGCCTCGTCATGCTTCTTCTAACTTGCTAGTGGCGTTACCCTTCAGACTTCGGCCACATCGGCTGCCCAGTTTACCGTCGGCCGCATCTTTACCTTTGCCATGACAGGCATGACCATTGTCGTGGTCCCCATCTTCCAAGCCGAGGCCTCGCCTCGCGTACTTCGTGGCATGTTTGGCTCTACATTACAGGCCATGGTTCTCTTTGGCCAAGTCATTTCCACCCTCGTCACATACGGTACCGAAACGATACACAACGCCGCTGGCTGGCGCATACCCATCGGTCTTCAGTTTATCGCACCATGCCTTCTTTTGTCCATGCTCTACTTCCTACCAGAATCTCCTCGCTGGCTGCTGAGCCGCGGCCGCCGCGAAGAAGCCGTACAGAGTCTTGCCAAATTCCGAAAAAGGGCCACGCTCGAAGAAGTGGCCGTCGAGTTGAACGGCATAGCCCTTTCCCATAACCGAGAGAGACAAGGAACCTGGGCCGAAGTTTTCAACCCAGAAAATCGTCTGCGCACTGCCGTTGCCACCATCGCCATGTTTGGTCAGCAAATCACCGGCCAGGCCTTTGCCTCGCAGTACGCCGTCGTTTTCTACCAGTCCCAAGGTTTCGGAACGTCCGCGTTTCTTTTCAACGTCCTCAATAGCGTAATTAGCTTGCTCGCTGTCATGATTACGTGGCTTTTTGTCGACTCGACAGGCCGCAGACCCGTCCTGCTTATTGGCGGCACGTTCATGGCAGTTTTCTTCTTCATATTTGGAGGCGTCGGCAGCATCCACGAAGACAGCAGAAGCGTGCCCATGACAAACCTCATGGTTGCCTGCCTCATGCTCTTCTACTTCTTTTACAATCTGTCGTGGGCCCCTGTCTCGTTTATTGTCGTGTCTGAGGTGGCCGCACAGCGTGTCCGCGAAAAGACGAACCTCTTCGCCTGCGTCATTTCCGTCCTCACAACCTTTATAACTTCCTTTACCATTCCATACCTCATCTCTGACAAGTATGCCGATCTCGGTGCCCGGGTCGGCTACATTTACGGATCCACGAGTCTCGTCATGGTCATTGTTACGTACTTTTGTATCCCTGAGCTCAAAGGACGCACACTGGAAGAGGTCGACCAGTTGTTTGCTAGCGGCATGCCGCTCCGTGAGTTTGGAAAAATACCCACGCGCAGCCCGGAGGACGCTCATCGCATCGAATTAGAGCGACAAAGGAGGCTGGATGATGAGGCACGACAGATAGACGCGAGTACACCCGTTGAAATAACAGCGCAACCCGGCGGTACGAATGAAAAGGCATCAGGACGCCACTCGGGGCATGAAGTTGTGTAATCGACAGGTCTTGTACGTTTCTCGCATGGATTTTTGGCATAGCACTAGCGAAGGGTTGGGGACCACGTACCGCGGTACGATGGCAATTAATAGCATACATTTTTGATTCACATCTTGTCTTACCTTTGCGGTCTCTGTTGCACAGGGCTGTTGCACTGGAGCCCGGTAGACCCTAGTCTGTGTAACGCGATCTACGATCTGTGATTGCAGTGCAACGCGGCGTTTCGGCGCGGGGCACAAGACGAGATGATACGGTGATATGTGTATAAAGTGGAATTAGAATTAAATTTGTATGTACTAAACATTGCTGTTTGCGCACCAAGCCGGCGGAGGTCTGTCTCCGCCCTCATCTAACGTTGGATAATCATGCTTGTTCGTGTATCTTTTGCGTCATGTATCAACTCTTCTATTCGCGTCTCACTCTCTCTCTCGTTCTCTCTCTCTACAGCTCCTGCTTGATAAAGTCGAGGATGCCCTTGTACGTGACGGTATGCGAGTAGCCAAAGTTGAGGCCGTGACCCGCGTTCGGCACAATGGTCGTGTTGAACGTCTTGGCCTGCTTGAACATTGGCTTGGACATGGCGAGGATGTCTGGCGCGTCGCCCATCATGACCTTGTTGCAGTTGCCGCCGCAAAAGGGCACGTCGTGCTCGCCGGTGATGATTTGCACGGCGCCGGTGAAGTTGCTGGGCTTGGCCGCGCCGTCGCCGACGGTCAGCAGCTCGCCGAGGGCGGCGGGCTGGCCGTTCTTGGTGGCGTCGGCGAGCATCTCGTCGGAAAAGTCGCCGGGGGCGAAAAAGTCGATGTGCACGCCGATGGCGTCCTTGGGCGCAATGTAGCCGGTGACGTACTGCGCGGCGAGGGTCGGGTTGACGGCGACGGGGGCAAAGTTGGCGCCGAGGGCAAAGAGCGCCATGTACGACGGCGCCTGGGAGAAGCCGGTGAGGACAATGGCGTCGGTGATGTTGGGGTACATGCTCGCGAGGGCGTACGTCATGGCGGAGCCAAACGAGTGGCCGACGTGCACCTTTTTGGCAAAGTGGTGGCCCTCGAGGCCGCAGAGGTGCGCCTCGTCGGCCATCCAGGTGAGCTGGCGCAGGGCCTGCACCTCGAGCGCGAGCTGGATCTCCTGGACGGGGTCGCCGTGCGAGGACTGCGCGATGCCGAGGCGGTCCCAGGAGAGCGTCGAGTGGCCGGCGTCGAGGGCGCGCGCGACGTACGAGTAGTTGTAGTTGGCAAAGGGGTAGTCCCAGTAGCTGCGGTCGAAGCCGACGCCGTGGGTCAGGATCTGCAGCGTGTCGCTGGGGCCGGCGGGGGGGTGGCAGATGGTGGCGGCGAGGGTGTAGTCTTTTTTGATGATGGTGTTGTTCTGGTTGGTTGTGGTGTTAGTTGAGGAAGCTAGGGGGGGAAGAGGAGACAAACACTCGTGATGATGCGCGTCATGAAGTCGTCGCCGTGGCGCGTAAAGTCGAGGAAGAAGTTGGTCGTGTCGACTTCGGCGTCGGTGGGCGTGTAGTCAAAGGCCTTGAGCGTGGCGTCGACGGTGACGGGGACGACAATGTCGTGGCAGTTTTTGCCGTTGTGGGCGGAGGCGTCGGCGGCAGTGGCGGCGCCGACGAGGGCCGCCGCGGAGGCGACGACGGCGAGCTTATACATGTTTTTTCTGTGAAGAGTCTATATACTCTGTATCTTATAGAAAGGACTCAGAAAGAGAGTGTGTTGAGACTGGTTTGACACACTACAATAGACGGGAGGATAGACAACACAGTGAGACTTTGCACAGAAAGAGATGGGGGGGGGATTGACAAGATGTCAATCTTATATACTACAGAACTCGGGAAAGACGGAAAGGGGAAAGCTCCACTGCTACTATTTTTCTTTCTTTTCGTTTCTTTTTTGATCAGGTAGGCGAGAGATGCCGGATCCTTGGATCCAAGACAGGGCGTGTTAGTGGTACAGGAAAACACAACCGGAACTCTGTGGTGTGTTGCCTTGAAAGTGTGAGTGGAGATTGCCTTTCTTTCCCCCGGAACTTGCAGCTCAATGGACGGAAAAAAAAGGAGCATTGTCATTGGGGAGTAATAATAGCAGGTAACCAAAAGCCGGCCTTGTTCCAAATCATGGTGGGTGTGGGTGTGGGGGGGGGGCGGCGATGATGCGCACCAACTACTTGATCCTCCCGCATAGTTCGATTGTTGTTTGACAAATCCATCAACAAGGGATAAGCGTTCTTGCACAGAGGTAAGCCCAATTTGAAGGATAAAAGAGGGCTAGTTTTTATGGCAACTCTTTTTTAGGTCTAGTGCTTGTTGCCGGTAACCCTACTTTGGAACGACATGTTGGCTTTTTTGTTTATTCATTTATGATGCTGAGACATTGCCGCGGGGGGGCCAAAGTCCCCATAAACATGGGTTGCCTTTTTTTTTTTTTTTTTCGTGCATCCCCACGGAATTCAAACTGATTATTATTCCGGTTGCACTGATCCAGTTGTTGTTGCGCTTTGGGACAGCCCGCGGCGCACTGTTTGGGGGCTGTATCTGTCAACCTGGTTAGTTTCTTGAGCGCCGGGATCTACATGTTCCGATCGATGCCGTCATTAAACACTGCTACTCCAATATTGTTAGGGGGGGGAGGCTCGCGCTACGAGGCGGTTTGGATTAGCATTCATAAATTTTTCTTTCTAGTAATTTCAGGGCTGCACGTCATGAAAAGAGAGACAGCGAGCGAGGCTCTGGTCCCTCTCCCTTACCTTGAGCACCAGTGGGGGCCATGCAATTGCGGGTTGCGTGCTGGCAGACAGCCTGCCCAGGGGGTCAGAAAGTGACGGGACGCGAGTAACCGAGGTGCGACAAACAAGTCAGAGAGAGGGGGAAAAAACGGTTGTCAAAGAAGAAGAAAAGAAAGGAAATAAAAAGCCCATCACAGGCGAGAAGGAAGCGAGAAGAGGGAAAATCTGCGTCACAAGTCATTTTATCGTGTTGCAAGGGTGAAGACGCCAGCGGGGAGGCAAAAAGAAAAAGAAAAGACAAGATGCAAGTCTCACCCGCGATGCGGGCTGCATGGATGGCGAACCCTGGTTCATAAATGGACTTGGAAAACGCACGGCTCGTGCACATTGCATGAAGATTCGACGGCTAGGGGATGAGTTTGTGGCTTGCCTTTCTGTGTCTACGTGAGTTGACCCTTTCCGTTTCGTCGGGTACATGTCTTCATCATCACCATGGTTTCTTTGTTGGTGACGTTGAATACAGAGACCCTCGCACTGACGACCAGGGGAATATGCCCTCGCGGGGAGAGAGAAGGCGGTTTCCCCAAGCTATGCTGCAACGCCAACAACAAATCGGAGAAGCGAGTTGCTCGTCTTGCATCCGATAAACCGCATGCGCATACAGAACGCATTCCCGGGTGCAAAAAAGGCCACTGCCAAGATTCCTTGGCAGTCAGTCGGTGAGAATACGCCGTCACTTCCTCTCTAACCATTGATAGTTTGTTGCGTCTTCGGAGCATCTCATTCCCCTCCGTAGCCTTTCCCGCCGCCGCCGCCGTCGGCTTCTCACCCCCGGAAATGCCAATTGGAATTGCGAGGGCAACAACGTAGCAGTTGAAACCTGCATACTAAACCGCGTTGGGGATAGGTGTTTGTAGCTGTTTCTCTATAGCTTCGTGCTAACCAACGTTAGGCTGGGCAAGGAAGAAATGGCACTCTGCAACCAAAGTCGTCAACTATGACGTCGCTAGCACCAGCACTAGATCGCGACATCGCTCGGGGAATGGAGGTTTCTCTTCGTTCCTAGCCATCATGGTCATAGACTTTTTGCTGAGCCAATATTTTCAAATTCCCATATTCCTGGAATTTCTTCAGTGCCGGGCGGCTCGGACCAGACGCTCTTCGCTCCAGTCGCAAGCCACCCAGATCGGCAACGTAGCTCTAGTTTTCCTTTCTTTTTATCATGGCGCCCAGCTCAGCTCATGCACCTCGACGTGGTAATAAATGACGAGAAACTGGTACTTTCTTTGCTTTTTTCTTTAGTTATTTCACAAAAAGATTTATCGCAGTGTGCTTCCTGTCGATTTGTACGGCAATGTTGCCCCCGGCCCGGCTGACGCTCTGACAACGCCTTGCATTAGGCTTGTCTCTCGCCGTCTGCAAGGCGGCGAGTCACGGCAGCGTTGCATTGCGCAAGCCCTATAACCCTGTCAGTGAGAGGAGTTGTTGGAGAACTGCTTGGCGGCCAGATTGCGGACCGGGACGCGAAGCCCGGCGGGTGCAGAATGAGGCGGTGCGTGCGGCATGTAGCATGCATGGAAACTTTGCCTTTGCTCATGGAGAAACGCTGCTGAGAGAGAGCGGTGCGCGTACGGATACACGCAATACATATATGCCACTCAGAACAACATCCGAGCTGTAGATACTCGACAAGAAATGGCTTGCATCTCAGCAATATAATGCAATGTTCTATGTAGACTGCTGTAGTATGATGGCGGTGGCAACATTCGCGACGCCACCAGTACCACACTAAGACGCCTGCCACACGGCGATCGTCCACCCCGCAAACTGCCAGATGCCATCTCCGTCTCATATTCTACATTGTTTGTCGACGCAGCGATTTTTCCTTTTTTTTTTTTCTTTGTTAAAACAATTGAAAAGAAAGGGCCATCATGGCAGTCGTCAACATTCGCGACACCGCCCAGTGGGCGAGCCTCCTCCGCGCCTCGCCGCCTCGCCCCGTCCTCGTCCATCTCAACGGCGACACGACGTGGCTGCTGCAGCTGCCCGTCCCGGGCTCGCCACACCCGACGACGACGCGCTTCAACCTGCTCCTCGACCCGTGGCTGCAGGGCGCCCAGAGCGACGTCGCGGCGTGGTTCAGCACCCAGCACCACGTCGTGGCGCCGGCCGTGCCGTCGCTGGCGGCGCTGCAGGATGCGCTGCGACGGGTTGCTGCACCCGCAGGTGATGATGATGATGATGATGACAGACAGTCGTCGCGGATCGACGCCGTCGCCATCTCGCACGAGTTTACCGACCACTGCCACCGCGCCACGCTGCAGGAGCTGCCCCGGGACACGCCCGTCTACGCGCCCGACGTCGCCGCGCATCTCATCCGGAGCTGGCACTGGTTCGACGCCGACGCCGTCGTCACCGCGCCCGGGCTCGCCCGCGACGCGGCGTGGACGTCGCTCGCGCACCCCAACCTGCCCGCGTGGCTGCGCATCGGGCGGCTCGTGACACCCGGCAACTCGCTCTACTACCACGCGGCGCTCGTCGTCGCCTTTCATGTGGACGGCGCCGCGGCAGCGGAAGCGGTCGTGTACTCGCCGCACGGCATCGCCCCGCGCGACGTGGCGGCTCGCGATGGGCTCGCCACGCTCGCCCTGCTGCACGGGCTGCACGACGTGCGGCTGTCGTGGTTCAAGCAGCTGAACCTGGGCGCGCTCAACGCCGTCGAGGCGGTGCGCGCGGCGCGCGCCAGGTACTGGATCGGCACGCACGACGAGGAGAAGACGGGCAAGGGCCTGGTGGCGCCGCTGCTGCGGCGCACGCGGTACTCGCTGCGGCAGGCCGTGGCGCATGGCGAGAAGAAGAAGCGGCAGACGGGCAAGGCGGAGGAGGAGGGGGGGTACGAGTTTCGAGAGCTGGCGTCTGGGGAGGCGCTGCTGCTAAAGTAGACAGCCGCAAGTTGACAGCGTGAACCCTGGCTTGTATATATCCTCCCTATCTTATTCTGTGAGCTAGAATTATTAGATACCCCTTGCTTTCTAACCATGCTTTTCCTCCTCTTTCCATATCCCATATCAATCACAGCGCATCCTTGGCCTCGAGCTCCTGCAGCAGCTGCACCACCATGCCCGCCCCCGCCATCCCGCCCGTCGCCACCGCCTGCACGACGCTCTTCATCGCCACCGCCGCGTCCCCCGCCGCGAAGCACCCGGCCACGCTCGTCTCGCCCGCCGGCGTCTGCAGCACCACCAGCGGCCCGCCCGCCTCCTCCTTGGTCGCCAGCCCCAGCTGCGCCGCAAACGGCGCCGCCTGCTCGACCCGCGGGTGGCTCGCCACGAAGCCCTCCTCGCGCGTCGTGCCGTCCGCGAGCGTGACGAGCACCGCGCTCGACGCCGGGTAGTCCTTGAGCGCGAGCTTGGCGAGTCGGCGCGGCTCGATCGTGAGCTTGCCGCTGGACAGGTGGAGGGAGGATAACAGCGCAGTAGCGAGGGCAGAGTCGCCGTCGGTGTAGATGGTGACGTGGGCGGCGTGCCGCTTGGCGAGCTGGCTGACGTGCGCGAGGATGGGTGCGGAAGAAAGCAGGCCGACGCCGAGGACACCGACGGACGGGGCGCCGCGCTGCTCGAAGCCGTCGCAGAACAGACAGTGGAAGCTGCGGTGTGTTGTTAGTATATGCATCTGGACTCATTGAGGAGCCATCTCAACGAGGGGGTTTGCTTACATGCCACGTCCCCAGCAGTCCGCATAGCCCTCGACCTGCTCCTCCAGCTTGTCCCGCACGCCCGTCGCGAGGCCCAGCTTCCTGCCGTAGTAGACGTTGCCCTGTGCGTCTCGTGCCTCGAACCTAGCATCACCGCCGTCCGCCGCCGCCGCCGTCACATTCGCGACCGTGGTCTGCGGCTCCCCCGCGGCCTCTGCCAGCGCAGGTCGGTCCTCTCCGGCCTTTCCGCACTGCCGCACCTGCACAATCGTCGCGTCCCGAAACGCAATCGACGGGTACCGCGCCGCCAGGTCGCCGCGCACCGCCGCCCGAAAGTCGGCCGGCGGGACGTGGTCGAAGCCCGGCACGTTGTGCATGTGCGCGGCGCGCGCGTTGCGGTACGCGCCCGAGTCGAGCACCAGCGCCGAGCAGGCCTGGCGCGCGAGCGTCGTGGCCATGGCGAGGCCGGCGGGGCCGCCGCCGAGGATGAGGACGTCGTAGACGGTAGAGGTCATCTTTTTTCTCTTGGTCAAGCGAATGTGCTTCTTTTTCGGGGGCGGGGGTAGTGTCAATTGATGTTGGAGCTATTCCTATTGATTCTGCGTGCTTCAAAAAAGGAGATCAAGTAACGGTTTTAAATACTTCACGCCCGAACCTCGGCGACAATTCGAGGTTCTCCAGGTTCTCACAACATGTCGCCGGGTGAGTGGGGCCGCGACTCCGGACAGCGACCCGGAGTCGAAAAAAGTCTCCGAGGCGTGTCAGGAACCGGGTCTTTTGCAGGGTGGATTCGTCTATGCTGTGTAATGACATAAAATGACAACGGGGACACGAGACGTTAGACAAAAGAGAGTTCCAGATTTTGCCTCCCCAACAAAGACTTTGTGAAAACCAAAAAAAAAAAAAAAAAAAAAAAAACGTACAGCACCCGGAGTTCGCTGGTCGTCACCGACCCAGCTACTATTCGGGCGCTCAAGTGGTTGTCGATCGGAGATCAGACGGGATCCAGATTTGTCACTTGGCTATGGCCGTACATACTAGTTACTCATCTAATATGGTATATAAGGGCATTCGTAATCTGTGTAGCTCTACATTTATAGCGTATGTAATGACATATATGGCGGCTACTGGGCGAGCCTTATTGGCGTCACGTACTCCACCACTCGTGTCACTGCATAAGCTGAAATGCAATATGAAGCCAGGAAATGCAGTGTAGTGTCTGTCATTTTGGGCGCTCGTTATCATTTGTGATGTTTTGGAATCTGCTTGTGGCAGGAACTCGGCAACCGGGCCGCTTCCAATTCCGTAGCGTTCTGACATTACAGATTTGATGACAGTACCATGTTTGGACACTCATATATCACAGTTCGCAAAGAACTTATGGTATTTGGGTAGAGAAAATGTAGACTGTGGATTTGGTGGCGAAACTGCTCGAGAGTGTGCCAGTAACCAGCTTTCAGAGCTGGACTCCTGAGTGAAGAAGGCCCTATCTTTCGCCAACCCTACCCAGACACGCATATGCATGCTTCAGAAATATTGTGTACATGGCTATGGAGGGTAGCATTGCGGGAAAATGTCCCAGTTCTCAGCAAAACACTCATCGGAGTTCGTAATTTGGCGCACCAGCTTACAAATTATAGACGAAGTATTATGAACGGCCAAATTTTGCCACTTTGTCATGATTGTAGGATCGGGAGACGAAGGACAAGCGGCTAGACAAGTGCATCAAGACTTCGGCTACCAAAAGCTATTGTAGGAGGCTTACCACTATACTCTTTATAGCGATGTGCTTTTATACGCAGAATACGGCCCAACTCCCTGCGCCAAGCCATCACACTCACAAGTCATGCGTCAGCTCTAGTGGCGCAAGAATAGCATAATGCCAGAATAGCATAATCATATTAAAATACCATACTGATGTAGACAGCCGATGCAACGGTTGTACTGTAAATAAAATTGTTCAACTCTATGTGCACGCTAATAAACCACTGTACCCAATCCACACTCAAAACCAATAGAGTACATGTGTGCAGGAAACTCCATAGCCATAACGCTCGCTGTTATTCCGAGCTACCAAACGCCAAAGAATCATGATGGGCTTATGAGGACCAGTCCGGAGGTGTAAACGCCTCTTTTGGGTATTTTTGCCAAATCCCGACGGAGCACGGGGGGATCTTTGGCGGACCTGCTACAAGTCGTCGCCCACCATGACCCAAGCAGCAGATGATGGATCGGCAGCAGACTGCTGAGTGCTGTTTGGGGTATCGTGCATTTCGCTATCAGAAAGGAATTCAAAATCCTCAGAATCGAGAATCAGATCAGGGGGCTGCGACGCGTCAACGTCAACCGAGCCTTGCGAGCCAGCCAGCTCGTAAATGACTCGGAGAGGAGGTGGTGCAGAATCTCCTGAATCCTGGGACGATGCATGTTGAATCATGTCCTCGGGGGACGCTTGTTGAGAAGCAGAGAAATAGCGAGCGATGGCCTCGTCATCTCCAATGTCGGAGAAGGAAAGGTCGAGATGCAGAGGCCGCTCTAGAGAATATGTATTGCCATTTTGTTGTCCGTTACTCCTGTGCCTGCGCCCGCGCTTGGCCGGGCGAATGATGTAGGTTGGTTCGCTGTGGCGGATGCTATTCAGATCAAAGGTGCTCTTCACATCCTCGTCGGTGTTATAGAGAAGGCCGTTGCGATAGAGTTCGGCCACCTGAGCATCGTCGGAAGCGGCGGATCGTACGCGAACCTTGCCCTTAGCAGTAGATTGATCGTAAAAGGCTTCTTGGCGCTCGAGCGAGGGACAGCGGCGCTGACTGCGTTCACCGGGCAGGGGAATACTACTGCGGGCAAGGGCAACGTCGTGATGGAGTTCTGGCGAGTAGTATTTGGCGCGGATCTGCACGTGGCGATTGCGGCGTGCCTCGGGGTCGGCTGGTGCGGCGTGTCTCCTTGCTAGAAAAGAGTTGGGGCTGTTGCGATAGAGGTTCTGCAACTGCTCCTCAAAGTGACGGCATCGGGCCGCGGGCTCTAGGGTGCTCAAGACGGGGCACACGCGGGAGCCAGAATGTCTGGCGCAGGCGAAGTTTTGTCTCCAGCAGGCGTGAGGGTCACTCTCCTTGGCGAGCACTCTGGCCCGGCGGCGAATCTCGTGAGCCAACGAGGCGGGGTGGATGTTTGACGAGTGAGGAACCGCGCCAAAGTGGCCGGTCTCGAAGACGGCGGCGGGTAGGTCTGGCGTTGATCCCGTGTCCATGATGTGTTGTATAAAATATATATTCAAAGTGCAAGACGGTATTAGGAGGATGAAGATGTTGAGAGAAGCAAATAGAACCGGACAGCGTGTCTTTGTCGGCTGGCCGATGAGCAAACGGCGGAAGAGGCTGAATAGGTGGGCGGCTAGTGATGATGTAGGAAAATGACAAGCGGCAGGGCGTCGGCAATGTCAAAGAATGGTCAACGCGCCAACAGGCTCTGGTGAGTCACAGGGCGCGAAAGGAGCGACTCAACGGTTGTCGTGTCGTTGTGGAAAGTTGCACGAAAAAGTAAAGCAGAAGCAGCGATGCAACAGTGTAGGCGGCGAGGGGGGCGAGTGATGGCAGGCTATCTATAGGGAATGATGTGCTCGCCCGCGCTGGCCGTTTTTATCCAAAACCGAGCAAGGCGGACCGTTTTGGGGGAGAGGGGGGGCGCAACGCTGGTTTGGGCACAGAGGCGAAACCGGGCCACGATGATTGGACGGGGCTGATGTCATCCGACCGTCGTTGGCCCTTTATCTCTTGGGTTGCCAAGGTTCGCTGAGGGCGGCGCAAGAGCCGAGATATGAGGACAAGGCGCATGACCGTGACTCACAGCCTCTTTTTGCCCATCCCATGGCGAGCGTGTGACTCGGTGGCGCAGTCAGCCCAGCACAAGTCACCCCAACCGAGCTGTTTTTCGCTCATTGTCCGCCAAACCAGGCCAGGCTTTCAGAATAATTCATTTAGCCTGGTTTTGCCCCAATCCTCTTTCAGGCTTCGCCCATTTCTACCATTTTTCTCGTCATTTTCTGCCAGTTCTCCTTGGGCCCCGGGTTCTACGCGCCCAGACTGGCTTGGCCCCGTCATTCCCCCATCTCAGCCTCGCGCTGTCACATGCGCCACCGTTGTACCCGTTGCTTATGTAATGTTCCCTCCAACACTTCCAGTTTCACTGGCTGCCTGTGCGTTACAGGTAAATGATGGATAGGAAATTGATGCCGTCTTTATTTATGGGTTTGGACCCTGGAGCCACGAGGACGCCTACGTGTTGCTAGGTGCATTTTGACATTTTGAGGAACAACCATTCGTGTTCGCCATGGATCCTTGACAGCGCAGGCAGCCCAGCTAGCTAGCGTCGTCGACTCACCCAGCTGATGGGCGGCAACCTAATAGGCACCAGTCGTCGCATGACGGACAACTGTCGCGGCCTGAGGGTCCCAGTGTGATTCTAGAACTTGATGGGCAAAGCTCTGTGGGAGGAATGACAGCCCAGTCAGTCACCTCCTCCCAGCAGATGCCATTTCTCTGCCCAAGGCACCCACTGCACCCGTCGGTCAGGCCCGCGCGAGACACTGCGGCATCTTGTGGGGCAGCGACTGCATGCATCGGCGGCCGCGTCCGATCGATCCACGATCTATGCCGCGCCCAAAGCCGTCGTTGGCATTCTTGCAGATTTCCAGAAGATACAGCTGTTCTGCATTGCTTTATTCTCAAAGATTCGTTTTCGTAGCTATTGTGTATGCTGATGTATTCACCTACTACACAGACTACCACTACCAACAGGACGCACAGAGCCGGTGCTCTCGAAACAGACACGGTAAATTTTGCTCAGGGTCCTATCTGTTCCTGCCTATGTAGTTCATTAATACGGCCGCTTTGAGAAAAAGGCATTCCATACGTGTGGATCAAATCACCACAAAATCTGGCGTCTCCATGTAGACCAACTTCGCTGGCCGGTAAACGAACATGTTATGGCATTTACGCTGGCGGGCTGTCAAGAGCGCAACAGAGGAGTCGTATGTTCGGTTAGGGGAACCACCTAACTGGAGGTTCCTGATTCCAAACTTGAATGCTTTGAATAGCTTATAGGGTTGTTTACCACTTTACTTTCCTCAGCTACATGGTCGAGTTGGAGTATAGGGTAAGCCGTAGCTACACTCTTTGTCGAGGCTGCGGCGGCTGGCTTGCAGATTGGCACAGATATGCAAAGGACTATTCCGTCAAAACACGCCCAAATATAGATTGGTAAGCCTGTACTTTCATAATCTGCTAAGCTAATAAACCGTTGCGTATTGGGGGCGCTCCCGGCGCTGTCGTTTCCGGCGCAGAGGAGTCCCGGTTTGGACTGCAGTGCAACAGGGACGGCCATGATTTGCTGCAACTGTCCTGTCCTGTGCATGCTCGCCTACAGGGCTCTGATTTGCGTAGCATTGTTCAAATAAAATAAATAGTCGCTCCTAAAATGCAGGAAGCCGCCACCATCATGGTCATGATTGGTGGACGAGGATCCCGGTCTAGCGTTGCGCCACCCTCTCGGCCTTTTTCCCGTTTTTCTCCTCTGCGCGAACATTTCAACCCGCCTTATCTCCTGTGCACCACGCAAACGACGGGCGCACCCAACAAGAGGGAAAGAAGCAAAAAAAAAACGAGGCGGTCGAAAGTCTTTGACCGTGAACTCTGTGTGACGTGGTTTGCTTTGCTCTCGCGAGCCCAAAACCCCTCCCACCACCCCATCCTGGCTTTTTTTTTTTTCATGCTTCTCAAGTGCAAACGAACCAACCAACATCAACAAGGTTGTCGGAGCCCAGAGCGCGCCGGACTTTGGTGATATTACGGAGAAAGGTCAGAAAGGGAATAAGTGAAGAAGACCAACGCGTCGAATATGATTCCATCACAAGAAAACGGCGGCGATGCCAGCATCCACGTCGCGGAGGAGACGACGCCTCTCCTCCGCGCCGGCGCCGACGCCAACGGCGCTGAGAATGGCGGCGTACCGACGGCGGCGCCCGGCAAGCCGCTGCCGAAGCTGCAAATGTTCCTGCTCTGCTACGCGCGCCTCATGGAGCCCGTCGCCTTCTTCGCCATCTTCCCCTACATTGCGGCCATGGTGCAGCGCAACGGCCGCCTGCCCGAGTCCGACGTCGGCTTCTACAGCGGGCTCATCGAGTCGCTCTTCTCCGTCACGCAGATGACGGTGCTCATCTTCTGGGGCCGCCTCGCCGACCGCCTGGGCCGCAAGCCCGTGCTCGTCTGGAGCCTGGCGGGCATGGCCGTCGGCCCGGCCCTGTTTGGCCTCGCGAGCACGCTCGCGCAAATGATTGCGTTTCGCTGCCTCGCGGGGCTCTTCTCGGGCTCCACGCTCATCATCCGCACCATGGTCTTTGACCACTCCACGCCGGCGACGCAGGCCCAGGCCTTTAGCTGGTTCGCGTTTGCGGGCAACGTCGGCATCTTTGTCGGCCCCATTGTCGGCGGCTTCCTCGCGGACCCCGCGGGCCAGTACCCGGGCTGGTTCGGCAAGTCCAAGTTCCTCCGCGACTATCCCTACGCGGCGCCCGGGTTTGCCATTTCGGCCATTGCGGTGACGGGCGTCGTCACGTCCATCCTGTTCCTCGAGGAGACGCTGGACAAAAAGGACGACGCCGACAAGACGTTGTTGCAAGCCGGCGGCCGGAAAGCCGAGCCGCTGTCCGTCTGGCAGCTCCTACGCACGCCTGGCATCCCGACGGTCCTATTTGTCAACGCGTCCGTCAACATCATGGCCTTTGCCTTTACCGCGCTGCTTCCCGTCGTGCTCTTCACGCCCGTCGACATTGGCGGGCTGGGCCTGGAGCCGCTGCAAATCTCCATCTACATGGCCGTCCAGGGCCTGAGCCAGGCCACCTGGCTCCTCGGCATCTTCCCGCCGCTGCACCGCCGGCTCGGCACCAAGAAGCTGCTGCTGGCGTGCGCCTTTAGCTACCCCTTCTTCTTCCTGGCCTACGTGGCCCTCAACGAGCTGCTCCGCGCCGGCACCCCGGCCGCCACGGCGTGGGCGTGGATCGTGGGTCCGCTCGCCGCCATTGTCGGGCCCGGCGTGTCCATGGCCTTTACCGGCGTGCAGCTCGCCCTGAACGATGCCTCGCCGGACCCGCACGTCATGGGTACGCTCAACGGCATTGCCTTGACGATTTCGAGCGGGTTGCGGTCGTTTGTGCCAGCCCTGACGACAGTCCTGTACGCTGTTGGTGTCCGAGAGCAGATTTTCCGCGGCCATCTGGCTTGGGTTGTTCTCATCCCTGTGTCTATGCTGATGTTGATTGTGATGCCCATGCTGCCCAATGACAAGCAGCCAGTCGCTTCTGCGGCTTCCGAAGATGAAACAGACCTGTAATATCAATTTGGTATCAATTTGGTATATACTGCATATAGATTTGTAAAATATGCGTAAAATGAAAAGTCTAGTATTTATGGAATTGTATCCCTCTACCCAATTTTGTTGTAAATCTCCTCTTCCATGAACTGCCTGGACCGAGAATTATGTATTGTTTTTAGACATTCTTGTCTCCAATCACCTTTCGCACTGGGCGTGCGTTCTTCCAGTCAAAAGTCACATTCGGCTTTGACTTGATCGTATGGCGCAACTTCTGCTCGCTACGCTGCATCCAGATGCTTGCTGGTGCCGTGCTGACCGGGAACAATGGAAAGTTCTTGTCGTTATCGAAGATGGCCGTGGTCGGTTTCTTTTCAAACGATGCAATGATATCCAGCTCGCTTGCAATCTGTTCACAAAAGCTCTCCAGCGGCAGGTCATTCACGTCCTGGCCGAACGGATTCTCAATCTCGCGGCCGATGAGCAGCAGTCCCAGGATGATATAAGCCGCGGCCATTGTCGCTGGGATGGCGACGTAGTGTAGGAGGCCGACGAGCTGAAAGGGCAGCAGCATGACGTATACCCAGGTGATTTGACTAATGGCAATGCTGTACGCAATCGGAAGCGGCGTGTTGAGGATGCGCTCGCAGCCGGCCAGGACGTCACCAAGTGTGTTGAGGTTGTTGTACGCCAGCGTCTGCTGCATCGGCACCGTAAGCTGCTGGTTGGCAATGAGCTCGTCGACGGCCAGGGCGAGGTGGCTCATAATCTCCAGCGGCAGGTTGCCGAGAGGTCTCGTCGCCCGCTTGAGCGACTTGCGCGGGTTGCTCGCGGCAAAGGACACGCCCAGGTATTCGCCGACGGACTTGAACAGGCCTTTGCTCTTGACGCACGAGGTGCTGCCCCCGACGTCCGCGGTGGCGGCCTTGGCAAAGGTGTCGAGATGTCCGATGAGGTGCTGTAGGTCATCGTAGTCGGTGTAGGGCTCGAAGCGCAGCGTGTGCTTGAGGGAAACGGCAAAGGCGACGAGAAGGTTCATGGCGCTGAGCTTGCCGAGTATGCTGGCGCGTGGGTCCTGGTTGGCGTTGTCTTTGGCATGGATCCAGAATATACGACCCAGTACTTGCGAGGAGGTGATGAGAGCCGTCCAGTACTTGCGGCCTTCTTGGTATCGCTCGTATGCCGTCGAGCTTCGGAAGGACAGACCCATACCGACCACGAAACCGGTAATCGTGAGGAGCACGGAATTGACGCCCAGGTTATGCGTGGTTTCGGATACCACCGTGACGGCCGTGGCCCAGGCTCCGACAAAGAAGAGCGGCATAATCATTTTGGGCAGGATGCTGCCGTGCATCTGCAGGAAGACGGGCCATTTCGAATGCCGTGCGAGATCGCGCGGCCCGGTGAAGTAGTCGTCGAGACCTTGCGGGCCATGGCGTTGAAACGACGAAGGCGGAAATGTCGAAAATGGTAGAGTTGGTGATAGTATCTCGTCGCGGCCCAGAGTATCGCCAGTCATGGCACGCGAGCCCGTCCCCTCCTTGGGTAGTTGCAGCGGCGGAGGCGTGTGGTCGAATTCGCCCTCGGACATTTTTGCGCACGCGATGGTGGTTTTCCAACTAGAAATGCAACGAGTGAAAAAGAAAGGTAGAAGACACAGCAAAGGACAGTCCTAGATTGCGTATTAAAGAAAGTATGACAATCACAGGTGAAGAAGAGAGCAAGTTTTCACAGGCGCTTAGATGCTTGGAGATGTTCATTATTAAGGGCTGGCTGTGCAACCATCCATGCCGTCGTACTAAGCCCTGTCGGGAATTCGTGTAAAGCGCTTCCCTGTACGAGTACAGCCTCGTCGAAGAAGAGTCGGTGACTGTCGCACGACCAAGGAAAAAAAATTAACTGCACCAGCAAAGCCCCCCTTCTGGAATGACAGGGCTTTGATACCAATCAGTCCCTGACAGCGGCGGCCAGGCGGATCGCATGTTCCAGACCCCAGGGCTGTGGACCCGGAGGACGTACGTGTTCGTCGATACAAAGGACGAAGAAGCAGAGCCCCTGAACAATGAAACAGCCACGGAGCCTGCGACGACTGGGCCCGAGTTTGTCGTGAGGCATGTCAGATCGGCGGCTTATTGTCGCAGAGCCCGAGCGGCACCAACGCCGTTACGAGATGAAAAAAAGCAAAGCCAATCACTGCCGTAGTATTGGGGGTTGTTCTCCTAGGCGTATTAATTTTTTTTAGTTTTTATTTGCCTCGAAACTTGGCTTTGATGAGACCCGGGAGCTAATTTTAGCGTCTCCATGACAGGACAGGGGTTTGAGGAGGGAAGAGGGGGGCGATATTCGGGCGCCGTAGAGCCCGTCAGTTCTGTATTGGCCGTGACCCATGTTTTTTATTACTCCTGCTATTTCATGCCCAAGAAGAGAACCGGCCCAGGGGGGGGGGTCTGCGCCTTTCGCCCTGACCGCACTGATCGGCGGCATGGTAATTGCGCAGAGCGGACTGGGCGAGGCTAATATGGTTAATATCGAACTTTGTGGCAGTGAAAAGCTGGAGCCTGGCTCCCCACAAGGAGATTTATGTTATTCGGGATGGTTAATAACGCAGCTAGAGCACCAGAAACACGGCCACAAACGACTTCTTGGCGTGAACAGTAACAGATCCCAGACGAGCAAGGAAATGGCGTAACTGAAAAGTTTGCTATTTTGCTGGCTTGTGTCGGCTATGTGGGATCATGCAGCAGATGCAGCCATGTGGCGGCCCGACTTTGCAGGGCTGCAGGGCCTGACATGTCGCTCAGGCAGCTTGATGCAGCTTTCTTAGTCTTGGGGTTTTCATTTACTTTCTATTTTTTTTCTATGCCAGCTCTATGCCTCCCGTCTATGGTTTATTCTAATTTGCTGCACTGTCTCGACCTATCCACCCTGTTATTCACGTCTTGGCAGCTTGGGGCCGAATCCTATTCATGACCCAGATGGTCGAGAAGCAGGCTACGCCAGCGACATACGCAGCACCAGCGAAAATGATGAGGCCAGCATATGAGCCACCGCTACTCTGTAAAATTTGCCCGGCAATTGGGACTCCCGTAAGCGCGCTATGCAATAAGTTAGTCATTGTTTTAATTGCCCTGTATGGAATGGCGGAAGGGGGGTGGCGGAGTACTTACCCAAAGCTCACAACTGTATACACAGTCGTGTAGTAGCGGCCATAGTTATCCGTCGTGCAGTATTCACCCACGCATACGGGCACTAGACTAATGTTGCTGCCGCTCGCAAAGCCAAAGACGACGGAGAAGATGATGACGGCGGCAACATTGTTCTGCGCGGGCAGCCAGATGGCAAACATGGCTACGATGCACAGGAGGTTGGTCATGATCATCGTGTTGAGGCGCCCAAAGTGATCGGCCAGAATGCCGGGCAGCCAGCGGCCGGGAAACGAGCCGGCATTGAGAAACACAATCATGAGATAGGACAGGTTGCGGCTAATGCCGTGCTCGATGGCATACGACGCGACGTACTCGAGGCCGATAAAGAAGCCCCATTCGATGAAGAATACACCGGCGGTCATGAGAAACACTGGCAGGCTCAGAAGCACGCGCAGATCGGGGAGAAGACTCTTGCCCGCCGTGCCGGACACGCGCGCAAACACATCCCGCCGACGCACCGTAACGCACCCGATGAGAAGAAGCACGATGGTAATCAGGCCAATCACACGCGTCGTCCACGCAAAGCCCAGCCGCCCGCTGAGATGGTTGAAGACGAGCGGGAAGACGACGCCGCCGAGGCTGCCGCCCGACATGGCCAGACCCGTGGCCGCGCCGCGCCGGCGGCGAAAGTACTGACCAATGGTGGCGACCGGCACGACAAAGACGACCGACGTCGCCATGCCGGCGACGACGCCGACGACGACGACAAAGTGCCAGTACAGGCGGCAGTAGCCGAGCGCGACGTACGCGGCGACGTAGAGCAGCAGGCTGCCGACCATGAGCCCCGTCGGGCCGTGGGCGTCAAAGACGGGACCAATCTGCAGGCCGCAGAAAAAGACCATGAAGTTGTAGAGGCCAAAGATCCAGGCCTTGCGGCTCTCGCTCTCGGCGGCGAGCTGGTGGCTGCCGATCCAGGCCTGGTACACGCCGATGCTGTTCATGAGCCCCAGGCCGCCCATGAGGGCGCAGAAGCTGCCGAGGAGCACCGTGTTGGCGGCGCGCCCGCCCTCGGGGTACGAGGCCACGTCGGGCTGCTCCTCGGCCGGCGCAAAGACGGAACTGGTCTGGCACAGCCCATTCTCGAGCTGGGGATCGTCGGGGTCGACGGACGACGACTTTTCCGTCTTGGGCTGCCTGCGGGTTAGTGGGCGTTTGTGTGGTATGGGGCTGAGGGATGAATTGACTTACATGGCTTGTACGGTTTTGGAAAAAAGCCTTGACGTTTTGAATCATGTTTCGTTTCGTGTGGAATAAGGTTGGTGGATGGGCTGAAGACAGACAACTCTGTGGAACAGTGCCAATTGGCCTGCCTTTATACAGAGACAATGGGCGTAAAAGATCTGATTAAATAAAAAGTTTTTCCAGTCATTCGCCGAGATGATGGAGCAGATTGAGAATTTGTCTTTAATAATGAGTCCAACTCTTGCTTATCTTTTCGTGTAAGTCATGGGGAGCAATTTGGGCGACATTTGAGCGACAGCTGGTAGGCATATTCGGCGAATGTTGCAGTGGGCTGAACTCCATGCGAGAGTGTAGCACGCAACCTCTCGGCCATTTTGAAGTAAGTCCAACCCGAACAAACTTGATAGTACCGATCTAATGAGTCACTATGCTGCCGAATGGCCGATGAATGGTTGCTGCCTTCTAGGTACAGACAGGGACAGGGGTATGATACGCGTCCGCAACACTACGTATTACGATAATTGTGGGCGGGCTAACATGCTTGAGTCAAAGTATCAATTGGACAGAATAGATTTAATGCCACTGAAATTTACGACATTCGCTCTTTGTTCTTTTAACTGCTGATCGATTGCAGTACCGTATGTAGCCTCACGTAACTCATCACTAGCTTCCATAATTCTTACGGCAATGCGGCGGCGCTGGGCGGCGCGCAACTCTACGCAACATCAGCGAGTACACAAGACCATTGAATTTAGTAGTCGCCGCCTGGAAAGCTCGAAGTAACCTACCTGGATTTTTTTGGCCGCCTTCCAGAAGACTCAGGCCAGCGTGCCAGCACATCTCACTGCCAGGACATGGATGAGCGACGTCAATTAATAGATACAGAGAATTACAGAGAACTACCGATCTTATTGTGGCAGCTATCTGGAAGAGCATACTTGGCCAAGAATACCAGACCATCACGCTCTCACGTTACACATGGCATAGCACACGTGATAGGAACGTCGGACGAATAGCAACTCTTTGTTATACTACCCTGAGGAAACCCCGCTCTCTAGATGTCTACCGCGCAGGAGGTCTCATGATACTACAGAACTTATATTCAGTGATCAAAAATTATATTCGCCCAAAGGTTTGCTATAGATCTTTGACAATGATACGGATGCCGCCGCAGCAACCTCCCTATATTCTTCGCGCCGAGGACACTCTGCCAACAGTACGTAGGCATATCAATGCCTATTCTGAGCTTGTCGATCGCCTCATACAAGATGTTTCGCCATCAACTGCAACTTTTGAAACAGTCGTTCTGCCCTTGCTGGGGCTCGAGAATGAGCAGGCGGGTGAACGCGCTGTCATAGACGGGTTGAAATACTTCGCTCCACACCTTGAATGCCAACAGGCAGCGGAGGAGGCACAACGGCTATGGCACGAATCCGCAGCTGACAAGCGGCCAGAGTTGTATCCTCTCTTGAGGGCTGCGAGAGAGGATTCTGCTAGTCTGGACCCTGAGCAACGCAAAGTCATAGAGCAACTACTTTTAAGCTTTGAGGAGGCTGGGTTTGGAGTTCTCGATCAGGACGAAATGGCTGCTAGAAAGGCGAGGGAGCAACGTGCTGAACAGATCGCGAACAAGTTTCTCCGCAATTTGCGAGCAGACGCGGGGGCAGAGTGGTTCACTCTCGAGGAGCTTGAAGGGGTACCAAAGCACATGCTAGTTTTTGATGGATGTGAGAAGGATGGAAAACTGCTTGTCGCGTACGCCCAAAATTATTACCCGATTATGAAAAATGCTCAGAATCCGGAAACCCGACGACGAATGTATAATCTACATTGCGAGCGCTTCAAAGACAACATCCCCTTGTTTAGAGAAACCCTTCTGCTTCGACAAGAAAGCGCCCGTGAGTTGGGTCATCGCAGTCACGCCGTCGCCAGGCTTCCGCGCCGGATCGCACCTTCGACTGAGTGGGTAGACGAGCTTCTTGCTAACTTGGTGCAGTCGTTTCTTCTACAAGCGGAAGGGGAACCCCCAAACGACAGCAAATTTGACCAAGCCCAAGAACTAAAGAGGGTAGACGCCTTGAATAATGACCTCGGGAGTCCTTCGCTTCAGCCATGGGACAAGTCTTATTACTACGCCAAGATTGCTCCGCAAAACGGCTCAGCCAAAGAATCGACACTTTCAGAGTACTTTCCACTAATTCACACATTTAATTCTATATTGGATCTTTTCGCACAGTCTCTGCAACTCTCGTTCGAGCCTTTGACAGCAGACCTTCTCCAGAAGTGCGTCTGGAGTGAAGATGTCAGAGGGTGGAGCGTGTGGGATGAACGACCTGGCCTTGCCGGAAATTTTATTGGATACCTATTTGCCGATTTATTGAGCAGACCCTACAAGTACAAGGGCAATCAAAGTGTAAACATCCAACCTGTAAGCAGTTCTCAAACTAAACGTGGGGCTCCAGCAATCCTGATCATCATGCATAGGGCATCCTACGGTCGGACGGAGAGCAGGTATACCCGGCAAATGTGCTGATGTGTTGTTTTGACAATTCTTCTCCGGAAAAGGGCTGTCTTTTGCAGCATCGCAATCTTGTCACTATATTCCATGGTCGGTTTATTTTATTTTCTTTACAAGTTGCGATGAATCGTGGTTTAGCTGACAGTCCTGGAAGAACTAGGGCACTGCATCCATGACCTGGTCAGCCGAACAAGATATTCCCGGCTCCACGCTTTCGAGGCGAAGCCTGAGCTGATTGAAGGGATTGGAATGGTGTTTGAACACTGGTGTTGGAGCAGCGCCGAGCTGAAATCACTGAGCCTGCATTACACCCGAGCCGATCCGCATACATGGAGGCTTGGCTGAGAGCAAACCCAGGTCAAAGCCCACCCCCGGAAAAGCTACCAGACGATGCGATAGAGAAGCAGCTCAAGAATCGTGCCACCGTCTTAAGGGATAGTACCATTGCAAGTTTGTATGCTGCATCAAGCCATGATTTTTGGCATAGCCGGCGCTAATTTTCGCAGATCGCTCGCATTGTTCGACATGGCTGTTCACAACCCTAGCAGCACCGAGGAACTTCTTCGCTTGGATGAAGTACAGCTTTATAAAGATTTTGTACTGAAGTTGACTCCTACCAATCTGCCGTTACCTGACAATGGACATGTGAGCTTTGGACACTTGCTGAACGGCTAAGATGCTGGGTACTACTCCTATGTCTGGTAAGCAGCTTCTTCTCTCAAGCCGAGATGTGCATAGCCTGACTTGATATTGCAGCGCCGATGTCATTGCTGCCAATTTATTTCAGCATACTTTTGCCGAGAGCCCTCGCAGCAAAATTGCCTGGGAAAGGTTCCGACGAGAGATACTCGAGCCGGGCGGGAGTCAAGACGAGCTGCAAATGCTGGAAACATACTTGGGCTTCTCGCAAAATAATGTGCAAGCTTTGCTACATATGATGGGTATCTACGAGAAGTAATGTAGAAGCAGACAGTATCGAGCGTGAGCTTCCATCGCCTCCATACCCGTAATTTTCTACTCGTGATGGGAGTATCCAACTGGATGTGCCCTGACAGAGTTTCAGTACGCTCCATACCGGCTAACTCTACCAAACCGTACGGAATCTATGGCACTGCACTGTGCATGCCAGGCTTGCAGGACACACAGAAGTCAAATTTGCCAAGAGTCTTGCACAACCACCGCCAGTAGGGAATATCGTATCCGGGCGATGTCTTACCCGCCGTCTATTCTCACTCCAAATTCGGCAAACATTTGCGGTTCTTCGATGCGCAGTAGGTGTAACTATTCAAGTAATCAGCCCGTCCCTGCTACCCGAGCAGCGTAGTGCATTGCAAGCATGGGTAGGGCATTCATGCCATTACTAGTCCTTAACAGGCGCTGCTCTAGGTTACAGAGTTGAGTGTACTGGGGCAAAGAGATTGCTCTTGAATCGTTTTAATTTTCTATCTCGTGAATGACTATAGTTGGGTGCTTTGTACATGTGCCAGCGGCCCTCATAACCTCAGGCTAGACCAAAAGGCCAACACTTGAGCCGCCTGCAGACTCTACATGAACAAAGTGCTCGACGTCAAACCAATCATGTGTGTCGCTCGATGGGTAAAGACTGTGGGCCTCAATGGGAGGCGGGGAAAAAAAAGCAAGGCTGTAGAAGGCGGTTGAAGGCCCTCCACAATGCAAAATACAGATGTAGTACAAGAAGGGAAGTACCGGGGTGCGTTTTTTTTTTTTGGTCCAAGGGGTGGATTTTCTTTTTCTGTTTGGATGTTCAAGAGAAAGAGTTGGCATTCATATGACCCTTATGCCTCGTCGGGTGTCTTTTGTCAAACAGTTGGGAGCGACGTTCATGCAGACGCCACGCGGCCTGCATGTCGACCGTCACCGGCGTCGGGGTGAGAGTGGTCGTCAACATGGCGGCCGTCCGGGTTGACGCGGTTGCGGCCTTCGGGGTGACTTGCGCCAGAGCCCGTCGGGACACTGTCGGCAGGTTCAGAGGCCCGGACGGCAAAGTTGCTGTTCCCGCCACCCCCGAAAAACTTCCGGATGGCGTTCCATGCATTGGTGGCCCCCTTGGCAATCGTGTCTCCAAGCTCCACAAGCTTTTTCGCCGCCTTTGGGACCCAGGTAACAACTGACACGGCCGCGCCTGCTACCCATTGGATGCCGTCGGCGACGAAGCCCGCGGCAGTCCCCAACGCAGCGCCCAACAAGGCGCCGGCGGCATCTTGCGCATGCTTGGGCAGGTCTGCGATTGCATTAAAGCCGTCCTTTCGCAGTCCCTCCCACAGGTCGTAGTTTTGATTCTTCTTCTCGATGACCTGGGCATCGAGATAGTGTGCCCAGCGCTGCGGGTCGGCCTCGCCGGCCGCCTTCAGTTTGATCATGCCATCGTGCACCTCGTGATACATTCTCACCACCTTTTGTATGGCGTTGTGGGCCAGTGCATGCAAGTGGTGCACAGCCTCCGAGGGCTCGATGGCTTCGTCAATAACCCGCGCCTGGCCACCCTGGACGAGCGTGAAGTGATGGTCTTCATGAGCCAGCTGATCACGGAGCGCAATCATGGCCGCCTTGGCCGTGTCACCATTATGGGACACTTCCTTGTAAATATCGATTCTCTCATTGAAGAGTGTCTTCCAGTTCTTGTGGAGGGGAGTGTAGGTGGTGTGAGCCATGGTGATGTCTTGCGAAAGGCGACAAGCGGTAGATGTATAACAAGAGCGAGGCGTTTCTCTGAGGGTGAGGGTTGAGTGGAGATGAATTGAGTGCGCGATTAGAGGGATGGGATGGAGAGGTAAACGCCGAGTTCCCTGGGGATTAGACACAGTTTAAATATTGCGTGAGAGGCGTGCGTGCTCAAGGTCGTCGTTCCATTCAAGGGTCAGTGGCCGCTCAGCTCAACAATAACATGTACACATGTCCTTGATTCCTGCGCCAAGACAGCAAAATTGACAGAGTCTGCGCTGTGACAGGTTGCGTACAAAGTTCAGCGCGACATAGAATAGGCACGAGTCTGGGGCTGGTACTGTCGCCCTCCAGACGGCAACCCTGGGGTTTGCGCTGCGTCTGCCCTTGAGTTACACACATGTTGCATCGTGCACAGCTCCTCGTTACGACATTGACTTGCTCAGCCAGCCACATCTCGTCCTGCTCGGCGTAAATAAGAGTTATACCCGTCGATTAGATGCCGGTAGGTTACACCCGTTGTCGTTTGACCCAGGCCGCAGCACCCCCGCGTCGGGTATCGACGACAGGCCGAGGCGGGAGAGTCGTGCATTGGGCATTTACGATGCCGAGGCGGAATATCTTAGCATATTGTGGGTCCATGCGCCAAGGATATCCGGCCATAATGACTGCTGTGCGTGTTCTCCAGCCTGTTCCACACCCTTTCTCACCACTTGTACTTAGAATGCGGTCTAGGGCTCGGTATAGCTCATCCGTACACCATACACCGTGTCAGACGACATATCGGTTTGCACCTTGTCGTGTCGAATGAAGGAGACGAAAAAGAAAGCCAAGAGCTGAAGTGCACAAGGGCGCAAAAGAACCCTGGCAAGTTTGGACAGCTGGTCCTGCTTTGTTCGTGTCTGTCTTGGAATGACAACGCGGTGCATGGGTAACACTAGCCCGACTTTGATCTTGATTCAATATCTCGGATGGGACGACCTGCTTCCATCAGCTGTGCACTTGAGTGGAGTTGTGTGCCTTTTCACTAGCCATGTCGCATTGTCGCATGGTGAATCAAAGCTACAACGAGGATGCGGACTATGGCGCTATTCTACGCGATTAAACGTGTTCAAATCGATGTCTGTGCAGAATTACATAATAACGCTGATAAATAATACTGAGTAAAGAACACTGAGTAAAGCGAATCGCCAAGGCGGAAAGCCAAGATGGAGCAGGCGGATCACTGCGGAAGATGCGCGTGACTACATGTCTCATTGGTGGGAACGCTGGGGGGCATCATTGGCTGCGGCAGCGTGGACGACATACAGCTGTATGAGCACACTCCGTAGGGAAGGCCGAGTATCATTACGGAAGCTGTGCGTGGCTGCGTAGATGAAGGTGCAGTTGGATGCAAGCGGTCACCATTCTTTTTTTTCAGCTCGCCACTCCTCAGGGAGGAGGCGAGTCGGTGATACAGGGCTGTGTTGGGCCGAAAGATGGACCTATTTTCAGGAAGCTGAAGATGGTCGAAGAAAAAAAAAAGGACACAAGGTAAGAAAGATGAAGACCGGACATGTTATAGCCTAACGCACCTACACATGCTGCGATGATGGCATTGTCGTGATGGCAGTATCGAGCTAGAGTGCCTCGACAGAAGTTCAGTACGCTCCACAGCAGCCAAATGGACCAAAGCCGTAGAGAACTTGTGTCACCCCACCACGGTCTAGATTGCGCTGGGACAGTGGCTGGATGGATTATTTTGGCTTTGTTTTCTACCAGCACACACAACTATGGCAGCCTATATATTCCTACATGACACTGATCAAATTGCGATAGGTAGTATCGGTGGCTTGTGGCAGCTACATTGGGGGTTGCGTCCGCTGTGTAGACACGATGATTATCAAAGGACACTAAGTATCATCCCATGTAATCCTAGATTCACCGTCCGCTAAGCCTCAGTGCTACGCTCGGTGTTACATTAGCGCAGGCAATTTTGGCTGCCAGCACGCAAGTGAGCGCCCACCAATAGCCACCAGAGTGCAGTACCTACCAGATGGCAACCAGCAATACATCTGCCCGCTACCTAGGTACTTTGGACTGATTGTATACAAGTGAGGCGTATGTAGCCTAGCGATTCCATAGACAGGTGGCCCGGTCTCGAATCGAGACATGCTAGCAATTAACGCGCTACGAGTTCTGCGTGGCTTCCAAGCGGGCTGTACCTGGAAATTGCACTCGCCTGCTATAAGCGCCCGCCATGGAAAGTACAGTTGGACAGGGCCAAGCACAGGGAGATGCCCAGCTTGGGGGCGGGCGGGCTGTGTGCCACGACGGCCGTTACCCCTTGCGCTTGTCGCTAGTTGCCGGCGGGATGTTGTGCAGCGCCAAGTCGGGAAGCAGACGAGAAGAAAAAAAAAAAAAAAAAAAAAAAAAAAGGAGAGACGAGGTATTAAAAAGACAGACTCGGTCGAGTGCGACGCTTGCGGACAGCAGGGAAATACAGGTTAACCGTCGCCGCTAGCGGGCACCAACGTCAGCTAGCACGGCAGAGCCGCAACGACGCTAGCAGAGAGGACTCGCCGATCAGCGCCTCGTTGTGGCAGACTGAGCATGTCTGTGTGTTTCACCAAAAATATCGAACAGAAAAATCAAGTTTTGTAAAAGAAAATAATGACAGGGAGGAGGGGGTGTCCTTTATGGGGTTTGTCATAATAATCAATCCCACTGATATTTGTAGGCGCAGCCAAGACAACATGCAGCCAACTAAAAAAGGCGTGCCAAGGTGGCGCCAGGTCTCTGGGCGCCTCGTCCTCCTCCATTCAAAAAAAGACAGAAACAGGTTTTAATCAATCCCTGCTCTTCTTGATCTCGACTTGTGTGGGCCGCGTAACCCAAAACCCCCAAGATGCCGGTGCTCCGACTGGACTGGACCATGCTCCTTTTAATATCCCATTATCCAATATCACTCGCCTCCCTCCGGGGGCGCGGCCATTTTACCCGTCGACGTCACCCTTTTGGAGCCACACCTTTGCCGATCCAAGCTGCAAACGCCCGTTGCAGAACGTGCAGCTGCTGCAGCTCTCTCCCGCCTCTTTTGCTCTTTCATTTTCTTTTGCTGCAGCTATCCCCATTCTCCTCTTTTTCTTCCCTTCTACCCATAGTTTATCGGGATCAAATCTCCAGACCCCCCTCTTCTTCCTTCTGCTCCTCCTCCTCCTCCTCCTCCACCTCGCCGTCTTCCCTCTGTCCACCAACCACCTCCTCCATCACATCACCATCTCTACTTTTTATTTACCTGGGAGGCCCTTTTTTTTTTCTCTCCCATCTTCTCCCCCATTATATGCCGTCATCATGCTCCTGAGGCGCGGCCAGAACCGCTGGCTCGTCTTTTGCGCCGCCTCTGTCGTGACCTTTTTGCTCCTCGTCTGCTATGGCGACGACATGGCGTCGATCCGCCAGATGACGTCGACGTCAAAGTCGTGGGCGCAGGCACACTCGGCGACGGCCTTGTCCAAAATACAGCCGCAGCACACGGGCGAGGCCGAGCTCGAAATCGTCGTCGCCACCACCAACAGCGAAAACGTCACCTGGCTCCACGACTACCTGCTCGACTGGCCCAAGAACATCTACGTCGTCGACGACCGCCGCGCGGCGCTAACGGTCCCTAAAAACAAGGGCCGCGAGGCCATGGTTATTCTCACGTACGTTTTGCGGCTAAAAAAAATAGCCCGAAATAAACGCTCTTCTTTTTGATTACATAGCCGCCATCGTACCAAATCACCTTCTCCCGCTAACCCCGGTCACCCCAGATACATCATCGATCGCTACGACACCCTACCCGCCAACGTGCTCTTCCACCACGCCGAGCGCTTCCAGTGGCACAACGACGACCCGGACTACGACGCCCTGCAGCTGCTCAAGCGCTTCCGCGTCGCCCACCTCCAGGCCCAGGGCTACATCAACCTGCGCTGCGCCTGGGTCCTCGGCTGCCCCGTCGAGATCCGGCCCCAGGCCGACGCCCTCACGGCCCCCGAGGACAATGGCATCCCCCACGCCAAGCACATTTACGGCCAGGCCTTTGCCGAACTCTTCCCCGGCGCGCCCCTCCCCGACGAGGTCGGCGTGCCCTGCTGCTCCCAGTTTGGCGTCACGCGCGAGACGATCCGCGCCCGGCCCCGCGACGACTACGTCCGCTTCCGCAAGTGGCTGACGGCCACACCCCTGGACGATGCCATTAGCGGCCGCGTCTTTGAATATGGATGGCATAGTATGTCCATTCCTTCTGAGCCGTCTCAATTACTCTAAAATAATATGCTGACTTATTTTTCTGTCTAGTTATTTTCAACAAAGAGGCCGTGCACTGCCCGCACGCCGGTGACTGCTACTGCAAGCAGTACGGCATGTGCAGCAGGGACGACTGCGACAAGGAGGGCTGCCCGGGGCAGTATCATCTTCCAAAATACTCCAACCTACCCGACGGCTGGCCCATGTTTGGCTGGGACGGCGAGGACAGGCACTGGAGCGGCGAGCTCTAAATAGCTCTGGACGACTTGAGAAAAGCTTGTGTGTTTTGAGTATTTGTTTCGGGCTGGGATCGGGTTGGATTGCATAACTTGGGGCGTTGATTCGGTTCATTAATTATTATTGTTTCGCCGTATACTTATCGAAACCTAGTATAGAAGACTTGTTTCTTTACATTGTTATATGGCATCACGCAGACGTGGGTCACAGCCAACAAGCGCCGGAGTCTGCCAGCCAAAGCCTCCCTCAACTCATGTGTCAACAAATTTTGTGTCACAGCGGAGAAATGAATCATGTATAACCAGCGTCTAAAAACTCAATAGACTGCCAACTCAAGTCGTTTTCTCTGTCTGGACGTCTTTTTTTTTCCTCGTCTTTTCTGGTCATCCAAGTTCCACAGAACCCAACAGCCGCCGCCCGTTTCGCGCTGCCCCCACACCTCGTCGAAACATCCATCATCACCACGTCGCCGGGCTAGGGTGTTAGCTCCAGCATCCCAACCCCGACCTCTCTCATCTCATTCACTCTACATTGGGGCCCCGTCGCTAGGGCTCTTCCACACGATAGGATGGAACGCTCACAGCCTGCGTCCTCCAACTTGATGGGTACGTCCCGCGCGCCTTCTTTTCCCTGTCATCGCGTGCTCCCATGACCGCCTACTGACCAAAGCCCGCAGAGACGCACAACCGCCTCATTGCCGCCATCCTCACGCACTACCGCACCCTCATGATGCTCGCCACCGTCCAGGCCGAGGACGAGCAGGAGAATCCCACCCCGGAAGCCATTGCCGTCGCCGGCATCTCCATGAAGATGGAATTCGACGGGCTGGTACGTACCTTTCTTCTTCTCCATTTACCCACCCCTTGTGTCAAGATTGCCTTTTCTTTTTTTTTCTTTTCTTTTTTTTTTTCCCTTGCTAACCACTCTCCAGTACTCCTCCGTCAAGGAACTCCTCACCCTCTCCCGCAAAATCAAGGAGCTCTGGGTCTTTGGCGCCCTCGGCCAGCAGGACCCCTCGCGCCAGGCCCGCGAGGCCCAGATTGAGCGCGACGTCGCCGCCGTCGCCGGCCTGCTCAACGGCATCGAGGCAGAGCGGATGACGGCCCTCGCCGAGGGCCACGGCGGCAGCTGGGAGCCCCTGCGCAAGGAGGACGTCCAGGCCCTGCAAGTGCTCGCGGGGAAGCAATAGCGGCGTCTCGCCGCGTGAATGCGCAGAGGCTGGCTGTCGTCGCGTGGGAGGGGCGAAACATGGCGTTGTGGTGTTTATTGCTTTTAGACTGCGACTTGTTTTTTTACAAAAAGAAATCCTGTCGTGGTTGATTTTTTATTGTCTCGGGGGGACCCTGCATACCCGCGGATTAAGGTACATGTTCGATGCACAGAGTATCTGAGCAACTAGCATCTGGTCAAATACGCTTTTCTTTATCTTATTGAAAACGCTACAAGTTCTACAAATTTTTTATGTACACTCTAGCCCTGACCGCCGTCTGGATCCTCCTCGTCTTCGTCCCCGAGCTGCTTGTCCACATTGCCCTCCTTGCCGCTCTCCTCCTTGGCAATCTCGGCCACCTTGAGGCCGCCCGCCGTGAGCCACAGGAAGTGGTTTGCCTTGAACTGGTCAATCTGGTTGAAAAAGGCGTGGAAGCTAAAAAAAACGGTCAGTAATGGCTCATGTTGTTCAAAAGAAAAGTGTCAAAACTCACGTATTCTCCTTTTCCTCCACATCAAAGATGCGCTGGTAAATCTCCTTGTCCTTGAACGCGCCCATCTTGTCGGCGTACGTCTCAAAGTCAATCTCGGCGCGGCCGAGATTGTCCGTCGCGCGGCGGTTGTAGTTGCCAAAGACGGGGTGCTCGAGCAGCAGGCCGAGGCCGGGGGCCTTGGGGATGGCCATTTTGTTGTCGCGGTAGCTCTCGTCCATGCGGTCGAGCGGCGTGCCGCAGCGCACCATCAGGCTGACGAGGCCGACCATTTTGCGGATCTGGTGCATCATGAAGCTCTGCCCGTGCACCTTCAGCGACAGCCACTCGGTGTTGTTGATGATGACCGGCGTCGGGTTCACCTGGAACGACTTGATGGTGCGCTTGGCCGACGGGTCACCGTACGGCTTCTGCACCGTGTAGTTGTGGAAATTGCGCGTGCCTGTGTACTTGCTCAGCGCCTCCTGCAGGCGCGCCCGGCGCTCGGGCGTGATGCGGTACCGCCGCTTGGCGTTGATGTACGCCGCCTTGATGTCGCGCAGGGCAAAGTCGACGGGGCCGAGCTCGCGGCCCTTGGGCTTCGTGCTGGTCAGGACGACTGGGTTCTCGGGGGCGGGCTTCTGCTCGGCCTCGGCGGTAGAGGCTTCTTCCTCTGCGGGCTTATCGTTCTTGGTCTCGTCCTTGGCCGCCTCATCCTTTTCGGCGTCGGGGTCGTCCATCGAGTGGATGCGCTCCAATACGGCGGCGCGGACCTCGGGATCCAGCTTGGCCAGGATCGGCTTGATGTCGTTCTCCTCAACGTCTGCCCAAAAGCCTTGGACGTCGGCCATGTTGGCGCTGTACTCCTCCTCGTAGCCGTATTCCTTGTTCAGCTCGACGAGCTTCTGGCCCAAGAAGGTCTGCGGGTGGGGAGGAAGCAGACAGTAGCTGGGGAGCAGGTACTCGTAAAAGCGAGAGTCGCAGTACTGGTAGCAGTTGAAGCTGTTGTTGGTGCGCTGGATGCCCCAGATGCGAATCTGCTCCGGCAGCGCCTCGTTGATCTTGTCCACAATGTCGTCGTCCTCGATGATGAGCTTCAGGCTGATGACGTTGCCGGCGGCGTGAACACCCTTGTCAGTGCGCGCGCACCGGGCCAGGCTAGACTTGCGCGGGTCGTCGGCGTTGGCCTTGGAAATCGCGCCAGCCTTGATAAAGGCCTGGAACAAGTCCCTCTCGATCGTGGGCTCGTCGCCGTTCACCTGCATACCCTTGTAACCCGTACCGCTGTACCCAATCATGACAGCCACCTTGCGCTTCGGTCGTCGCTCTTCGGACGCAATCTCGTCTTTGGAAAAGGGATTCTTGGCCTCGATGACCTCGCCCGCGGAATCTACCTTGCGTCGCTTGTATTCGCGCCAGTCGTTGGTACCCTCACGCTTCTCGTTGCGCTTGTTACTGCGGCCTGTTAGTCTCCTCGGTTGGCGCGATGCACTCGAAAAGCAGCAAGAAAAAAAGCAGGCATGGGTAAAACTTACTTCGACGACTTGCCGCCACGACCCCCTTTGCGCTGGTTGTGGCTGTTGAGGCGAGAGTTTCCAAAGCGCTGCTTACGGTCCTGGCCTGCATTGATCCCGCCGCCCGCGGACGGGTTCGCAGCAGAAGACTCGCCGTTTGTCGCCATAGTAGCATTGACTCTAATTTGGCAATGCAATGAGGAACTTGGAGCATGGTAGATCTAGATAAATCTTGAGAGAAGAGAATTTCTGAGCCCGCCGCGACTTTGTGGGGCGGTGGGGCTAACAAGGCGGCATCACCAAGATGTCATTGTACCGATACTGTTAGTGGGACAATCTGTTATTTATTTATAAATAATAGTTCATTAATTTCGTTCAAATATCCAAAAACGTTCGTGTTTCAGTTCTAAACCTCAACCACTGGACCATTGTATTGCTTCTTGGCTCGTACAAAGTAGTACACCACGCTGAAGATGATAACAGTTCCGGTGCCTAAGCAGGAATAATTCATAGTGTCCGCTCGGACAGGTGTTGCAGGAGGCCAAAAGCTCCAGAACAAAACAAAAACCAGGTAGCAACAGGCAAAAATGTTGTTTGCTATTCCCAGTGAAGGACTCAGACGCCAAGAGCCCCATACCAGACGATCTGGCGAGAAATGGTCATCATGATCACCGGTCGGTTGGGCGATGGCACCGGTCAGTCGACGATATAAGAATAACACAAGAACTATAAGATAAGAAGCGTAGAGGCACGAGATTGACAGCGACAGCACGTCGTTGAGGGCCACATCCGAGGCAATGTTGATGAGAGTGAGGAGGCAGGTTACGACGGCAGTAATAGTAGCTGCCCACACTGGAACTTGGGTTTTTGGGTTGACCTGCATATTGTTAGTCAAATTTTTTGGCATCATACGTGGATATATTGTCTGTTTCTGCATCTTTACAGCAAGCGTACCTTTGAAACAGTCTGCCAGAATGGGACGCCATGATCACGCGCAAAGGACCACAAGACGCGCGACGCCGAGAGGTAGAGGCCAACGAGTGCACAGGTGCCCATTGTGGCAATCATGGACCCCATGGCAGCGGATCCCGCAGCGGAGCCTGTGACGGCACGGAAAACGTCCAACATGGGAAAGACGGACGTGGCCCCGGATTCGGGCATGCTAACAAGACAGAAGCAGATGGCAATCAGCATGGCCAGGCCGAGGGTGCCGTTTAGCATGATTCCTATAACCATCGATTTCGGGATCAGGGCAGACGGGTTGTGAATTTCTTCGGCCAGCTGCAGATAGTTAGCAAATACCCGACCCTAGGCATAGCTCTAC
Source organism: Samsoniella hepiali (assembly GCA_001455915.2). Lineage (NCBI taxonomy): Eukaryota > Fungi > Ascomycota > Sordariomycetes > Hypocreales > Cordycipitaceae > Samsoniella > Samsoniella hepiali. The sequence continues at coordinate 2,042,772 of LNDK02000051.1, read as the reverse complement.
GGCTTACATGAAAGGCTGCGTCGGCTCCTGTGGGCAATGGTTAGGTAAAGCCTTTGGCTGAGCTTGGGTGATGAAGGAACCTACCGATAAAGGCAAACGCGTTGCCAATCATACCAACCATGACAGAAACGCCCTGGGTTGGCCACCCTCCGCCGTTGTTGAATGTGTTGAAGACGCTCGCGGCATCGCCGTGCTCGCCCATGGTCACCAAAGCGACCAGGATGCCGATAAAGGCGGTGACGTGCATCACCAGGATGCAAATCTCAATCTTGGGCAGCAAAAAGTTGAGATATAGCGTCACAGCCAGACAAAACAGCGTCACGGCGATGCTAATCATGGTCTCCTGCCAGCCCGTGGGCTTGTACGACGGCATCGTGAGGACGGCGAGCGCCTGGAAGAGGCTGCCGGAGAGGTAGGCGGCCGACGCGACGCTGCCCTGCCAGCCGGCCGCGGTGATCCAGCCCGTGACGAAGCTGAGCAGGTTGCGGCTCGACTTGGGCGCGAGCATGTAGACCCAGTGGTACTGGGCCGCGGCCGTCGGCGCCATGGAGACGACCTCGCAGAGCGCGCTGAAGGTGCTCAGGTTGCCGGCCCAGATGATGATGTACGTGTAGATGAGGCCGCTGGGGCCGCCATTCTCGAGGCCCTGGGAGAAGAGAACAAGGGACGCCTCCCAGGTGATGAGGACAGTGACGGTGAGACTGAGAATAGACCAGAAATTGAAATTGCGCTACCCGGAGAGTTTTTTAACATTAGCCTTTGGAACTGCCACGTATTCGTCTGGGGGCGCGTTGACAGGTTCCGCACCTTTAGTACCGGCTTCTTGCCCAGCTTGAGAAGCTGATCATGGTCATTGACATCACCGCGATGAAAAATGTCGCTTTTGCTTGGTTCGACATCGACATTGCTGGTGCTGTCCGTATAGAATATTTCTGGCTTGCCGGCCATGATCGCGAATTGGTAGGCAGATTTGCGGGTCGGCAAAAAGTCAGGGTGGCGAGTCAAAACGCCGTTAGGCTTTAGATCTGATCTCGCTGTGGGGGAGGAGGAGGAGGAGGAGGAGTTACAAATAAAGGGAATCGGCCGGGTCAAAGTACAACGCGGCCATCGCGGGAATTGTCTCGTTAAATACTCCCAGCGCCGTCGATTGATGTGTGTGTAGTGGTGAAACGGGGAGAGGGGGGTTACAAGCGTGGTGGTAACAGAACAGCCAAGATGTGGTTTCACCCCCAATACCACACACGGGCCTCCGACGTACCGCTCAGATAAGCTAATGCCTCCCCCAGGATTAAAACGAAAAATGTACAAACCAGCGAGCCTTGTTCCATGCTTATCAATGGAGTACTCGGCACTCCTCCCCCGCATATGCAGAGACCCTAATAAAAATTGTGGCGCAAGCCATGAAATACGACGGAATGGTCCCTTGCTTCCTATCTTCTGCACAAGGTTCAGCCACAATGGAAGGTCTGGGCTTCTAATTAGAGTAGCTGGCGTTCCGTTGCAGGAACGGTGTCCTTCTTCAAGATGGCCGACTTTCATCACAGAGAAGGGTAATCATTTCTTTATTGCTTGTTTTTATCTTCAAGTCGCAGTGCTACCCCTTGTTCACTCATCCCAACAGAAGTCCCTGAGTCGACAGGCCTATCGGGCGGGGGCCCCATGTGTGTCTCGGGAGAGCTACTAGGTTGATCCTTCTAGATGACTGGCTCGAAGTATCCAGCCACCAGCCAAGAAATCCAATTTATTTAGTTTTCCAGTCCACTTAACGCCTGGTCGATTGTTTTCCCAGTGAGCCTGATACGCTGGTTATTCGCGAGTTCAAAGTATATTTGCGGACCATGGCACTTGGAGACTCACTTTTGGAATACTTCCCTGTACTTACTCGTCGTCTCGGCGACGACATTGGCAGGAAGAACAACCTATAAATTGTGAAATGTCAATGAAACTGTCCCCAAAACCTCATGCAGTCATGCTGGGCACATACACCGGGTTTTCCCTTGAGACCGTTGGCGGTTAGATAGTCCCGAATATACTGCTTGTCATAGCTGGGCTGGTCCTTGCCGACCTGCACTGGAGCGGGCCAGAAGCGAGAGCAGTCAGGAGTCAAGACCTCGTCGACAAGGATAATTTCATCGCTTTCCACATCGAGACCTAGATTATGCCGCCCCGGCGTTAACAGACATGGCGGGGGTGGGGGAGGCCAAGACAGGCCCGGAATTTTGCAGCGGTCACAGTTCCGAGATTGCGCAGCTGCCTGTGTCACTCACCAAATTCCATTTTAGTGTCGGCAATGACAATTCCGCGCTCTAGTGCGTACGCATGCGCAGCCTTGTAGACTTTCAGGGCGAGGGCCTCAATCTGGTCCGCGTACTTGTCACCGATAATCTTTCGCGCTTGGTCGGGCGAGATATTTTCGTCCTTTTCGCCGGCCGGGGCCTTTGTCGACGGCTGTTTGGAAATGTTTAGCTCTTAGTCCGAAAAGGCACACTGCGGGATGGGCCGGCCTACAGTGTAGATGGGGCCTCCAGGGAATGCCTGGCTGAGCTGCAGTCCCTCCGGCATGGGAATTCCGTGGACGGTTCCGCTCTTGGAGTATCTGTAGCAAAGTGTCAGGTCGCGTGGCGATGGCTTTGCGGAGACGGCATCACTCACTCGCTCCAGGCGGAACCTGTGATGTAACCACGGACGATCGCCTCGATCGGAAAGACTTTAAGGGAGCGTATTTGCATGCAGCGGCCACGCAAAAGTGCACGCTCCTCGGCAGTGATGACCTCCGGGGCTGTGGGAGGGCGCATGCTGATAACATGGTGCTTGAGCTCGGGAACACGCTCGCGGAGGATATCGAACCAATGCGCTATCGGTGTGTCAGTCTGGGACAATCCATGCTGCGTGCGGCAATCGCCTACATGACATCTGACAAAGGATATGGCCCTTATCAGGAACACCGTTGGAGAGAATCTCATCATAAGCCGAGATACGGTCGGTCACGGCCATGAGCAGCGACGAGTCATTAATCGTGTACAGCTCGCGCACTTTGCCACTATGCAGGGTGGTAAGCATAGTTGCATTGCTCACAAAAGTCCCAATCCATCGACCACTTACCTGGCCACGAGGGGCAGCGACTCTAGCTTTACGGTCGTGATGCCAACACCGGCCATTGTGACGAACGAGAGCGGGTTTGCGCGGGGTTGTTTGGTGGGATGTCGCGGGGTCGGCAGGCTGTACCAAGAAGCAGAATTGTTTGCGGATAGCGATTCGAGCGCTTCTGAGAGGTTATTCGGTTAACTGAAAGGGTGATAAGCAGCCAAAGACTCGACTTCAATGGGTTTCATGGTCAAAATTTCCTGCGCGATAACTTTTTTAGTGCCGCCCGCGAGCCGCCTTCGGATCATGGCGGGGCAGAGAGAGCAAGACTCCACAAGTGGTGCTTCAAAGGCGATTACGGTTCCATACAGGTCCTAAATCATGGAAATTTGATAAAAAGCCATCATGAGTCGTTATCAATGAAATTAATCATGGCGTATCTTTCACACTAATAATACACTTCGGAAGGGATGGGGGCTCACGGACAGGGCCACTTCCATCCGTCTTCGAGTCCGCCAATGCCTGGCCCGCCATCCTCGCTGCAGGATAAGGCGCAACGATAACGCAACTTGTTGCCCGGCAGCAAATAAGAAGTTCTTGCAATGACGCAGTCGCTTAAAGAATACAAATCTAGACCCACAATGCTTTCCTCGATTGTGTGATTCTCCCCTCGCTGGAATGGCGCCGTCAGGCCACAGACTGGCTTGCTTGCTACAGTACCGGTCGGCTGGGGCAATGTGCTGGTGGCAGAAGACAAAACATATGGACAGCTATATGTAGGGATGGTTTTACCAGTTGGCCTTGCGATGCTGGTGTGTACTGAGCTTGTGTAATTCGTGACGGCGCTTGTCGCTGGGAGTGTCGGCGTGCTTCTTGTGGTCATCCCCTCAACCATCATGGTGTATCTTGGACCGGTGCCGCTGGCGCTGGCAGATGGCATGTTAGTCTAACTAGCCAGTCATGCTACTGATACGGAATAATATCAGAAAAAAAAAGTTCAAACCTACCTATGTGCAGCTGATTCCTGAGCGTCTTGCTTGTTCCTCAGCGATGTGTCGTGTATTCGACCGACCACGGCGGCGACAATGAGGCAGACGATAAAGGCAATAAAAATCGAGGTAAACATTCGTATTATGAGCGTCTTCTTAGGAAGAGGCTCTGCATATCTCTTTTCTCGCCCAAAAGTGTCGTCTTGGTACTGTGGTGGCGAGAGCAAGGCGGCTTCATCTCCGTAGGGCGGCGGCTGATTTCGCGGGCTGGAAGGGAGACTGTCGGCCAGCGTGGTGTCGCTGCACGCATAATGATGTGTGGCCACTCGGACTGGGGGGTACGGCCCCAGTCTGGTGCCAAATATCGTTGGAGAGGTGGCCGTTGAAGATGACCGACGACCCATGGCTCCTGTGGTGCTCGTAGAATGCGCTCTCTGCTTATGACGAACCATCAACGCGGGTAACCACGAAGTTGCATACTATACGACTTGGAAAAAGCTACTTTTTCTGCAAGCGTTAAACTGGGGGGAGAAACATCCTTTTTGGGCTTTTTCTTTTTATTAGCCACATTTTTGAGGCCTGATCGCTCCATGCCAAAGAGCTGGTGATGCTGGTCGGTGGCTGGTCCAGGACTGGAATGAGTCTCGGCCATGAGTGTGTCACTTACACCAGTAAGCCAACCACGACGGAGATTTTCACCGCGCTAGACCTATAAGAATAAAATTATCCTCCGTGCATGTCTGTAGTGTCTCATATCATCCCTTTCGAACTACGTCAAGACTTGTACATAGCTCGCTTTTTGCAGACAAACGTGTAGGAGCAGCACGTCATACATCACATTGCCGATGACAGGTTCCATTTAGGGGTTTTTGACGCACAGCCGCTGAAATCTGGTGTTGGGATACGGTCCAATTTAATTATGAACGACTGCCGGGAGTACAGTTTGTGGTGGTCTGACAGGAAGACGACGGAAAACGGAGGTAGCGCTTCGTGGACCCTGTGACTACAACAAGCCCGACGCCTATCTGAGAATCAGAATGATGGAACGAATATTATTCAAGACAGGTGGTTACGTAACACTATCATCAGCCATTTCAGTGCCCTGCGCTGTTCAGAGCGGTTGTGTAGTTTGAGGCATGGGCAGAACCAGCGCAGATGGCTGCCCGGCTTCCCGGCCACCGGCATTTGATACAGTCACACATAGTAGCCAATTAATGCATGCATGTTGGAAGCACAAAACAAAAGGCGAATATCTAGTGCATCGCCGAACGAACCATGGCAGGGAAGACCCACGCCATATCATGCATAGTGATTTAATAACACCCTACGCCTGCGGGGGCTCCGCATCATCTAACTAATTAACGGATACAGACGGCGCATCCGGAGGGGGGCAAAAAAGACGAGATCCAAACAGTACTCCACCGATTTCATGATCGGAAGACAAATTCTCGGCTTTTCATGGACATACTGAAGGCAAAAGGTGGACGGGAGCGGGGAAGTCCGTTGCATGGGAAGTTGGCAACACCAACTGCTGGACGAAATTACAGACCGCTGTCACTGATGACGGTTCATTATTAATTAGCTTGATCCTACCACTTGTCTCAGGTGTAACCCAACGCTGCAAAGTCACGTCGAAGCGGAATAAAAGTGTCGAGAAGAAACATTGCAAAGACTTGCATATGGAGTTCTCGGAGGCAACGCCCGTGTGATCATCACGGAGCTGTATCATGGAGATCCTTCCTTGATTGGAGGTTTATTTTCCGCCCCGGTGCATTTTGACGCATCTCGGTTAGCAATAGTCCATGCGACCTGTATGCGACCCGTTCTTGACGGGCGTCAGGTACGGGGCCGGTGAGCCGAGTTATCCGGGTAGGGTAGTTTATTATACCAGTTCTATTAACAACATCATATTTGGTACTGGCTACAACTTATCTAGCCGAGCGGGGATGCAGGTGCGGCGCTCGGCCTGGGTTTCGGCAAGCTCGATCGTTCTCGCCCCCTACACGAAGCGAGATTAACGAATCCGGGTAGGGACCATGTCTACGCTCATCACGTTCAGATCCGGCGTGAAACTCAAAAATTTGCCAGCTTGTATTGATGAGTCTGCGGCCCTGTGAGTATCCTTGGTCTCCCCAGGGTCCTCGATTGTGACAAGAGAGACGTCGGTGAGAAAAGCGAAATTGAGACCAGCGGCCCATATGTGCATTGATGGCCTAATGACTACGACCAAGTTGCTCCACCAGATTCAATATAATGTCATATCCAGTGGATCATTCAGCTCGCCTCCAAAGGCCTTCAGCTATCTCGTTTCGCAGATCTCCCGCTCGACTTGACCGTGCTTTATGTTGCGTGCGGTAATTGACAGGACGGGGCAGGATAATCGGAGCTCTCCGAACGAGGACAATAGATGAACGAGACACTTGCCTCCATAACCTGTCATTCAGAAGCTCTTGCCCCCCATGGTTGAGATACATTGGATACTCATCTCATCCCAAAGGCCAGTGTGGGTTCTTGCCAGATGACATCTGCCGCCCGAACCATACCGAAAACACATATGCATCTGTATGTCTTCAAATCCACCTCATGACTCCGGTTTGACGCTTGAACGAGCCGTATTAATGGGTATCTGAGAGGGTCCAGAAATGGTCCTGTTGCCATCAGCACCTTTCTTACAAGCACGCAGTATCGGCAATGCATCCCGTCACGGACAAACCGGTGATTGCCCCGCATGATTGTAATAAAAACTATATAAACCGTCGCATCTTCTCTCATGGAGTCAAAACCTTGGCTCAGCAGCAGTTGCAATTTGCCTCTTCGTCAATATGAAGCTTACTTCCTCGCTCTTCGTGGCGCTTTCCGTCTGTGTGGCCAGCGCCACTTCGCGCGAGGGCCTTCACAAGGCGACATACGGTCTCTTACAGGTGTCCCCTTCCTTCTCCGGCAAAGGCATCTCCCTTTATCCGGCCCACCATCCTGATCATGATCCCCATGACCTCGAACATCTGACCCCGACGCTGGAGAATGAGCTGTACTATACCCAGGAGGGCCACAGACGTGAGTGAAGTCAGACCAATATTCTACAGGTGCGCCCAGGCTAACTCTATCAGCCGCCCTGCATGGTTCCAAGCACAGCCACATGAAGGCCATCTTCAATCACCCCACGGTTGTGCTTGATCATAGCAGCCATCTCAGCTCCATCCAGTGTTCTGCTAACGGCATGATGAAGGTCTGTTTCCGGCCCGAAGCATTTGAGCACGTCCAGAGGACCTGGAACATCAGCATGCTCACTATTGTGACGTATCATGTCGGCTGCGGGGATGAGTACAATGGACAACGCTCATACTTTGAGGCCCAAACCCCCCGGTTCGATGTCAAGTCCTCGTGCGTGTTTGTGAATGCCACCTCCATCGATCACGAGCATGCGCTTTCATCTGGTGAAATTACCTGGGGCACATACGAGCATCCCGAGTACAGGAAGATAATTCCCGTGAAAGGTCATGTTCGGGTGACACGACCCACTGACTCACAGGCGAAAGCGCCGACCAACTACAGGCGAGACGACGGAAACGAGACTGAAGTGAACTTGGATGACCTCCTGGGAGAACCTGGCACAGACAACGAGGGGGATAGAGGCGAAGTGATTGACCTCAATAACAATGGCTCGGCTCTGGTAGACTTTTTCGGGACCAACAACTTCGATCTGAGCGACATTCACGATCCCGTACCTCAAGATGAAGACCTCGACTTTATCAAGGAGGACGGCACTGTCGGCACAGACGAGCAAGAGCATGGCCCGAAGCGATTTCGCCAGCGAGCTTCTCCCACTCTGTGGGATCCCCCGGTTAGACACCACCGCCTCGAAGATCGTGGTGTTGTAGAATTCTTCCAAGGTCTTTACAATGGCGTAAAGAGCTTCTTTGAAGTGAGTCCAGACCATTTCTGGCCGGCCCGTGGTGGACCAGGTCAAGCGTGAACTTACAACGTACTAACCAATCTGTTTGCGCGCAGAGTATTGGAGATTTCTTCAAGCAGGCTGTGGCCCTCATCACCAATGTCGGCAACACAATCATTGCGTCAGCCATTGTAGCCGCCAAACTCATCGCCGTCCCGTTTGGTGTTCCTTTTGACCATTCGTACCACAATGATTTTAAATTCACGCACGAGATCGTGGGCGAAGTCAGCAACCGGCCGCCTCAGATTTTCGGCTTCACCGATGGCTTCAACCTGGCAGGCTCTGGAGGCATCTTTTCTGTCCAGTGTGCCAAGTGCGGCGTCCACGGCGACTTCTCGGTGGACGGGCGACTGGCTTTCAGTCTCAAGGACGGCATCACAGACGGCAAGATCTCCCTGGTCAACAAGGATCCCTTCACGGTCGATGCCATCTTTGGCATCACGCTCGAGGTTCAGACCGACCAGTCGGTCAAGGGTTTCGATAAGCAGATCGTCGCTGTACCTCTGAGCCCTCTCACAATTCCTGGCGTTCTCACCATAGGACCACAGCTGGCCATCGACGGTGCTCTGGACCTGGTTCTGAATGGCAAGGCAGAGCTGTTAGTCGGTGGCAGTCTTTCCATTGCCCCTGGCACAGCAGGACTCAGCATAGTGAAGCGAGAAGACAATAAGCTTGATGGCTTTGACACAACCTTTACGCCCGTGGCCAAGGTAAGTCTCACTGACAATGCAACATTCTCCACTCGCAATGTAGTTGGAAGGTATTTGCTGACGCTGTGCCTCATGGTCTAGTTCACTGGCACTCTGACCGCGACCGTCGAGCTCGGGCTTCCTGTCACACTCGAGGTCGGCGTGGATGTCCTGAATGGCAAGTTCAAGAAGACGGTGGGACTGGTGAATAAGCCTTCCATCTATGCCTCGGCGAGCGTCACCAACAACCCAGATGCCAAGTGCAATAATGGTGTGGAGCTCCGTGCAGGAGTCAAGAATCGCATCTACGTTCAGGCCCTCGATCTTTGGGACTATGACCTCCGAACCGACGTTCTCTACGAAAAGGGCATTGCCTGTGTTACGTATGTACCCCTCCCTCCACTGTATCCGATGCGAACATAGCTTCTGTGTACTGACGTTTAACGTCTGTCCAGCCAGGATGGTTTCGACACCAGCGCCGTTGAGCCCGACGTGTCCGTCTTCAGTGCCGTTTCCGAAAACCTTGACGGGGCCGACATTGCAAACGTCACGCCACAGATCAATGATGTCGCGGCCAACTTGACAAGTAAACATGGCTCCAATGTTGGCTTCCGCATCATCATGGACGAAGACAAGACTTCCATTCTCGTCTCCGGCCAAGATGGTCACATCTACCTGGTTGGAACCGATGAACAGTATGACACGAGTTCGCCATGGGGCACCATTGATCTCCAGTCCAACGGCGTTAATCTTGACGTGTTTGGCCGCATCATGGCCTACTATCCGGACAAGTACGCAAAGCTAATCGTCGAGGTCGGCATGTATGAGCCTGACAAGGTCCCTGACAAGGAACGAGCAGCGTATGTACATCCACGGATCCGGGGAGGAAAGACACTAACTTAAAGCCTGCTTAGTGCCCTTGTTAATCTCAAGACTGATGGCAAAGACTTTGGTATCAGCACCCTCCTTCTCACCAGGAACGGGCACAACGCTCTCTACTACCCGACCTTCTGTAAGACGGACAAGGGGTTGCGGCTCTACGGCACGTATGTCATTATTGACAAGAATGGCGCTGTCCGCGCGAACGCTGCGACCGTGCGGAATCTGAGGAACGGTCTGGCCCAGTTTGGCGCCGGCAGGCCTTGCCGAACTGTTCGGTTGACGACGAAGCTTATTGGCTGAAGGGCTTGATGACCATGATGGATCGTATGACAGGCAGATGCTCAATGCATTGCGGTTTGCGAGTTCCACCCCTTCTGTTGGTAACTGAAAACAGGACAAGGTGGCCTCCATTGTAAGTTGTCATAGGTGGTACAGGTACAACGTTCTGTTATGAAGTGATCCTGGTCAATAGTATCTTACAAGGACCTATAATTGAGTCAAAATTTTCTGCCACATTTCTGCCTTACTTTCTCTTGAGCTCTGACCACCCTTGATATTTACAGCCCCTCCCCCACCCCAGTCTCGGAGTCTGGCAGCGTACTGGTAAGCAGCTGTACCCAGATCATCAATTAGTTAGCGTAGTGACTGTGCTAGGGTTCCGCCCAGCGCGGGCATAGCGGCAGGTCGCGCAATGCGCGGCATCGCCCGCTTGCATGCTTGCACGACGGCTTCTGCCAAAGATGACTCGGTCGTCTGATACCTTGAGGAGCACGCCACGGCAGCTAGTGCGTGTGCGCATTCGCAATGCATCATCAGGGTCCCGAAGAGCTGGTTGGAAATGCAGGGCTGAGAGGGTCGGCAGCGGCAGCCGGAAATTTCTAGCGTCTTTGTGCATCGTTAGTCACCTTAGTCATATCGCGGGGCGGCTGTCGGTGCAAGCCCACTAACAGTTTGTGCGCGAGCATCCCACCCTGCACTGTTAGCATCTCGGCGGCCTGTCGGAGCGGGGTGCGGGCGGCCCAGGCAAGCCAGGGTCAGCCTAGACTGATAACGCCATTCTGGCCCCAGAGCACTCAACTTTAATCGACAGAGCCAACTCACACATGTCCTGTCAGCCTTCAATCACGCAAGATCCCCCGTTCTTGTTTCGCCTCCCTGTCTGCTCACGGCCCTGGTATATTGCGAAGCGCATCGCCCGATTCTTCAGCACAAGTCTCGCGGAGTCTCCCCTAGCCTGTCTCGCAGCAAAACAGGCCCTCGTCTCGCGTGCTCTGATCTAAAAACCTTCCTACATTGCGACACTGGGCGCCTCCTCGATCCGGATCTGAACACTCGTTTCAACATTAGCCAGGAGCCCCCCTGTTATCTCCTTCCTACCACAAGGGAGCATTTTGTTTGGCTCAGGGTTGACGCCATCCCGCGCTGACAAGCCGCAACCCCCCCAACGCCCGCCTTTTGGCTCTCGACGAAGACGCGGAGCACGCCATTCGACCCTCGGCCTACCTCAGCACCCGCAGCAGCCGGTGACTGGCCCTGGCCCTGCAGCCACGCCATTCTTAAAGGATATGGCAGCCCGTCCTCACCGCATCCCCTTCGAAATGGTACACGCAACCGATTCTGACGCTGCCGAACTGGCGTCCACTGGCCACGACAACAATGTAGCGGCCCAACACCATCACCAACAAACCGCCTCCGCGATCTCTCCTCACTCTCAACACAAATCCCACCCATCTCGAGACACCTGCGATCGAAGACGACCTACGGAGGAGGATCACTCCCGACTCAAAAAGATGCCTTCGGCGCTGGTCGGTAAGACCGTCAGCCCTTTTCTGAAGGAGCACATCCCGGGAATCTACGCACCCGTCGGCAAAGACTTTCCCGATGAGTCTTCCCATGCACAGACAGTCTCTGTTCCAAGAGATGCCAATACTCGGTTTTGCTACCGCCATCGCCCGGACTCCAAGTGCCGGCGAACAGCGGACGAAACTAAGATGGGCATGATCCAAAGGGTATGTTCTCACGATCACTAACTCGATCTGTCTTGTGCTAACTAGTCTGCAGGACCTTAACAGTCTCTCAGCTGCCGACCAAGAAGCCATCACGCACGTTTGGTCTCTTTTCTCGGCTGCACCCGCCAAGCACCGAGAGCTGATGCTTCAGGGCATCATTACACAGTGCTGTTTCCCACAACTCTCGACCGTTTCCCGCGAAGTGCAAGAGCAGCTTAAGATTGACTTTCTCACCGCCCTGCCGACAGAGCTGTCGTACAAGATTTTGTGCCACCTTGACACCGTGTCGCTGTGCAAGGCTACCCAGGTCAGCCGTCGCTGGCAAAACCTTGCGGACGACGATGTGGTCTGGCACCGCATGTGCGAGCAGCACATTGATAGAAAGTGCACCAAGTGTGGCTGGGGCCTTCCGCTACTGGAAAAGAAGAAGCTCAAGGCATGGAGCCGCCACCAGCACACTGCTCATGGCAGCGGATCGACCCAAACTGCCGACAATGTCAACGCGTCCAACAAGCGTCCCGTAGAAGATGTGGCCGCCCCTTCAAAGCGGCAACGCCTCGATGGTACCGGCCCGTCCTCGGCTTGTCTCGAAACGGAGCGCAAGTTCCGCCCGTGGAAAGATGTCTACCGCGACCGCTTCAAGGTTGGATATAACTGGAAGACTGGCCGATGCACCATCAAGACCTTCAAGGGTCACGAGAATGGTGTTACCTGCCTGCAATTTGATCAAAATATTTTAGCTACTGGCTCCTACGACACTACCATCAAGATCTGGAACATCGAGACTGGCGAGGAGCTGCGTACCTTGCGCGGACACACAGGGGCAGTGCGAACTTTGCAGTTTGACGACAGCAAGCTCATCAGCGGCAGTTTCGACAAGACTATCAAAATCTGGAACTGGCAGACTGGAGAGTGCCTGAGTACCCTTCAATGTCACACCGACGGTGTGTTGTCGGTGCACTTTGACAAGGGCACGTTGGCGTCTGGTTCGATCGACAAGACGGTCAAAATCTTCTGCTTCGACACGAAACAAACCTTTTATCTACGTGGCCACACTGACTGGGTCAACCATGTCAGACTTGACACTGCGTCTCGAACTGTGTTCTCCGCCTCCGACGACCTGTCTGTCAAGTTGTGGGATCTGGACACGAAGCAGTGCATCAAAACCTATCTTGGTCACGTCGGACAGGTTCAGCAAGTTCTTCTGATGCCTCCTGACTTTGAACCCGATGAGGTTCCTGGCCAGGAAGAGAACGATACTGCCTCTGTGCGTAGTAGCCGCAGCGTGACTCCAACACTCTCAGCCCAGGTTGATCGTTCCGTGTTTGGTCCTGGTTTCGAGTCGGAGTCGCGACCTCTGCCGCCACGATACATGCTTACTGGTGGCCTCGACAACACTGTGCGTCTGTGGGATATTGCCACTGGCAAGTGTATTCGCAGCATGTTTGGCCATGTCGAGGGCATCTGGGGCCTCGTCGGTGACACCTTGCGTGTTGTCACGGGTGCCAACGACTCGATGACCAAGATCTGGGAGCCTCGCTCTGGCAAATGCGAGCGAAGCTTCACTGGCCACGCTGGGCCGGTGCAGTGTGTTGGCCTCAGCGACAGCCGCATGGCCAGCGGAAGTGAAGACGGCGAGGTGCGCCTTTACAGCTTTGAAGGCGAGACAACAGAGGAGCGAGGAACACCCTCGTAAACTCTGCTCGCGTTCTACAAATCTTTGATTTTTGCGATTTGATTTATTTTGCGGTTCAACCCTTTTTTTTTTCGATATCGGCGTCGGAACGGCATGGCACGCGAGCAATGATGCTTTTCTAATGGATACCCCCTGTCATGTACAAGATGTATGGAAAAAAAGAAACAATTGGATGTTGGTTTATGTGGTTGGTGTACTCGACATGGCAGGCAAGGTACAAGATACTAAAACTGGAATAAAATGTTGCGAGAAGACGGATGGTGTTTTGGGGACGAAAATTTGCTTTGGGGAAGGGAAAGAAGAATTGGACAACAGAAATTAGCCAGGGCACCAGTGCCAAAAGATGTGTGTGCGGAAAAACATGCGCAATGATAGACTTTGCTTTGAATAACGGCCGAGAGCTGGATCATGACTCTTAAACTTTTGCTGTGGTACCGTAAAAACCGAATTGGGTGTCGTGGACAAGCATCTATACAACAAATGTGGTGTCGAGCGGCTAAAAATAGCTTTCACCTGCGAAGTACCATTTTATCTGCTCTTGATAGAGCTGAACGGCTAGTTGCCGCTCCATGCTCTGCTAGGTATTTCCGCCCATGTTATCGCTACGCAGTGTACTGAGCGTCTGAAAGGCACAAAATGCGATTTGCCCTGGACGTATGGAGCCTGATTCAGCTGTACCTTCAACATTTTTTATTAGGCACTGCCAGTGCTATCGAGTCGCGGCGGCATTCGATTGGTTAAACTGGCTAGCGTGTGCTTTCATCATACCAGACAAGGGTTATCACAAGGGAAAGATGTTAATACCAAATAGCGAATGGTATCTTTACTGTATTGATGGCGAGCTTTCCACTTATGATCTGACAAGTATCGAAAGCGCGGAACATGTCACAACTCTTCAAAGGCGACGTCGCTACTGCCGTTATCACGAAATTCGGCATCCCTCCGCATGAGGCCGACTGACGGAGTATCAACACCTCTAAAATGACATGAGTAGCAAACAGAAAGGGCTGTCCTAAAATAGGGCCGTGGGGCGGAGTGCACGCTTCAAGTGTGACCATGGTGTCTGAAACCTAGGGCATTAGCACGTCTTTTTAAAGGTTAACCTGCATTGTAGCCTCGAAGACTGAACGTACAAGCTCCATTCTGATTGACACCTTGAGGTCTAAGGAAAGTGCCCGGAATCTTGACTTCGTACTTTTCCGCACCGACGTAGAGGTAGAGATCAGGCAGCACTAGGTCGGCTGGCGCACCAAACAGTCCATTCATGGTAGAATGCTCTGGAATCAACGAGTAGTAACTGTCCACGATGTCGGGTGGGAGGCGGAGAGAAGAGCAGCCCGTGTCAACCAGAGCGTCAAACTTTGCACTTGGTTCACCCGGCTCCTTTCCGCCACACTTGAACGAAGTGATGGGCAGTCTCCATTGCTCTCTGACGTCTCCATCCCAGAAGTGAGCCTCCCCACGCCCAGTGAGCATCTTTCCGAATGTCAACCGGCTTTCGCCATTAAACTGGAAACTAGCCGTGAAACATGGTTCAGGAAGACTGGGCGCTAAGGTCTGCCAGAAAGAGGGGAGTATGGCTATATTCGGCCTTTATCAGCAATTGTACAGACACCAAAACTCGCCGTGGGACGACTTCTTACTATTCCCAATAGAACCCGGTTGTAGTCCTAGTATTCCTTCCATGTTGTAGCTTTTCGCTATTCCACAGACGTCTGCCACTGATCCAGCGCAGAAGATGATATGCCCCGATTGCGTCGTTGTTGGCCCGAATCCTAGCACATCAAGATGTGCTCGGTCGATAAATATTGTCACGCCATCTCCATAAACAACGCTAAAGTTCTGGTCGCAGCATGGAGATGCAGGGTTGGGAGTGTATGATTTGCGAGGCCCACGAATGAACTCTGGCACACGGTCGGAATAAAGCCATCTGATTTGCTGTTAGCTCAGCCTCAACGTAAGATGCACCACATACGTTGCGTCGCTTCCTGTATCGAAACTCAGACTAAAAAATTCACGACCAACACGTATTCGAAAAAATGGCCATTCCCCAATCGATTCTTCCGTCTGTCGCAAGACAAATGACTCCATCGGAGCAAAATCGCAAGATGTTGATGTTCTGCGATCCGCGCAAGACTAGTGGATGAAGCCCATCATCGAGTGGCCGCAGGACGACGGACGCAGCCAGCGACAATGTGGACACTGTGGCCTCTGCGCTGGCTTCTCCCGTTGCTGATTCATCGTGTGCTACCCTGATTTGGCTTGAGAACCAGAAAAACAAGAGTAAAAATTGAACTGAAAAGCATTTGGTTTTGAATGATGTGGACGCTCAGACTCTCGACCTAGAAATCTAGGAAAGCCTGCGAAATTACCACTAAATCCGGGGCGTATTCCCCACCAATTACAGGTGCACTAGGGCTGAGATGCATAACAGTGCCTGACCACCTGCATAGCTAAAGCGCCTACGAACAAATTGGGAAGATGCTCTGAGATGGCTGGTTCAGGCTACATATTGAGTATGTCCAGAGCAAGATGCCTTTTCATCCCTTCGAGGGACTTATTACTGTACAGTATGTAAAAGGCACTTGGGAGGTACAAGATACTTTTGGCCGCCCCCGACTGAATTTGTTGTGCAGGAGCTCACCCGCGACACCCATTTCGGTTTTTACGGTAGTGCTTTCACATGTGACTCGGAATGTTTAGGTGTGCCGTCACAGCTACTCGGCCACTGGCCGCCATCGGCCGGTTTGGAACGGTGGCGTTTGGGGTCGCGTGTCCAGCCCCAATTACACAAAATCATGGAAGGTCTGAACCTTTTGGACATGTTTAACGTCTTTGCGCTAAGCCCTGTGTGAGTGTTGCATTTTGACTGGTGGGTGTGGTCATGATGGTCGATGGCCCGAAGCAAAAGACGCTGGCTGCATGGGCAATGCCAAAATGCAACCAGCGCCGCCCTGATCTGACAGCATGTCAGTCAGCCTGACTGTCTGCAATAATGAAGATCCCTGCATCGATTGATGCAAAAGCCCATTGATGCGAGGCCTGCGCCAACATGCAAACGTGACGCTAGCGTAATAACTTCGTATAGCATACATTATACGAAGTTATACGANGGGGGGTGTTAGTTGGTGAGCGCAGGCGGCGATAGCCCCCCGGAGTCCGGTCGGAGCTCCGCTGAACCGGAGTTTTCAGCGAGCTATGGGGCGGCGGTCGACCGAGACCTGGGGGGCGCAATGATGCTCTTCGACGCAAAAGCCTTGAACTCTCCCGAGGTTAATAAAATGGAACAAAGCGGGTAAAGATCGATTCGGTCTCGGGGAAAACGTCCAATCCATTCGCTGAGAGGGCTCTCGATTGTCACTCATTGTTTAGTTACTGTTTCCAAAGTAGGCAAATGCCTCGGCAAAAGCCTCCAGCCCGGGGAAGGAGGTCACGGCCATTTTTCAAGATGCTGTAGACTGTCGATTTAGCGTGTGTCGGAACGGTTCGGGCGTTGTTCTTGCGCTGTATTGGAGTTTATTAGGCGCCCCCGAGCATCTAAAGATGTTCTGGAAGGGGGGGGGGGGGGTGTCTGGTTATTAGTCTAGGCTGGTACACTGTGACACAGCCGCCGACAGCTTCTACAACTGGTCTTTAGCGACAGCGTCGGCAGGTAATAAAGGCAACAAGATGGTATTACAGGTCGTAATTTAAAAGGCCCGCCGGTACTCTTAGATTTAAGGAAATATCAGGGCTATTCCGTGCTCGACAATTGTTTTTTTTTTTTGGTACGGAGTACTGGTGCAGGAAACATGAAGTCTAATTGAAGTAAATGAAGGTTTTTTTTTATTAAAAAAAATCCCCGGGAAGGTTACGAAATAATTTAGTAAAAAAAAACGGCTTTGCATTGGTAACGGCGGGCGCGTAAAGACTGTCGGTTTTAAATAAAGAAGCGCCCTTGTCTCAAAGAGCATCATCAATTTTCATGTACCAGGGCGTGTACAAGTGTGCCGAACAAAAGTACAGGGGAAACCATCTCGCTAGGAAAAAAGAAGCTACACGATTAGAGAATCGCAACGACCAGAGAATTCTTGGCGCTGGGCCTGGTATGAGGTGCCGTTGTAGTAAGCCCTCAGCAAACTGTGGAGAGGGTGAGGTGATGTAGATGATGCCTGGTGCATTTTTTGGTTTGATATCTGACCGGCGGCGCGCGTGAGATGTAGAGATGGCCATATCAGATTTTGAGGTCTTTTTTTTTTCTTTTTTTTTGTGCCCCTTTCTTTCAAGAGTTTTCGGAATTGCAAAGGTGCACCATCGTGACGAGCAAAAATTGGGCTCTTTCCAGAGCCGAGCTTGGTCCCGACCCGGACGCGCCCGTGTCCCCCCCGGAACCAGAAAAGCCAATGCGGCTCAAGGGAAATCGAGCACCACCTCCCTCCCCCAAGACACGCCGCCCCACGACCCAGTGGGGAGGAGGAGGAAAGCCGGGGTTTTTCTCGCTCCCTTACGCCATAGTTTGGGTTGGCGGGGACCCAGAATCATATGCCAAAAGTAGCTTGGGGGGTGTGTGTGTCGTCGTCGGGGCGGGCTGCATGTGCTCCAAAAGCTTTCGGAGAGCCGTGACTGTACCTTTTTTATCGGCGCCGGGGCTTGTTGTCGAAACTCTTTTCTTCTTCTCTTTCTTCTTGCCCTTGTACATCTTGCTCCTTGCGACTCTTCTACAACAACTCTCCACTCTATAGACGGGCATCAACAGCTTTGTGTTGTTTGTTCTCTTTCGTTGTCGCATTCCTCCTCTTGTGCCGAAGCCCCCCCAGCTTCCTCTCTACTCCGAACGAAAAAGTCACCTTTCCCTCCGCCCGAACCAGCGTCATTTTCCTGTCGCATTCAGAAGCGAGTGCGTATCTTGCTTCCTACGACATCCCTTCGACAGTAAAAAGCACTTGCGCAAAGTGTCTTTTTGCTCTCTGCTTCGTTTGCACCCTTTTCCACAGCTACCTAGCTCTTCCCGTCACAACTCTACAACAATGCCGAGCCAAGCCGCCGACGGCAAGAAGAAGCCGCCCACGGTGGCCGTGAACCTGATTGGTACGTGATGAAACGCGCAAAATTGTCTCTTCGCAGGAGTAATCCGGTCAATTGATTGCTAACGGGATTTACTTTCACAGCTGGTGGCTCTGCCGGCATGATGGAGGCCCTCGTCTGCCATCCCCTCGGTAAGTCTGTTGGAACCCTCCCCAGGGCGCAAAAGAGAGGCCCACACCCCGATCGCGGGGCCGCGGCACAACGGCCTTGTGCGACAACGCACCAGTGACGTATTGGCCTCGTCGGAAAAGTGCTCACTGGTGAAAAGAAGAAACCGAGAAAAAAAATAGAAAACCGAGAAAAAAAAGAGAATTCGTTTTCGCTAACATGGCCCAGATACCATCAAGGTCCGCATGCAGCTCTCGCGCCGCGCCCGCGCCCCCGGCGCCCCCCGCCGCGGCTTCGTCAAGACGGGCATCGAGATTGTGCAAAAGGAGACGCCCATGGCCCTCTACAAGGGCCTCGGCGCCGTGCTGACGGGCATCGTGCCCAAGATGGCCATCCGCTTCACCTCGTTCGAGTGGTACAAGCAGGTCCTCGGCGACAAGAAGACCGGCGTCGTCTCGGGCCAGGGCATCTTCCTCGCCGGCCTCGCCGCGGGCGTCACCGAGGCCGTCGCCGTCGTCACCCCGATGGAGGTCATCAAGATCCGCCTGCAGGCGCAGAGCCACTCCATGGCCGACCCGCTCGACGTCCCCAAGTACCGCAACGCCGCCCACGCCCTCTACACCGTCGTCAAGGAGGAAGGGTTCGGCGCCCTCTACCGCGGCGTCTCCCTCACCGCCCTGCGCCAGGGCACCAACCAGGCCGTCAACTTTACCGCCTACTCGTACTTTAAGCGCTGGCTCATGGACTGGCAGCCCGAGTTTGACGGCAAGAACCTGCCCAGCTGGCAGACCACCGTCATCGGCCTCGTCTCGGGCGCCATGGGGCCCCTCAGCAACGCACCCATCGACACCATCAAGACGCGCCTGCAAAAATCGCCCGCGCGGCCGGGCGTCAGCGCCTGGGTCCGCATCACCCAGATCGCCGCCGACATGTTCAAGCAGGAAGGGTTCCACGCCTTTTACAAGGGCATCACCCCGCGCATCATGCGTGTCGCCCCCGGCCAGGCCGTCACCTTTACCGTCTACGAGTTCCTGAGGGAACGCCTCGAGAAGAGCAACCTTGCCTTTGTCGGTGGCACCTTTGAGGAGTAAAAGGTCTTTCGACTTTGCTGCACACGAGAATGCGACTCTGTTACACTTACACACTCATACAACACACACTCGCGCTACATTGGAAGAACATGAACCCTTGGTCATATATACCCTGTCAACGAGGATCTGTGGTTGCTCTTTTTTTTACATTTGTCGGATAGTATAGGACGTCGGTTTCCTTTCATTTCCTTACTGTTTGGTTAGAAATGGCATTTGATTGTTTTGTTACATTGGGATGGGAGGATGAACGTGGCTGAGGCCACGACTGGCTCAGAAGCAAGGACATTGGCGACGGACACCAGAAAAGACGGTGTCAATACAGCCATTTCCATATTGTCACATTTTGTTGTCGGATTTTCTTGGATACTAAAAGATGAAATGAAATAAAAATTTCTGTAAATTCTTCAAATCAAGGAAATAGTTCCGTGTGCTTTCTAAGATGCGGGTGGCTTCCGCCCGTCTAGCTCGCTGCGTGTCATGATCCTTGCTTGTCTCACCGGCCCGGTCGCTTCGGTCGGCTGAACCCTTGCCTCGCCGTTGGTTTCGGATGCAGGTCGTCCAAAACCAGCTGCTCCGTCACCTCACTCGTCTCCTCCACCTCAAACCTCTTCGCGATCGTGAGGCCAGCCTCCTGCTCCGCAATCGTCAGCACCGCCCGCTTCATCAGGGGATACATCATGCGGTTCTTGATGGACTTGGCGCCGGCAGATGCTGGGCAGGTGTAAAAGAAGAGAAGGGGGCTCTGCTCCGCGCCGTTGTGTGTATGTTCGTAGCGGTAAAAGGTAAAGCGCGGCTCGTTGCTAGAAATCGCTTGCGAGAGGTCGGCAATCGTGCCAGGGCTGGGTGACTCGGGAACAAGTTCGACGGCCTCGGTGGCGGGATTGATTTTCTATATTAGTTAGCATGGTGTCCCGTATTATGAGCGCCGTTTTCTTCTTCCAAAATACCTACCAGCATAACTACAGCTCGGCCGCCTTGCATGTCCTTGAGGGCAGCAATAGCCTCCTCAGACACAGGCATCGCCAGGCTCTTGCTCAAATGGATTTCTCGGGTCCCGGTACCCGCGCCAGCTTCCTGTTCCGCGCGCTTCACCTCGCCCAGCGTCCGCTCCTCTTCCGTCAGCGGCGCCTCAAGCTGGGCATGGGCATCGGCCTTGTTAAAGCCAGCCTCGGTGAATTCGGCCGGTGTCGTGAAGAAGAGAGTCTCACGAAAGTGCTCTAGCCCCAATTCACGGGTAAGCGTCAGTCGTGTCGACGCAAACAGCATCTTCTGCCGCACTGGGGCGGCATCAGGGACGTAGGAGATTGCCGCGAGTTTCGGCGCGGCGTCGTATCGTCGGATGATGACGTACAGTGCTGCATTGGGCTTGATGTGCGACTGCAACGAGTTCAAGTCGCCCGCAAATGAGGATGTCGAGGCCACGCTAGCAACCGGTACGAGCGACTCCTTTTCGATGCCGACCAGCAGAGCGAATGTCGAGGATGACGACAGCAGCGAGCTAAACTGCTCGTGCAGCTCTTGCGAAGCTGTATCATGTTAGGTGCCAGCCTTTTCCACAAACGCCATCAAACATACCGGCAATTCCTGACTGCATCTCGCACGGTCCCAGCAACTTGATTTGCTGAGAGTTTCAAGATGGTGCCGCTGTTGTTCTGGTCAGCTTGACAGTCAAGTCAACGTGGAAAGGTACGCGGCGGGGTTCCGCCGTCATTGTTGCCCCGCTCCCAGCTGTCTACCCGATCTTACCCTGGATTCCTAATCTGTGGCCAGACCTGAGTGTTTGAACCGCACAGAAACGCCAATCCGGAAAAAAATAAGTAGAAAAGAATTGAGCGAAAAGCAGACGTTGTATTATACACATGTTTTGACATGTGTGTGGGTTTTATGGCCTGTTATAAGTACAATCAAGTAACTAAGAATCTGTGTAAGATACTTCCTCCACCATTACAAACCACCATGAGTAACTGCGAATAATTTGAGTCCCAAGCTAATTCCTGCCAAAAAATGGGACCTAAAACAAACGAATGGAAATATGACATAGCTAAACTCGGCCCCGATATATGTATGAAGTATACTCCGGACTATCACATCATCATAACCGCAATAAGTGCAAGACCGCCAATTGAGGAGAAGGAAGGCAGGCAAATAGGAGCAGAGTCGGACCCTGGCACCTGAGAAGGGACGGGGGACTCGCCATGAGGCTTGTTTGTGGGTGCTGCTTTGGTCGCCAAGGTACTCTCGTATTGCGGAATAGCGGGCGCCGAGGTTGAAGATCCCGACTTGGTAGCTTGGGCAGCGTCCGCGAT
Organism: Samsoniella hepiali; assembly: GCA_001455915.2. Taxonomy (NCBI): domain Eukaryota; kingdom Fungi; phylum Ascomycota; class Sordariomycetes; order Hypocreales; family Cordycipitaceae; genus Samsoniella; species Samsoniella hepiali. The sequence continues at coordinate 2,020,902 of LNDK02000051.1, read as the reverse complement.
TGAAGTCTCGTATACCTGGGGCTCTGGCGCCTGCCCGTCGGCAGTTTGGTACTGCGACGGCTGGGGAGGCGGGCAAGGCTCAGAAGTCTGGGTAACAGCCGACTGTGAAACGGGCAGGGCAGTAGATTGGCTTTGTGGCTCAGGTGCTGGTCCAGCAGCAGTCACAAGCTGCGAGCTGACCGGAGCAGCCGACGACAGTGATACAGACGCATCCGTGGTCGCTGGTTTAGGGGCGGCAGTGTACTGCTGAAGAACCGGCTCCTTTCCGTAGACATTTGCAGTGCCGGGGTTCTCTTCTGGGCACGAGTTGCCGCAGCAGCCAGTAAGTGGGTTGTTCTGGCAGGCATGATCACACTTGCTTTCGTCCTGAGAAGTAACGGCAGATGAGTCGTTTCCGCAGCGGCATTCCCTGAAGATGTTAGATATGGAACGAAAAATCAATGGAAAAAAGCCATACTCATTCAAAAGGGCAGCAAACTGGAAACCTTCGCATGCCCTCTGGCAAGCCTCCGGGGTAACACAGCCATCGGGAAAGATAATGGGATCTCCAAAGCAGGAAATGTCAATGGTAGAGCAGCCGGTGTATTTGAATCCAGGAATACTGTGAGGACTCTGAGCAAACGCCCCGAGGATCCAAGAAATGACGAGAATGGTAATAGCAGTCATAGTGAACGGATGAACGAAGCGGCAGTAGGTGCGATTAATGGACCAAAAGGCTGGGAGCACAACGAACTTGTCCCGGATGAGATGTAGAACCAGGAGTAATGATCACTGAGTGTGTAGGAAAAGAAGAAGAAAACGAATCCAAGAAGCGGCAGAAAATATTTACATGCCCGCAGAATGGGCACTTTCCCTGCCAGCTGGCAGCCGAACGAACGGCCGATCCGAGCAGCTGGCAAGCTGTTCCTGCCAACGAACAACACTGCTACAGCATAATTTTTACTAGGTTTGGCTGAGCAGTACGGATAATTCAAGTACATTGGAGGATGGTGAATCAGCTTCGATTCTTCTCCATTTTATCGGGGGTTTTCAAAACTGCCCTCGACTTACAGATATGCCAACAGCCAAGGATGTACTTATCATGCCCGCAAACGGAGACTGTCCAGCTGTCTCTGGCTGTTCGTGCGGAAAACATAACTCGCATATCACAAATATTGGGTGTAACATGTCAGTCAAGCAATATTTGTATTCTCCCTATAGCAAAAATCTTTATTTCCGCTATGCAATCGCACGAAGATGGCTCTTTAATATAGGTCAAACAAGCAGTACTAGGTCTGAGCCAGCAGTATGGTGCCCCACATCAACGAAAACGGTCTATTTTAAAACGGGACTAGCGTACTTTGCCATCGCCTGTGACTTCACGTGATGCCACACAATCCAACAGCGAAAAAAAGCTGTGGCCCACAAATTAATCAGGGCAAGCGAGCCCCAATTTACAGACCACGGCCAATTGCGCAAAACTTCCACCCCAAATTTGTCCCGACTCCCATCATCGCATTTCGTTGAGCATCAAATCCGTCAAGATGAGCGCCCAGGCCCAGAACAAGATCGCCCCCAACAGCCCTTCGAGGCAGAACCCCTCCGAGCTTGAGCAGTCTATTGCTCAGGCTCTCTACGACCTGGAGACCAACACTGCCGACCTCAAGGCTGCCCTCCGCCCTCTGCAGATCGTCTCTGCCCGTGAGGTGAGATATACTTGAAAAGAAATGCTAGACCGACCACAGAAGTTTTTTCGAAAATCCTGTTCCACAAAGGCGATACGATGGTAGCGACGAGCGCATATTCCGCGAGCGAAACTCAAACACCTGATTTTTCGAACAATGGAAATTCTTGGTCATGGCTTTCGTAAATGGGACTTCGCACGGCGTCACCAGCAGTCGATTGACTTCGCGGAACAGGACGGGAAGCGGTCCAAGGCATTACGTCCTGGAGCTCGCACGCTGACTTGTGGTCTTTTTTTAGATCGAGGTCGGCCACGGCAAGAAGGCTGTTGTCATCTTTGTCCCCGTCCCTTCCCTGCAGGGATTCCACCGCGTCCAGCAGCGGTATGTCTTTTAACCACGCACTCAATCGTCGACGATGCAGCCATTTCTAACTTCTTACCTCTAGTCTGACCCGTGAGCTCGAGAAGAAGTTCTCTGACCGCCACGTCCTGATCCTCGCTTCGCGCCGCATTCTCCCCCGCCCCAAGCGTACTGCCCGCTCTCGCAACAACCAGAAGCAGAAGCGCCCCCGCTCCCGCACCCTGACCGCCGTCCACGACGCCATCCTGTCCGATCTCTGCTACCCCGTTGAGATTGTTGGCAAGCGTGTCCGCACCAAGGAGGACGGCAGCAAGCTCCTCAAGGTCATCCTCGACGAGAAGGAGCGCGCTGGCGTTGACTACCGCGTCGACACCTACGCCGAGGTCTACCGCCGCCTGACTGGCCGCAACGTTACCTTCGAGTTCCCCCAGCCCGCTGCTGAGTACTAAGCGGTTGATCACTCGAACAATTCAAAAAATGAAAACTGAGACGGGGATGATTACGGTTTGGCTGGAACGTGCCATTTAGCATTGATGGTTGGTCAAAGGGCTTGGCGTCTTGCGAAAAGTAGCTGTCATAATGATATATGCTGCATGATTTTTGATCATTCAATCGATCCTATCCTCTTACTACCATTGTGACTATCGGGTATCTAGAAATGTAAAATGTCTCTTCATTACTCTCGTGCAATTGCCCCCACTCCAAGTACACACCAGTAGGCCAGTTCTCGCTTCTCCCGCGCATCTCGTTCCTTGCCCACCGGCGTGCCCATGTCATTTTGCACATCGGATTCCCACTCCATCCTTACAAACATGGGAATTTCGAGGATATCTTCTCCATCCTTGAGGGGTAATTTGCTAGGGTCGCTGACCAGAGAAGCTGGGATAACTTCCAGGATAATGCTTACCCAGTTACGACCTCTTTCCCAAATTTTGCCCACCTCGACTTGATTGGAAGCGTCGTTGCGGTCCCTGCCATCATCCTTCAAGGCGTCATCCCACATATCGGTGTTGGCATCAATCTCAAATTGTGGGCAGAGCACAGTGACTTTGCTTGCGAATCTGCCTGGCGTGACATTCGGGGTCGCCAATGAGACTTTAATGTTCTCGAATAGCGGGTTTTTGAAGGTGAGAATATATTGACAGGCGCGCGAGGGCTTCAGCAGACCCTCTTCTGACAGCCCAGGGCGATAAGTGACCGGAATAGGGTTGGCTGTTGGCTGAAGAGGCCGTATCGTGATGGTCGGAATATATGATCTTGCGACGAGTCGGATTTTGAACCTTGTAGACGTGACTTTGTTTTCTGGCTTTGAAAGGATGTGCCTGCACGCAGGGCATCGTTTCGAACGCTTGGTGCGAAGTAAATATGGAATCGGCCGTAATTCGTCTTGGAATCGGACGCCTTCCAGCTGGCTCTCCTTTTGCTCCGTTCCAACAGTGCTATCCCATCCTCCTGTCGTAAGCTTTTTGATAGAGGAGGAGTCATTGAGATGAGCGATCTTGAGACCCTCATCAGTGTTCAAAGCTTCGCGCATTACGTAGGGCACGCCCTGCTGCGACTTTGGCCCTCCGCGTCCCGTGTAGAGCGACATGATCCGCGATAAGGCAGCAGGCGAAGAAAAGCCGCCATCATGCGTTGATAACCCGCCAAGCGCAGACCCTACGTCTGCCAACTGCGATTGGTAGAATGACTTTAGATTTGCAAATTGCAAGTCAGCGTCAACCAGGTCGTCGGGAAGCGGGGTATCATCATGTGTCTCTTTGCGGCGCTCTTTGACTTCCTTGGCGGTTATCTTTGCCTCGCCGCCGTTATTTACTCGTGATAATTGAGAATGTATGCCGCTGTGGCGGTCGAACTCGACACCTATTTCGCGGGAAGACCAGTGACAGTATTGGCAGATGAGCGCGAACGGGCCGGTGCTCGTGCTGGATGCGCCGTCGGGACCGAGGAGCTTTGTCTCGGCAGCATTTGGAACAGCGACAACTTGTACAGGGCCAACGCAGTTGGGGCATTGGTAGCAACTTCGCGTACATCTATCGGCCAGAGGTCAGTATCGCAAAAGCCTGTAAAATAGCGGCGAAGATGTACCTGTTGCCTTCACTCCGGAGATTGCTACTAGGAACTTCGAAGAGACAATTCGGGCAGAAGTACGTGACCGTCTCCTCTGTCACACAGCGAGGACATCGTATTTGCTGACAGTCTTCGCAGTAAAGCAGATATTCAAGGGGATACAAGCTATAGCTTGATCGAGCAGCTCGGGGATCGAATGTGCGGTCGTCGTCCTCGGGAATGGTGCTGGTCGGCGAACCCCTCTCGGCATCAGCTGGAGGCTGGTCAGAACAGGAGCACTGGATGTACGTATATGGTGTCGTTGTCGCCATTCTAAAGCTACAAGCCAGCTGAGTGCAATTCAAGCTCCCATCTGGGTGGACAATGGAGCTCGCGACCCAGGAGACGTGACTTGAGGCCGGCCCCACCTCGGTGAGCTCGGTGAGCTTTCGGTCAGGTGACGAAAAGGCGGTTACAGGGTCTCTTGCACGCTTTTTTCCCACCAACTCCGGGCAGATCAATCAATTCAAGTGAACTGGAGTAAACGACTGCTGCAGCTCCTTCTCCATACCATTGCAATTTCTGGTACCGAGCGTCGGACTTTGTTTAACGGAGGGCATACAACGGTGGCTAATCCGTCAGCCACGAATGCGGGCCATTCTTGGGCGGCAACAGCCGCATTCTTCACAGACCTGGGGTGACAAGCCCGATCGTGTATCTCTTTAGCCAGCGCCAGGTCCTTCTACTGTATGAGAACAACCCTCTTCCTGACTTTTCGTCCCTTCTCGCTCGATTGCAAATCTATCGTCTTCGGGGCCTACAAGAAGCGGTGAGCTCCAGAGAGAGCGTCGCAGTGTATCAAGTTCTACAAGTGGTACATGCTTGCGAAGAAGCAAGTTCTAACAACTATGAATCACTGCCTAAAGAGAAATCGGGCTCATCATCGGAGGTCTTCGCTTAGATCCACTCCAGCCATAGACAGACAGGGTGGAAATTGGGCACCGATGCTCATGCAAGCTTGAGGAGACACCGTCAAATATGCTTCGCTGGACGATTTTGGCAGCGTCATTCCCTCAGTGGCAACGCGTTCGTGTTTCATTCTCTCTCTCATGGCATGGAAGATAAGGTTAGGCATGGCCAAAGTACTTGGCACTGCCTTCCACCCCGAGTGCTTTCGCCATCCGCGGTCGTATGACGCCGCCGAAGGGTTGTTCTGTTCTTACATCGAGTGCGTCTACCAATTGCAGCCACAGCATATCCGGTGGATAATTCGGCTTGCAAAAATGGTCCGCCACGAGGTAAATGACCTTCTGCTGTCGTATTTACAATTTTCCAAACGATGGCAACTAGATCTTTGAAAGCTGCCCCTGCACAAGCAAAATCTCCAGCACTAGAGCACGGATACGGACATGTAAGCAATCGCACGACCCCAAATCTCAAGACGCATATAGAGGCCAACGCCCTTCAGCTCGCCCTAGGAAAGATAGGGAGGTCGGATGGCGTGCGCCAGCTGTGCTGCTGCCGCTGCAGCAGCATCCGCAATTTTTTTATAATATAGTTTCACTCCGGCGCTGATTACTCTCAAACTTGGCATAGCATCAGTCAATCATCTTTCGACGAGGGCGCATTCGACCTCAGCCGCAAAGCTAGTGCATCAGTATCACATACCGCTCTTTTCGGAATATAGAACTGCAGTTACTAAAGATAGTGTCGCTGCAGGTCGCAGCTGCCAGGCATACATGAGACATTTGCAGAAGCTGCAAATCCCCGGAAAACAGCACAACAGACATGCAGCCATGCACTGTCATGAGGGAACTGCTAGAGGACTACAGTATTCCATGGAGCATGTTGGGTCATGACAGCCAGCATGGCGCATTGATTTTGTCGCTCCTTCTCCAGGTCGACGCCGCGTCTTGGAGAACACCAACGGATGAGCATGGCGTCGACGGCTCAACAAGGAGGGTCGCGGTCTCGGTTCCGTCCTGTTGGGTTGCGCGGCTCCTAATTAACTTTGCCACAGGAGGCAACCACCCAGCACAACGTGTGCGGCGCGTCCGGGTAAAAGAGGACAAGCTGCTGCGAAACAGACTAGTGTACCAGTATGCGTACCAAGCTATGCCACCAGGACCCGCCCATCTTTATTACCACCACACACCAAATCTTAGATTTGCTCGTCGTCATAGGCGTTTTCTGAGAATGCCATGCCTGCCCTTGCCAGGGCAACTAAGGTCAAGGTCGGCGCTAGGAGTTTGGGCCGTCCTCCTGCGACCAGAGGAGGCTACAATAACCCTTGAGCTTTGCCGTCACGGCGATTGGCCTAAATTGGCACGGGGCGGCCAAAATTAGCCGAGCTCGTGCAGTAACGAGAATCCTACCCAGCTGAAGGCCAAGGAGCTAGGCCAGCCGTGTTGGGATTCAGCCTGGAGGCTGCTCCCGGCCAGCCACGGAGACCGGGGTGGAGGGCCAAAGCACTTTGCTTTCATTTTAGTCGAATTGCGCAACAAAACTCAAATGCAAAATCCCCAATGCAGACCCTCGTTGAGCATATTGGGCATTCGCGACCGAGACATGTCCAGTGATTAGTGCAGCGGTGAGCATGCGTGCCCCGCGATGCCGAATTCGAGCATAGTCGACACCGGGCGCTGTGCCAACACAGCACTGCGTTTCTTGCCGCATATCTTTCGTCATGGCCAATACAGGGATAGACCACCGTCTGGTCGTTGTTAGCGCTAAGACATGGCTCGATTGACCCATTCCCAGTGCAAACTGGACCTGGCTAGTCCTTTTCCAAGTGCTGCCAGCGAGTTAGGCCCCATTCGACCACGGGTTGCATGGATGCCGGCACTATCGGTCGACAGCCAATATCCCCAAGGACTGGCGCCTGCAGCTGGAGGGGGGCCGATCGAGCTCATACCTGCTGAGACCATATTAAGTGCTCGGCCCCGGGTAATATCTGTCGCAGCATCCCTCCTATCTTCTGGATTCTCAAGCAGCTTTGCCCTCTTTCAGTGACCAAGAATTTGGTTTGTGTGGCTGGGTAGTCGCTGGCGATGAGGCATACTAATTGAAGCTGCATCGGCGACTGCCACGGGCCAACTTTTGAGAGCGCGAAAGCCGCTCTGCCGCCTCGCCCGTGTGGGAAACACCACAGGGAAGCTATTATTGTACAACGGCGCGACCGGATCGGAAAGAACGAATTTCTCGGGTGGCTGCCATATGACGACAGCGTAACGAGAAGCTCGTGTCTGGTGAATTGGCCACAGCTTAACGCTCAGGCTGTGTTACGGACTGTGCCGCTGCTGCTGCCACCAGCGCTTCTGGTCTTTGTTTTAATTCTTTAATTCGCACCCATCCTTTTCGACTGGGGATCTGGTATCTTCCTTCTTCTTTTCTCCCGCCAATTTCTACCGAACAGGAGCCTTGAAGTGCTCGCCGCTCGCTGATGATGCCGGCTACTGCTCCCCAGCGACACCACGATGGCGAGACACGAACCAGTGCTACGCCTACCGTGAGATTGTGGGACGGCCACAAACGAACGACAGCGGAATGGGCCGGAACACACAGGGTATGCAATCTGAGGCTACCAAGATGGATTTTATTGACCGAACAATACAGGAGCCCGAGCTGTGGGCTACGAAAGGGAACTGTCTTGTTTATCTGTATGGCAAGGGCCAGTGCGATGCAGGTGCTTCGTTTCGCATCAACATCACTGCCTTGACCGGGACACGATGCTATGCTTTCATCGAAAAGTACATTGACAAGCAAGGCTGCATCTCTGACCTGCCCAAGTCCGATGCCGGCTGGAATCGATGGTGCCCCAAGCGAACCGTGTCGCTGTACGTACCAGCCGCACCGGGCAGCACACGATCAGAAATATCACAACAGCATCTTTCAATCCGCAATCTACTAGCATGGGTGATGGGGCTGCCGCTAGTCGGAACGCATCTTGGTGGTGAGATTGTGACTTTGTTTCGGAACATGACCACTTACCGACCGCTTGACGCCGACTCGACCACGGACCTGTTGGCGTATCTTGAGGCCGCTGGATACCTGGATATAGTGGCACACGCACATCATGCCCTTGCCATTTTGTATGTCGCAGAATGTCTCCGGCATCAAGACTTGTACACCCGAGCATTTGTACACTGCGTGGGTATGGGAGAGCGCATGTATCACAGCACTGAATACACGGTAAGCAGGCTGCCTTTGGACGACTGCCACCCACGCTAACAAAGAATGTAGAAAATCAGCCTGGTATCAAGAAAGCTTATCAGAGCTGCAAGCCAGGATCTAAACACCAGGCTAAATAGCGCCATTGACGACCTTGCCTCCTTTCTTGATGAGGAGCTGTCAGAAAGCCAACTTGGGCTGCCCCGCGGCGTGCGCGCTCAACTCGACAGGTTTCGCAGCACTCTTTGGACTTTCTACACAGCCAAATTTGGATATTTCCCACCCAGAGACTTTGACGCCAAAGTTATCCGGGCCATGCAGGAAGACTTCGAGGCCTTGTACGATCTTCTGGTAGATGACGGTGCCGGAATGCCTGGCATGATGGGAGGAAACAACGGTGGTGGGTTGTGCATCTTGCAAATCATCAGAGTCTTCGACAGCCGTAATTCTTTCGAGACACGTCAGCATCCGCTTCCTCTTCTCCCTTCTGCATCCGACGTTCGCAAGACGCGCCGCCTGCCATGGCTTGGTCGCGGCGAGATGGAAAAGCCGGCGAATCGGCTTCTCGCTCATACAGCACTGATCAAAGCCTCCAATTGGCGCGAATCATGCTTCAAGAACGGCCTCGTGCGAATGTATCGCGATTTCGAAGGCAGGTCATTACAGCCATCCACCAACAAGGTGGACAAGTCAGGCGATGTATCCATCACCGACGCCCGCAAAGTGCGTTGGATTTTGATATATGGCATGTGCCAGGTTCTTCGCAGCATTTCAGAACAGGCACCGCAAGTGGCGGGCGAGCGAGCACCTTACCTTCTCAGCGCGTCCGTGGCCGAGCTCCCGCCTTGGAACACGGCCCTCGATACGGCCATGGAAATTCCCATCTTACACAGCGCGTTGCCGACCATGCCTGAAACCGCCGACGAACCTTGGCAGCCCAAATATTCCGACGGAGTGGAAATCAAGCCAGACATTGACTATTTTGCGCTGACACATAGCCCCGAACGCCATCAGCCAGAAAAGCTGGGGCGCAGGCAGTCCATGCCAGTGGCTCAGGGGGCAGCAACGCCGACGACGCTGTCGCCGTCAAGGCCAGTGTCGGGCAACGCCCTTGCGCGTAGATCAACAATACGGAATTCCATCAGGCGACGACTACGCCCGGGATCCGCAAGCTCTGCAACAGTCACATCGAGCCCTACCAAGAGCGCCTACCACGAGATTGTCATTCACGGGTATGGGAATGGTACCAATCAGGTGAAGCTAGAGCGGCGTAGAACTGTGGGTTGCGACAGTCCCGAGGTCGGCAGATGGCCTTCCGCAGTCTTGCCCAACGACTCGCGTCTTCCCAGTATTCCTTCACCGGTCGCTGCGCCTGTACCACCACCCCCAACACAGAGCCGCAGTAGCTCCAACCGGAGCAGCAACGCCAGTTCCGTTGACACGATGGACTCGCAAGGTGTCTCAGGTTCAACCTCGCCTGCCACCATCGCCACTGCCGAATTTGAGCAGCACGCCACGGAGCCGATCATTGTGCGCAACTCTTCGCACAGGAGCCTCACCCAGCGCTACGCGATGAAGTCGGTGCTGGACACAATCAACCGTACTTCGAGCAGGCGTCGCTTGTCGCTCGGGGGCAAAGAACCGCCGCCACCGATGGCGCAACACCAGCAGCCGCCCTCGTTGCCTGGCAGCCTGTCCCGGGCCTCGAGCGTGCGCAAAAGCTTGCTGCCAGAGAGCTGGACGCTGACGGCGGCGCGCGCCACGTTTGAGCACGACATTGACGAGGAAGATGAGATTGTGACGCTCCAGTCGGAAGCAGACGAGTGGGTTGCGATGCAGGCGTTCCTGGACGACGACGAGTCTGGGACGCAGATGGCGTACGAGGGAGCCACCCCGGGATGGGAACAGTACCATGACCTGGGTGGCCTGACTGAAGTTCGATGAGCAGCTTCGACATGGCTACTCGTAAAACGGAAAAAGAGGATAGGAAGGATCTACTAACACGCAGCGAGGCTGCCACTGCCCAGCCCGAGGCCATCCAGTATCGGTGCCAGATGTTACCCGTTCAATTTCCTTGCTTGTTTCTGCTTTAGCCTTTTGAAATTGCGCTGTGTTTCAGACACACACACACACACACATGCATACATGCATTGCTATAGCCTTGTTTTAGGCGTTTGATGGGGCATTGTGCATATGCACGAGATGATACCCAAAACAGGTTTCGCTGAGCCGCTGGCAAGGGAACGATTTTGTCTTTTGAATTGATGCATGGATACCAATGTTTTCGCCTGCCAATATGTAATTATTGAAGCACTCTAATAAAGAAGCTTTTTGTTATCCCTTGTACTGTGCCTCATGTAGGCAAACGCTACAAGCATCGTAAACGGGTCAAACGCTTAGCTGGAGCGTTTCTTCCAGATATGGTACGAATAGAGAGCCATGGCACGGTCTGAATCTGAGAAAATTTCGTTCATCGTGATCAAAAGGGGGGGTATAAATACAACTGAACAAGACAAACACTTCCAGAATACAGTCGCACCTCACTACTTAAACCCGAAGAAAAAAAGTAACCGGACAATAAAAAGGGAAAGAAAAAAGAAAAGAAAATCACAGGAAACGAATACGCACACACACGAACTGCCAAGGGCGTTTCGTCATCGCTCAACCCGTCCAACAATATTTTATATCGTCCCTTTTGTTTTTGCGCATGCTGTTTCTATGTTTCTCGTTGCGGAGTCTGCAGATGAAAACCATTGGCATATATTTTGCGTAAAGTAGATATAGTCAGACAACACACACAGTCTTTGTCGCGTTTTTTTATCTTTTTCCTTTTTTTACTCGTTCTTGACGTGGGAGGCAATCTCGATGCCCTGGAGGATGTCGCCGCCGAGGGAGTAGATCATCCAGGTCGAGCCGACGAGCCAGGCGCCGCTGCGGGAAGAGTTGATTGTTAGTACAAGCGGCAACACGCAGTCGCACAAATGCAGGCGAGGGCTTACTTGGGAATGATCCAGAGAAAGATGAGGCTGACAAGGTCATTGTGACCAATGTTGTCGAAGCCGCTATAATATTCGTTGAGCCCTGCGGCATGCGTGTTAGCAGCGCGTCCGGCGCATGAGCACACGTAGAATCTCCCGTGGCCAACATACAGTAGAGGAGCGTCTTGGAGAGCGTCATGACGGCGGCGCTAAAGCCAATCAAGACGGCCTGCGCGCCACAGCGACCCGAAATGGCCCTTTTCCCGCCGGCGCCCTCGACGGCCTTTGTGAAAAAGGCCCAGGCGTAGGCGAGGTACATGACGGTCTCGACGGCGTTGAGGGCGCCCTGGGCAGCGGTGAAGCCGCTCCCGGCGTGAAAGGCCTTCCACCCGTAGACGTGGTCGACCTCGCCGTAGAGCTTGTACGGCGACCACAGCGGCCAGTGCAGCCAGCCGTGCTCCATGGTGTGCGGCCGGCCGAGCACGTAGATGGTGTCCCAGATGACGAGCGGGAGCGACACGCCGAGCCAGAAGAGCGTGGCGGCGTCGGGCGCGTGCGACCAGGCGGGGGAGGAGGAGGCTGAGGCGCGGACGGAGGAGGAGACGGAGGACGACGACTTGGAGAGCGACTTGCGGCTGCTGGCGGCCGGGGTGCGCTTGGTCGCGGCGCGCGACGGCGACGAGGGCGTCGCGGGGCCCGGCGTTTCAGGGGCGGCGCTGCCGGCGCGCGACGACGAGGAGCGGGTGCTGACCATGATGGGCAAAGGGGCGAGGGACCGGGCGATTGGCAAAACTGGGCGATGCAGTAAGAGAGTGACTTGAGAGCAAAGAGGCGTGATGTGATGTATCTCGGGCGCAAAACAAAGACTGGTGGAGTGGTGTGGTGTGGGTGTTGATGGGAGGGGGGGGGACGGCTTACTTAGCAGCCGGGCGGGCGAATGGGACGACGAAGCAGCAGAGACAAAAAAGATACCCAATAAATCGTCCGTGTTATGTCCAGCCTGGGCGCTTCTGTTTACTTTTGCTTTAGCCCGAATGCAACTGTCCGCTTCCTCTGTCACAAGCAGTGGGGGGGCACAGTCACTCATTCACTACTTGAGCTAGTGATTTGCGCGCCGCCGACCGTGTTTTTAGAAGCTTCCTTCTCAAACTAGCCGGAGCTTTTTTTATTTCGCAGGTCTTGTTTACGGAGCCCGTTATCTGTCCGCAAAAATGAAACTGGCCCGCAGAGACCAGCAACTGATTGAGCAAAGAAAGCACTTGGGAATGCGGGGATGTGTGTTCCCTCCCCTCCCAGCATCTGTCTTTGGCTGTCCCCCCCCGGGTCTAACTTTAGCGGCTGACGGGGGCGGGCACTACGATTGGGTACGTTCCCACGCAGGACGGCTATTAAATGACGATCAATTTGGCAGTGACGCCATTTGCTTTGTTTACTTTTCTGCGAGTCCAGTCTCGCTCTGTCGTCGCGTCGCGAGCCGAGCGCACAGCAGCGCCTTGGATTCTTTTGTTGTTACTATCGTTTCATTTCATTTTCGGCCCCTCGATCTCTTTATTCCGCCTTTGTTCCTTCCTTGCCCCCGTGTCCTCTTTGCAAAGAAACTAATGCAAGGCTTCGGCCGGGTCCATTCTCCTCCGGTGTTGGTCTCCATCGCGGAGGGGCCGCCCACTCGGCCGGGCATCTCATTCTCTCCGCGTCCATGGGCCCCCTTTTCCATATTGCGCCGAATTTGCCCCTGCTGTGACTAGTAGAATTCAGTCATCGTACCCGATTACGAAGTTTCGGCGCTCGTATTGTCTGGCGCAGCATCTAGTACGCCGTCTGGTGCGCCGTCGAGCGAAAACCCGTTGCAGCGAAGATGGCACAGCGAAATGACAGAATATTCAAAACACGAAAGATTAGACATAAAATTGCACCTAAAATAGTGATTTACGAGGCGGCTCAATCGCATCCGTCAGCTTTCTCAGCGCCGCCATGAGCTTCTCGTCCTCTCCCGTGCTGAGCATGTTGACTGTGCTCTTCTCTTCCTCGTCTGGGTTGATAAAGTAGGCGCCCTCAGCCGGGCACTTTGTGTGCTCCTTCTCCGGCAGCGTCCCCTTGACGAAAAACTCCCTCACGATGCGCGCCGAGCACGGCGACGGCATCGCCAGCGAGCAGTGGCCGTAGCCCTGCACCTCGACGAGCCGCGCGCCCACAAACGCGCCGCGCGCCACCTTGGCATTGACGAGCGGGCAGATGGGGTCGTACGTCGTCGACAGCACCAGCAGCGGGTGCCGCGTGGCCACGTCGTGCCGCGCGGCGCCAAAGTCGTGCGCCTTCTGAATCGGCCACTGCGCGCGGCCCATGTAGTGGCCCACGTTGCCGGCGCTGTAGGGCAGGAACGCCTCGACGTACGGCAGGATGACGTCGTCGAGCGCGGCGCGCTTCGTCGCCGGCCAGCGCGACGGCCCCGCGGGCGCGTCGTTGAACTCGACGAAGCGGCCCGACTCGGTGGCGCCGCCGCTTGGATCGCTAAAGTTGCGGCCGAGGCCGCCCCAGGCCGTCAGCGCGGCGGTGCCGTTGCCCTGCATCAGCTGCGCGAGGTTGTCGGCGAGCCCGTACCAGTCCTTGGGCCGGTACATGGTGGTGAAGACGCCGCCCATGACCGTCTCGTACTTGATGGTGCCGAAAAAGGTGCTGTTGACGTAGACGGACACCGGCTCCTCCCGCAGGCTGTCAATAAAGGTCGTGACGTTGCGTTCCAGGGCGCGCTTTTCGTCGGCGACAAAGTGCAGCGGGCACTCTGCGCCGGCCTTGACGCACTCGTCAAAGAAGCCCGAGAAAGCATGACCCGTGTCGACAAAATCCGTCTTCATGAGCAGCTCGTCGTACCACAGAAAGTCGTCGACGACGCCGTCGACAATCACGCGCTCCGACCGGTCCGGGAACAGCGTCGCGTACGTCTGGCCCAGCACGGTGCCGTAGCTAAAGCCCCAGTAGTAGAGGTTCGCCTGCCCGACGGCGTCGAGGATCGAGTTCATGTCCGCCGCCGTCTGCGGCGTGTTGACGTGCGGCCCGTGCTCGCCCATGTGGTCGGCGCACGCGCGCATCAGGTTGCCCGTCTCGGCCCAGAGCTTGGCGTCCTGCGGCACCTCGCCCGTGAACGACGGCGTGAGCTCGAGCCGGCGGTCGGCGCTGGAGAAGCATTCCGCGCGGGGCCGGGACCCGGCGATGCCGCGCGGGTCAAACGACAGGAGGTGGAAGTCGTCCTCGCCGACAATGGCGTGCACGGCGCCGGCCTTGCGGCGCATAAAGTCGAGGCCGCTGCCGCCGGGCCCGCCCGGGTTGAGGAGGATGTTGGTGGTGGCGTTGGCGCCGCCGCGACGGCGCATCAGCGGGAGCGAAAACGTCTTGTTGCCGGAGCGCGTGGCGTCGAACTGGTCCATGGGCACGTCGAGGGAGCTGCACTCGACCGGCTTGCCGTCAATCTCGCCGCAGGGCGTCCAGGCAATGGACTCGCCCGGGTACCGGTGCTCGTCGCCATGCTTGCTGCTGCCGGGACGGACAAGGACGAAGATGCCAACGGCAGCAGCGGCGGCAGTGACCACGACTAGGAGCGACCAAATAACGGTTCGCTTTCGCCTCCAGATGGGCGGCTGGCGGACCGCCGCGGTCGCCTCCTCGGCGTTGTTTGCCAGGAGAGGAGCTCGTTCGCCGTCCATGACTGCGGCAGGTCGGCCGGATCAATGAAACGACAGCGAGTGAGTAGCTTGCAATGCTAAAAGTGAAAAGGGGAGAGAAGCTGTAGTAGGATGTAGAGAATGAGGATATGGATGTAGACAACCCCTCAGCTGAGGATTGGTGATGAAACGGAGCTTGCGCAATCGCCTTGTGACCTGGAGCTGAAAGAGGAAAGGCATCAGGCCGCAGAGGTTCCCGGGTACGGTTCACGGTTCCGAGCCTTGTAACCGGGAGTGACGAGGCATCTGTCCCAGCCACATGAGGCGCTAAAATCTAAAAGAAGGTGGTTATGAACGAGTTTTGTTCTTCATTTTTATTTTCACGTTTATTTTTTTCTCTACCAATTGAGGATGACGTTTTAAAGGTGGTACTTTTCACCAACGTTAACCATTGCCACTAGCCAATGCAGCCCGCAACATGACTTGGCAGTTGGCTACACGCCACAGGACTTAACCAAAGAAAATGTCAACGTACAAAACCAAAGGCTGCCGTCTCTTCTTCGCCATCCTTATAGACTATTTGCTCTGAAACGTGTCACCACCGCTCTCTAGGAATGCCTTTTCCTCCGCCGTCGTTTCTCTCCCCAGCGCCTCATTCCGATGCGGATAGCGCCCAAACTTTACAATAATATCCTCGTGCCGCCTCGCAAAGTCGAGCTGCGCATGCACCAGTGCCCGCGCGGCCTCTGGATCCGCATGCACCACCCTCCACGCCTGGCGCCTGTACCCGTCCGTCCCGTCCACATCCTCTGCCTCCTCGGCCAGCAGCGTCTCCACGTCCTGCGCGAGCGCCTCAAACTGCCGGTGGCACTCTTCGTGCGTGGCCGCGTCCTCGGCGTGCTCCAGCGGCAGGTAGAACCATGTGCGGAACGCGAGCTGCCAGCGAATCTGCGGCGCGCCGTGCGGCACGCCTGCGGCGATGGCGGCGCGCGCGATGGCGAGCGCGAGCGGGTCAAACACGGTAAAGACGAGGCGGGCCGACGGCCCGCGGTAGCAGTTGCGCGGGAACTGATCGAGCAGTAGCACGAGGCTCAGCCAGTCGCACGGGTCCGTGGGCTGGACGAGCTGCAGGAGGCGCGCGCCGTCGAGGCCGGATGCCTGGATGGCGTCGAGGGCGGGCTCGAATTGCTTCCTGAGAGTGAAGAGGTTAGTGACGTCAGATGAAATGCGACGGTGGAGGAGTGGTGGTGAATACGCACAGGCATGCCTTGTCAAACTCGGGGCCGCCGGCGTACCAGCGCTGATGCGCGACCATGCCGGGCACGACGAGGTCGTCGTCGCCAGGCAGGTGCTCGTACCAAAAGTCGCGGACCGACTTGAGAAAGTCCTTGGTCAGGACCCTGTCGAGCGCCATGGTGACGGTGGTCTGCTTCACTGAAGGCGAGGCTCCGGGCGCAGTTGATGCAAATGCCCGTTTACTAGCGACCGGGCAATTCCACCTGTGCCGACGTGTCGGTAAGCCGCCTCGCGATTGAGTTGCTGTTCTGTAAGATGCCCTTGCGAGCGAGACGCTGGCAGGTTGTGATGCTGTCGCGCGTTCTGATCAGTATTATAGAAAAAGTTGGGGGTGGGCAAACGGGAAACGCGGCCGACGAACCGATGGACCGTCGCAGGGTTCGAGATAGGGCGGACGGGGCGCCGAGGGATGCCATGTGCAGACTGTTTATGAGCGGATGAGTTGTAGTAGGCAAGTGAGAAATAAGACACAGACGTAACAGAAGATTAACCTTAATTCCCGCCGGATCCGAGCGTGAAGCATGCTTTCAGTGTAGCTAGCAGCTCATGTGGACCGAGCTCCACCGAACCAGCACGATGCTGGCCAGCACCTAGTCGCTTGCAGAGATGTCTAGTGACAGATTAAAAGTTGTATATTAGAAATCCTGCCAAAGGAGCAATGCTTTTGAACTGCGTGAGTATTTATACAATCCCGTACATACATGCAGCTCTGTAGTCTGTCCCTCACAGACCCTTGGCTACCATTCCGCCGTCCCTCTTGGTGGTTTATACCACCACCGGCCTCTTGAAAGGATGGGCCTCTGTATTCAAGACATATTGATCCAAATCAATTAGATCGGGCGGAGAAAAGATGAGATAATAGTACTTGAGCGTCTCTCCAAACCAAAAACTCTGCCAGCAGCTGTTAGCGTTCATCCATACCAAGGCAGACTGGCTGCACTCACCTCCATGTAATCTTCCAGGTTCTTCTGTCTGGACGCTTCGTCATAGACTTTGACAACGTCGAGGATGGCCGCGTGGCCGTGGGTCGTGCGCGAGTGCTTTTCGACAGACTCAAACATCTTCCACGCCGACTCCTGGTACTCGGTGTCGCCCGTCATTCGGTAGAGTAAGAACAGGCTCTCAATGGCCTCTGGGCGCAGCAGGTAGCGGGGGTCCTTTGCGGTCGTGAATCCCTTGGGTAAAATCTCCTTGTATTCTTTCCGGGCCTTTATGCCGTCCTCCCAGCGCTTTTCATCCCACGGGCACTTGTCGGTGATTTTGGGCTCGCAGGGCACCATGTTGTATCTCTCAGGCATGACGCCACTGTCAAACGAATGGTAGACATAGGCGCAGCCTTTGGCGAGCTTGGCCCCAACCGCGACATCATCAGGGTTTTCCAACAACTTTCCGGCCAGGGCAACGGAGCCTCCAATGAAGCATGTGAGGTGCTCGCTTTCTGGGTCAAATTTCACCTCACCGCTGTCGGATGCATCTGCGTTGCCAGAAATCAAAATGTCTTCGCCATGTGGCAACATGGGGCGGAAGAATAGCTCCTTCTTTGCAGCAGCCAAGAAGCCCTTTGTCATTTCAGCATACATGGGGTTGCCGCCACCGAGCAGGGCGTGCATCTTTGGCAGGTATTCGTAGAGAGAGTCGGCGCTGCCGCCCAGGGTGAAGCTTTCGCGGCTTTTGGTGTCGTGGTTGGAGAGCGAAACCCAGATGGGCCACAAGCCAGGGATCCTGGTCGAGTTTTGCTGGTCTCTGAAAAGCTCCATGAGTCGGTTGACAACGTCGTAGTACTTGGGGTCTCCAGTCACTTGAGAGAGTCTGGTCATTTCGAGCGACAGTGTACCAGGAGAAGCAGAGACGACCCACGACTCCAGTTCCAGCCCGGTGCCGCGCTTGGCAGTTTCAAAGTTCATGAAATCTACAGGAAAGTGAGATTCAGTGTTGAAAGCCGAGTAGAGCATGTCGCCGAGCTCAACAGCCTTCTTGAGCAGGACTTCTCGCTTGCTCAAGTCGTAGGCGGCGAGGAACCCGCCGAGGTAGCGAATTGTGGTTTCAAATACATTGACGCGATAATCAGTCGATTTGCCAAAGTCCAGCTCCGCAACAACAGCAAGCGCCTCTTCGAATTCAGTCTTGAGCCCCAGCATCCAGAGAGCGTCGAGACCGTCGACGAGGGTGGCCATCCAGCCAGAAAACTGGTTCTTGCCCGTGCCGGACTTGGGGTTCAGGGCATCCATCTTCCACGCAAACTTTTTGTAATTTTTCCAGTCCTCCTGAAACACCTTGCGAACAGCCGCCCGTCGCTTTTCGCGCACTTGCGCCGCCTGCGACGATTCCTGAGCAAAGGCGTGCTGAACCTTGGGCAGGGCTCGGGCCTTGTCCGTTGGCAGTGGGGTCACGCTGTTGGGCGGCAGATACTTCAAGTGAACCTGGCTCCAGTCGAAGCTGCTCTTCTTGAAGATGACGGGCGGGGCCGCGGCAGAGTCCGTGTTCATGAAATGGTCGAGGCTGACCTGGTGCGCCGCATCGCCGGCCTGCTGCGGCACCGTGCCGAGGACATAGTAGACGATGCCAAAGAGGACCAAGCCGCCAACGATGGAGCGAACATAGCGGCGGGGGGCCAGGAACATATTGCGGGGGAAAAGAAGCACACGGCAATGCAAGAAAAGTCAACGAGGGGACGGGGAATACACAAAAAAGGAGTGAAAGGAGAGAATGGCTGGGCCTGCGTCTCTCACATGAAGTCAAGGGCCGCGCCGAGAGATCTGGAGATGGAACTTGCCTGATCAGAGCGCGCGCGTCAAGGAGAGACACCTACGAACTGGTAGAGCCGAGCTTCAGACGACAAGTCACGCGACAAGGGGCACCGCTGTCAGCCTTCTGACGCACAGTCTGGGGGGAAATATGGGTTCATAGTGGTGGTTTATTAGTGGACCACAATGGGAATCGGTGGGCTTCAGCGCAGTTGAATGGCTGCTGAGAGCCCTACGGAGCCCTACAGGAAAGCCACCCGCCGCCAAAAAGCAGCCACCCAGCGCCCGGCCTTTTCAGCCTTTGTTGGCACATTTAGACTTGATATTGAGTGCCGCTTTAGCGCCCGTCACCCCTGAGGAACTGTTCAGGGGCGACACAAGAGGCGGCGAGCCATGACTATTAAACTGGATATAAAAAAAACAATTTATTATTTTTTTCTTTTTGGATAGAAACAACCAAAATAATAATCATGTCACCAATTGTCCAAAAGCCACTCCTCTGCTTCCGTGCCAAGCTCGTGCTTGACCTCGCCACTGCAGTGATTCATTGCCCAAGTACCTCCTTCTCACCCACGCTGTACAGTCCATCAACTGTCATATTGCACTTTGGACAGGCCATGAAGCCACCATGCAGGCAAATCAAAGCGTGGGTGCTGAAGCACACAGCCTGCATGCTGTCTTCGAGACCCGAAGCGTGATAGCAAACATACCCATGTAAGGTTGATTCGTGACGCAAGGTGGCCGAATGACGCAAGGCCAAGAAAATCAATATTAATCGTTCTGTGACTAGGAGCGGGAGCAAAAGCTATTCAAGACTGTATAGCTCAAGCCGCCCAGTGAAACACGAAAGCGCTTCCCGCGAACGGACGGCGCGGCGTCAAGTCAGTCTGCCATGTTACAATGTGCCTGAGTCACAGTAAAGCGAGGGGAAGAAGAATAACAAGTTACAACAGTTACTCACTGTAAAAGTTGGCAACAGTCGGCCACGCCCCCCTGCAAAGATGACGACGACTCTGTTTCCAATAAGCATCTCTTTACCGTGATGCAGTGTACCACGGCCAAGCCACGCCAGCATGTTGACGACCCCCCAGAACGGCACCGGCAAGATGTTATAAAAGACTCGATAGAATCCCAAAGACCAGGAGCAATGGGAATCTACTCGCTCAACCAAGAAGATCTTCCTCCAGCCTCCATCAAACAAACGCACTCGGCGAACTCGGAACACGGCCGCAGGCTCACAGCCTTGCAGACTCGCAGACTTCAAAAACGGAAGAAATAGAAGCTCAAGATTATACAACCGTCTCCGTCAACCCCTCATCAGACCACAGCTAAAGATGCCTTCCAAGGTGAAGGACTTGGGCACGGTTGACGGGCACAACCCCAAAATCATCCTCGACCTCTTGAAACTGACTAGATCTGAAGATGAACCATGGTTCAATGATCTAGACAAGTCTTTCCGCGACCCGACACGCTCAGATCAGCAACTGGGCTTAGACCAACCGCAAGGACCAGCTAACTGGTCATTATCAAGGAGCGTACCCCCGCCGACAGCGCCGATCCCTCCAGCAGCGCCGAGCCCTCCCCAGGTCGGAGCATCGAATGTCGGCAGTGATGACGATTTTTCCTCCACCGACGGGGAGGAGATTGATGAGAGGGGGATCGAGGGCGGGGATATTTCGGAGGGGGGGTCCTCCACGCCAGCTGCACCGATCCCTCCAGCAGCGCCAAGCCCTCCCCAGGTCGGAGCACCGAATGTTGCTGGTCATGGCTACTTTTTCTCTGGCTACTGGGAGGGTGAAGAGACCCAGGAGGAGGAGATGGAGGACTCCCCGTCCCCACCGCCAGCTGCACCGATCCCTCCAGCAGCGCCGAGCCCTCCCCAGGTCGGAGCACCGAATGTTGCTAGTCATGGCTATTCTTCCTCTGACTCCCCGTCCCCCCCGCCGGCAGCGCCGATCCCTCATCAGGCCAGAGCATCGAGGTATATCCGCCGCTCAGGGGGTCGGCAGATCTGGCACGGGCGGATCAACAGCCAGAAGGTCCTTGTGCAGGATGGGTACCGCAAAAACAGACACCTGAAAAAGCTCCTTACCGAACCAGGATGCAAAAACCTCCAACAGCTTACAATTGACCTGCTTAATGAAGACCACGGCCATAAAGTCAGTCCTCTAGCGGACCCTGTTTCCATTGTCAGTTCCATGCGCAAGGAGACAGGAGAGATTCAATGCTTCAGTCCGGAATATGACAATACGCCAGTGGAGGATCGGCCTCCCCTATCATTCCACGACAGTACCAACGGCAATTTCAAGGTTCTCGTCCAACACCCCGCCAGGCGGGATCAAAAAATAACACAGTCCGTCATTCTTCGCCACATGACCTTGGTAGGCCCGCTGGAGGATGCACCATGGAATGGGGTATTGGAATGGATAAATGGGATTCGACTGTCCTATGGCCGCTTTTCCAGGGCAGCCACGTATAACCCAGGTAGGGCGCCCCAGCGCGCGACCCTGATCCAAGCGGCCAGGGTCCTCGGATATCCCGACATGTCGACCTTGACCACTTTTCTCAACAGGGACGAGATCAAGGCCGCCTTTGCCGAGCTGTGGGGTGAAAGTCTTCACCAAATCTCAAGCGACGTCGGGGAGCTTCACCACGACGACCACGGGCGGGAGCCCGTCACCTTGCGCATCTTCCACTCGCGCAGGTTGGCGGGAGACAGCGAATACGACTCGCCGCAGCCCAGCAAGCGGGATTGGGGGACGAACTGCCATCTGGCCCGATTCTGTCTTCAGGTTGAAAAGATTTGCAAACAGGATCGCCTGCCTCCCATCCATGGACAGATTCCGGATCTGGCTGACAATGCGGCGGCGGGCGTTGTGGCCTGGGGTGGCATTGAACTCGCGAGAACCATGTGGCGCTTGAAAAAGGGAGAGCTCGATCTGAATGTGTCTGACGTCGGCCCCGAGGAATGGTCATTTTGCCTTGCTGATGTAGACGACTCGTCCTATGAGATTTTACGCAGTTGGTCGTCTTCAGGTGTTGTTTCTGTCGAAAATTTCTTCAATTGACTCTGCTTGGGAGTCTTATTTAATTAGCCTTTTCAGTCCTTCTTTCTGCTGCAATATTACTTGGTTCCTTCCTTTCGACTTGTGGTTTATGCATTACTTGCGGCTCTTGATTTCATTGACCTTGCCATATCGCTGCGTCAACATCGACGTAATCTCTTGGCGGTGACAATGGTACAACTGCGTAATAGCTGTCCAAGACCTGCCTTGATTTTTTGAGCAATCCCATGAAAGTGTTGGCTCCTGTACCAATTGTATTTTTGGTCAAAGTGGAGAGATTCAGCTTTATTATTATTAGTTAGACCCGTCTCTCGCTTTTCTCGCGTTCAGCCTCACCACTAGACAACTTGGCAGGCTACTTTCAGCCGCAGTCCACCCTAGTCATTCTGGTCCATTTTTTAGTCGACTAGAAAAGTGCAAGGGTATCGGCTTTCTTCTCGAGAAGTTGGAACAAAAGAAAGCTTCAGTGTACTTTTTGCGTTCAAGGGCAGGCTCGCAAAAGTTATCCCCTTGAGAGTACGAAACGGAGATGTACAGCAAATCGGTACACCAATGAATACTCGAAGCTCTCCTCCTGCCCAAAAAGCCAAGCCAAGCCACTCCAAAGCTTAGTTAAGGTTAAGCGATCTGCACTGCTGGTTACACAGCGAGATTAAGTGTGCCCAATGCGTTGAATCTGGGCCCAAGCTAAGGTGCTGGCTGTCGCATAATGCATCAGCCCTATTCGTCCCAGGGACACAGCTGAAGCGGGACGAGACAGCACCACAAGGGAACGCCAGGCAGCTTTTAAAATGACTTCTGTCAGCCTAGGAGGCTTGAGTGCCGCCGCCACAAGTCTGTTGGGTGGAGCGCAGCTGTCGTTCCCACAAGAGGCTATTCTATTTTCTTCTCTCGACACCGCGCTCTCAGCCCAGGCAAAGGCCGATCATTATATAGGTGGAGCTGCAAGGCTGTTCCATGTTTAGTCTTGAATTTAGGCTCTTTTTGCATTTCAGCTTCTGGAAGTCGGTGGATAGGAATGCGAAGGGCTGAAGAGTCGACGGGCTGTCGCCCGGCCTTGGTCGGTTGTGTATAAGAAGAAGCCCCTATCCGCCACTATTTCTGCGTTTCTCGATATATAGATTCCCAAAATTCAGCATTGCATATTACAGATTATACATTCTTTCTCATATACCCAATCCTCCCACACTTCCACAATGCACGCTCTCGCTATCCTGTCTCTCGTTGCCTCGACGGCCCTCGTCGCCGCCGCGCAGCAGGAAGAGTACGCCAGCTTCCAGCCTCTCACCACATTCGGCACTCTGCAGGCGCGCCAGCAGCAGACCTGCGCCTCGGTCGGCGGCAAGGCCTGCGGCAGCAAGTGCATCCAGCTCACCTACACCTGCTGCGGCAACGGCGAGGGCGCCTGCGAGATTGGCTACACCTGCGGCATCGCCGCCAACGGCATCTACGGCTGCTGCCCCATCGGCAAGCGCTGCCGAGGCGACGCGCCCGAGCCCAGCAGCACCATCGGCGGCGGTTCGCGCCCAACCTCGTCCGCCAACACCGGTGATGACGAGCCCACGCAGACGCCGACGTCGCGCGCTACCTCGACCACGACGCGCCGTCTGACGCCCGTCAGCACCTCCAGCACGGCATCCCGCACCACCGCCGCCAGCGGCGACGATGAGTCGAGCTCGAGCTCGAGAAGCACCGCCGTGGCGACAAGCGGCTCCGGTAACACTGGCAGCGGCAGCACTGGCAACGGCAACACTAACGGTAACGGCAACACCAACGGCGGCGGTAGCGGCAGCACTACTACCGCCAGCAGCGGTGGTGGTGGCCGTGCGTCCTCTGCCGGCATGGTCACCGTCAGCCTTGCCAGCCTTGCAGGTGGCTTCCTTGCCGCCATCGCTTCTCTTCTCTAAATGCAACCGTCATCGCGGGTCACGGATACTCACAAAACGAACACGATGATACAACTATCGATGCCAGCCGAACCCCCAATGGTCATGGAGGAAAAAGACGATGCTGGTATAAGCCTGCTCCGACCTTCTGGCCACCTTCTTTTCTCCCAACCCAAGAACAAGCTGGGGCTATGAGAGGGAGGATGAACAGTTCATGGCAAGGGGGGGGCTCCGCTAGCGCAGTTCAGCATCGGAGCCTGTTGACAGCAACGAGTTTCTTATTAGTCTCTGTTAGATGGACGGCCTCATGCAAGCGCATTACATATTAATTGGTACTTTAATTCTACAACATTTATAATGAAATCGACGAAGAAATGAGTTCCTACAAGATTGTGACATTTAATGAAACTGAGAGAAAAATAGAGATGTCATTCGTATTGCCTGCGTCATGTTGGGTCTCGGCAACCAGCGAAGTGCTCGAGCCGGCTCAACCAGCTGTAGCCCCCAACAGCCTGGCTTCCTGGGACTACAAGTGTCTCTCTTTTGCTGAAAATGACGGCTGAGTCGATCAACGCACGGAATGTATTTAAAGTAAATTTCCTTGATTTCTATTTCTAATTTAGTCTATTCTAAGGTGTCTGGAAGATGCGTCTGCGACATTCGAGGCTGCAGAGGGTACAGACTGCGGCATAATTCCGATACCATATATATCACACCAGAGATCCCCAAAATCTCTCTATTCGTTTCTAAACTTTGTCCAAGACTCCATAGCAATGCTCGCAATCTCTTTACCCCGCGAGATGCCAATCTCGTGGCCTCCCTTGACGATGTGAGCATCAACACCAGCTTCGCCGAGCACAGCGCGTGCGTCCTCGATGCATTCTCCTGCCACGACAATCGGGTCCTTCTCTGCGACAATCAGGCAGATCCGTCCCGTCTCCAGCCCAACTGGGCGGCTTGCCTCGCCTGTCCTGCGGGCCGCCAGTTCCTCACCCAGGAGCGGCCACAGCGCTTTATGCTGCGCATACACCGGCGCGTTGCGGATAGTGCTCACGTACGCGGGCACGAACCCGTCGTTGCCGTCAAACTGCCACTGCACGACCTCGCCGACCTTGGGGCCGCCGCCCGGCGCATCCCGCGCGACCGGCACCGCGTCAAAGTCGACATCAGCCTCCTCGGCGCCGTCGGGGATGTCGACGCTCGTGTGGTGAGACGGGGACGGCCGCAGCCGTTGTCGCGCCAGACGCTGGATGAGCCATTCGGGCAGGAGGCCGCCCTGCATGTAGGAAAGGCGGCTGCGCCAGGAAATGTGCGCGGGACGCACGAGGCCGCCGGGGCAGACGAGCGTGGCGGAGCGCAGCAGGTTCGCGTGGTACGTGGCAAAGGAGGCGGCAATGGCACCGCCCAGCGAGAAGCCCAGGATGTGAAAGGCGGACGTGCCGGCCCACGGAAGCGGTGATGAGGACAGTGCCAGCAGTATTTGCGTGGTGTAGAGGCGATCATCATAGGGGAGATCAGACGGGGCATCCGAGTATCCTCGTCCAAACAGATCTGTCATTTGTTGTTAAAACGCTACATTCTTTCACTTCTTTTTGTTGTTGGTCTGAACACCTACCAAACAGCATGACTCGGCAACCCTTTGCGACAAACTCTCTGGCCATGTCACCGAGGGCAATGCACGGCGTGCCAATCCCGTGCAGCAAGAGAACCTTTTCACCCTCTTCGGGTCCCCATTCGAAAATCTGCATCGTGCCGTACGAGGTCCGCAGCTGTCTTGCGCCCGGGAACTCATCTAGCCGGTACGGAGGCCGCGGCGGCGCATTGGTCGCGTCAGTCGCCTTTTCGGCGGAAGAGACGGCAGCATCCCGTGTCCGCGCGTGTATTATATGGCGATCCACGGGTAGTGGCCGCAATTCCACCAGCGCTGGTCGCACGCGGAGATAGACACCGAGTAGCACAGTGGCCGTTGCGACTCCGGCTATGGCGGCGCCGGTGCCGCTCGGCCTCGAGAAGAGGCCATCCAGTTGGACCATGGTCTCGTTTCTTGAGGGCCCAGCCGCACGACCTGGTTAAATATTGATAAAATTCTTTGCTTACGCAGTGTCGCATTAGTCCAGCGGCGTTTGGTGTAAATGTCATTTCTGAAATCGCTGCCACTTCGCTGGAACCGAGGTGGTCCGCTCGGGGAGTTCGGCCCAGCCTTGGGTGGGCCGGGTCGCTGGGACATCCTGGTACCTGCACGTCACTCTACAGACGTCGCTCACAGAAGAGACGAAATTCACAAAATTGATGTGCATCTCGATTTCATGACTTTGAAAGACACTGGACCAAAAACCTCTTTTGATATGGGAGCAGCATACCTCATGCTGCTGAAGCTCATAATGTCCCCACATGTCCCGCCATCAAGTGGGAGATGCCCAAGTTGGCCACTCCGCACTGTAGACGCCATCTGTCACCAAGCCCGGAAAGGCTCTGACTTGTCCATATAGTTGACCTTGCAAGACGCAACACATGATTTTTGCTTGAAACAATTTCTCACTCGGGCGTCGTTGCAGTTATCTTGACGACTTGTAAACTCATGGCACCTGACGCGCTCCAGCCGCCGAATCCCCAGGGTGAGCAAGCAGCGCTCCCGCGGCGCGCTGTGAGCCCGGGCCCGACACGCACCGGCATTGTCGTATTCTCTGGCGGCAGCGCTGCCAATAACCTCGTCGACGTCTTTGAGAGCGTCCGTGCCGCAAACGGCACGCTGAGCTACGTCATCCCGATATCTGACAACGGTGGTAGCACCAGTGAGATTATCCGCGTCTTTGGCGGACCAGGTATGATTCAGCGAAGCCGACACGCGACACCAATGTCATATTGACAACTCCCCCAGGCATCGGCGATGTCAGGTCGCGCCTGGTCCGGCTGATCCCCGACGACGGGAGCGCCGAGACGGCCGCCATCAAGCACCTCTTCAACCATCGCCTCCCCAAGGTCGCCGCCGCCGCCCGCAGCGAGTGGTTCGACATGATTGAGGCGTCGCACCCGCTGTGGCGCGACATTCCCTCGCCCAAGCGGGAGCTCATCCGATCCCACCTCAACAGCTTCAACCTCGAGGTGGTCAAGCGCATGCGGCCCAGCAGCCGCTTCGACTTTTCGCGCGCCAGCATCGGCAACCTGTTCCTGACGGGCGCGCGCCTCTTTACCGGCAGCTTCGAGGCGGCCATCTACCTGCTGAGCTCGCTCTGCGGCGTGCCCGAGCGCATCGCCGTGCTGCCGGCCCTCAACACCAACTTTGCGCATCATATCGCCGCGGGCCTCGTGAATGGCGATGTGATTACGGGGCAGAATGACATTTCGCACCCGAGTCTACCGACGGCGGCGGTCCCTGGGGTGGGCACCGGGGCCAACACCCCGGCGCCGTCAGACTACGACACGGAGGATCATGACAAGATTGAAGACGCTAACTTGCCGGGCAGCTTGCCGGCGCTGAGACGGCCAGCGATTAACTTTTCAAAAGAGCAAGATGAAGATTTGCCTTCGCGAATAGGGCGCATATGGTATATTAATCCGTATGGTCAGGAGATTCGCATCCCGGCGAATCCGCGCGTGTTGGAAGCAATCAACACCTCCAACACGGTGATATATAGCATTGGCTCGCTATTTACGTCTCTGATCCCCAATCTCGTATTGAAAGGTGTTGGTGAAGCCATTGCGAGTCCCCTTGTCCGGAATAAGATTCTGATACTCAACGGCACGCTGGATAGGGAAACTGGGCCGTCCACGGAGCCATTTAGCGGGCTCGATTTTGTCCGCGCCATCGCGAATGCGTGCGCAGATTCTCGCGGTTTGCCACCGCCAGAGGAGGAACAGTACGCCCACTACGTCAGTCATGTCATCTATCTCGAGAGCTCAGTGTCCCCAGTGGTAGACAAGCAGCGACTTACCCAGCTGGGGATTGAGTCTACGCGGCTGTACGGGCCCAAAGACGCGTCTGGGCTGGGCGGACGGTATGATGCAAAAGCATTGGCACAGGCTCTGGAGACGATTGTCGGTCGGAAAAATGTACGACTGGATAGAAGCAGGAGGAATACACTCGTCGGCTAGATTATTATTCGGGCGGTGCCGAATGCAGCCGGGGGAATATCACCATGCACAAGGGTATTGGTTTCTCAAACGCCGTTCCAATTTCAACAAAATGATGACACGATGTAAAGACAAATAGAATGCGCCCAGATGCTCCAGCTCCCAGTCCACCTCGTCCTCCCAAGCTCCCATGTTCCGACTCCTGGTTAACTGTTCATTAGAATGTACAGCATGACGACAGGCCATACTGTCGACGGTACCAAGCTCCCATGTTCTGATTCATTAACTGTTCATCAGAATGTACACCATTACGACAGGCCATGCTGTCGACAGTACTAATGCGACAAAGACCGACCCCGGCCCCGTTCGTATCTTGTCGGTAGGGCCTCGCCAGCGATCGATGAGCGCACAGGTCGTCCAGATCATGAGGATGGCGTACAGCGACCCAGCAATGAGCACGGCCATGAGGATATCGGCGAATCGATCCTGCGGGCTGAGGACAACCTTGGAGGTGTCGGGCTCAAAGGTGGAGGACAGGTTGCCACCCATGGCGGCGGTCGTGTGACGGGGGGGGGGGGTTTCGAAGAGACGGAAAAGGCGTTTGACAGAGTCGAGCTTTGTTTGGAAGCAAATCGGTATTGCAAAGAAAATGAGCGTCTTTTTGGGAGAAGAACAAGGTGGAGGAGAGAATGTATTGACCAGCAATGTGCGTCCTCGCCTGCGAGTTGGAAGTTGTAAGTGAAAGGGAAAAGACAATGAGCCCGCAGAAAGAAACAAGTGCAAAGACCACCAACAAAGGAGAGAGAGAAAAAAAGAAAGGATGAAAAGAACAGCTGACTAGCAGTAAAAAGAAAAAGAGAGGACGAGAAAGGCGCAATAATATGGGGGACATTTTCTTGTATCAATGCTCTGTTGCCCTTGGTCCCCGCTCATCCCAGTTTTGCCCTGGAACGGGACTAAGATGCTAGACCAGACGGATACCAAACCGGAACGGCTGCTCTCTCTCTACGGACGCCCGGAGTCCAGTCAATCCGCACAAAGGTCCGACAGGGGAGGCTAAGCCATTTCGGCAATTGCGGCACTCTTTTTTTTCTTGTCTCTTTCTTCTTTTCCGGTTCTCACCCATCATCATTCATCTGGTTAGTTGGGGGCTGCTTGGTCGAGGGCTGTCACAGGTGGGCGGGGGGCGACGAATCGTCTTACACGCCGCGTCTCACAAATATGGTGCTAGTCTGGGGGTCCCGCCTCGAGGCCGTCGCACAGCTGGGACGACAGGTGCGACAAGAGGGGATTTTTTAGAAATCAAGTTTGGCTTCGAGGAGTTTTACGGGTGTTCTGAACAACTTTGTCATTCTGTTCCCAGGAAAGGATGGGAAAAGGCGGCGCGTGGCGATGAGGAGCAAAGAACTTGGAGAAGACACGGTTCTAGTTTCAAGCATCGATTCTGTATATATACTCTGTTTAAAAACGACAACGAGTAGTTCCAAAAATTTCTGGTTCGGCAGGGACAGAGAAACTCTGCAACAAGAGAAATCCGAAACGCCATCCAAACTTTGCCAAACCAGGATGCCAGACCTGAAGAGAGAAAAAATGCTCCGAACAAAACAATCCGATACCTAGTGAGTTATTAGTCGTCCCAATGTCGTCGTCGATGTCTAGTCTCCACTCGATCGTAATATCCTCTGTGCGCCCGCCCAGCTCTGGCATCGTCCACGCAGTCCGGGGTGTAGTACCGATCCTCCTCCTCCTCCAGCCGTACGCCACCACGTCGACCACGGTAGGCGCCCCGCGGCGGCGGTGGTGACCGCGACCGCGGCTCCCGCCAGCACCCCGTGGCCGTGGCCGGTGCCGCCTCGCGCACAATCACCAGCGGCGGCGCGTCCCCCTGGTGGTGGTGCTGCCATCTACAGGCCCTACCTCCCCCTCCACCCCCTCCACCACTGCCGCCGTCCTCCTCCTTGTCCTTTTTCTTCTTCTTATCCCCCTCCTGCTGCTGCTGCTGCTGCTGCTGCTGCTGCTGCTGCTTCTGCTCCTCCTCCAGGTGGCGGAGGCAGTACTCGGCGCCCCCCACGACGGCCTTGTTGAGGCAGCGCGCGCGGCGGCACTCGTGCTGGTTGCAGAACCAGCTCTGCGCGTCCTTGTACTGCCCGCAGTTGTCGGCCTCGCAGCCGTGACGCCGGCAAAAGGCCGGCGTGCCGCCGCTGCCGCCGCCCCCGTGGCTCGGCGTGGCGGGCCGGTCGCACCGCTCGACGGCGCACGCGTGCCGCTCGCACGTCCGCATCGAGGGCTGCCGGTCGGAGCGCCGCCGGATGCACATGTACACGTCGCAGGTGTCTGTGCGTAACATTGTCAGCCCCAATGTCCATCTGTCAAAGTCTGGTGGTGAAAATGGGTTTCCCAACTTACGATTCTCGCACCATTCGCTCTCGCCGCCGTCCTTGGTCTGCCGCAGCCGGTGACATCCGGGCGTGCGGCAAAACATGTCCGGCCGACAGGCCTTGTTGCTGCCGTGCCGATGCTCGGTGCAGCTCACGTCGCACTGGTAGACAACGGCCCCGGGCGGTGGCGGCGGTGGCACCATCTGCGCGGGTGGCGGCGCCGTGTTCTGCTGCGCCGCCTTTTGGCCGTGGAACTCGCAAAACGGCGAGTTGGGACCGCGCTGTCCTGGGCAGCCACCGACGGCGCACAGGGAAATGTGTGTGGAACAGTACCCCCCATAGCAGCCAAAGGATACACAGCTGGGGTATACGCACTTGTCTACAGGTAGTGTCAGCCCGTCTTTTTTTCCGTTTCTGGCGAGAACAAAAAGAGATATACGTACGCGTATCGCAAAACCACGGGAGTGGCTTGCCTGACAGCCGGTCTGGTGTGGCGCGGCAGCCCTCTGCTGTGCAAGTGGCATCTGTTAGAACTGCATCAGTACAAAGATTTGGGAGGGAGCAAACAAGTGGCTGTGCCAACTCACGGAGCGAACAATAAATCTCGTCCCTCGACTTCACGCGTCGACACCTTTGTGGGCCAACCATGCAAGCATCTACCATACGCCCACCGGGTTAGCAAACAAATTGGTTGTCAGAGGCAAACTTGTTCACTGGGACTTGCAATCCATCAACTCACGGTCATGGCAGTAGGGGGCGTAGTACTTTACACCATCCACCATTGCATAGCCGCATTTGCCGTGGCAGCCATGCTTCCCGCAGCGGTTCTCTCTTTTGCTGTAGTGTCGATCGTCGTCGTCGGAGCATCGCCCCCTTCTGTCGCACCTGTCCTTTTTCATCTTGCACTCGAAAAACATGATTTGTATGCCTCTGCAGTCGTGATGGCGTTTGAGCTTCTTTTTTTCTTTGGAGGGTTTGCAGTAACCGAGTTGTCGTGAGAGAGGTTTGCGTTTTGAGAGAGCAGCCCTCGAGCTTAAAAACCAAGTCCAACAAGGCCAGCTGCTGTATGCTGAAAGGGCTTTGAACGTTTCCACGCCGCGTTTCATTCTTTCTTCGCCCTTCTTTTCGAGTTTTCCATGCTTTGAACGGACTCGCCTTTTGCCTTCAGCCTGGTTCTCGTATGACTCGCCCGGCTTTCTTCTCTCTCCTCCCCCTTTTGCAGGCTATAAACGGAACCGACGCCTTGGGGCTTGAACAAAGACGGCACCGTGCACGTCTGCCTTTTGCACTGCCTGCATGGTGGCCATGGCTGTTTGTAGCAGTACAAACGATAAAGGAGATGATGGCAACAACAATGAAAAACACGAGAAAGAGATGGCCCCCCCGGTTATAGTTGCCTTTGTGTTACCCCAAACAGCTTTTGTCGCCCGTGCACCAGCTTACAGTGGGGTGAGATAAGTTCTGTACGTTTTAGTTGATCCGGCTGGTGTAGAACGTATTGAATTTCTGTCAGGGCACTGTAGATCGAGTGGAGCTTATCAAACTTGTCACTCAATCAAGCCCATCAATCAGCCTTCAAACAGATAGCCTTTCGCAGGTAATCTAGTAATCGCACATTTGTACATGGGGTTTCTGGCGCAGAAGCGAAGAAATATGGTTGATTCTATCAACGAAATTAAGTACAATATCGAATAAATCTGTTAGATAATCGTGACGCTCATTATAGTATTTTCTGTGCGCGCACTCGTCCACACAACGCCCTGTTTTGCTCTGGTGCTGGTTCTTTACTAAATCTTGGCAGACAGAGGCAGATTGCGAGAACTGCTGCCAACCCAAATAGTCTTGGGAGCATCAGTCACAACCCAGTTCTGAGCCTGGGCATCCCAGTTGCTAATGTCTCGGCGAGTGAGCTCGGTACGGAAAGTGACAGCGGCACCGGGAGCGATGCGCTCAATGCGGTCAAAGCCACGGAGAACGCGAACAGGCTCACCCTCACCACCGTGGCTAAGATACAGCTGAGGAACCTCATCTGTCATAGTGTTGCCCGTGTTGGTGATGGTAGCAGTCACCTCGTAAATCACATCGAAAAGCTGGCGGTTACCACCCGGTTCGCCACCCGCAGGATGCTTAGGCTGAGGGTTGGCATCGATGGCATGAGGAGGAAGGAACTCATCAGCCGTCTTGCCGTAGCTGGAGTCGCCGGAAGCCTCACGTGCGGAGGAAGTGTTGTTCAGCCAGGGATAGATGAACTGCTGGACGTAGTGGAAGCCGGCCGGGAAACCGTAGTCCTTGAGGTTTCTGCTGTAGTTTCCAAAAGTGGGAGCAGCAATGGACACGCCAGTGGTAGGTGCATATGGGCGGTCATTCTTCTTGACAACCTTGAGGTTGGAATACTCGAAAGTAGACCAGGAAAGACCGAAACCAAACTCGTAGACAGGGGCCTTGGCATCACTACCAGGCTTACCATCGGATTCCTTGTCGAAATGGCGATAGTCAAAGAAGGCACCCTCGGTAAAATCGTCCTGGGGGGCGTCGTTGCCGTTGTTAGGCTTGAAGAGAACGTCGTTGCCGTAGGCCTTCTCAGAAGCACCCCAAGTAAAGGGAGAACGGCCAGGGCTTGACTTGCCGTAGAGAATGTCAGTCAGAGAGTTGCCAGATTCCTGGCCAGGCTGACCAGCCCAAACGATGGCCGTCACGTTCTCATTCTTGGAGATTTCGGAAAGCAAAACGGGTCCACCACTGTGAATGACGACGATGGTGTTGGCACAAATAGCAGATACGTTTCTGATCAAGTCATCGCCGTTCTTCCAGAGAGTCAGGTTGTTGCGGTCGCCTTCGTTGTGGTCCACAGAAATGTAGCCCTCGCCAGCATTAGAGTTGGCAAAGACAATAGCAGTGACGTTAGGCTGGCTAACGAGATCACGGGTAGCGCTCCAGTCGTAATTGCTGAGAACGCTCTCATAGCGTGTGCCGTCCTTGAGGGCCTGCTGCTGCAGAGCGCTGTCGGGGGTAATAAGGTAGGGGAAGTTGGAGGTGCCAGAGCCCCAGAGCATGGCATTCGTTCCGTCGTCACATCCCCGATCGGCGCAGCCATTGGGACCCTTGGGGTTGGGGCCGGCATCTTCACCAACAATAGCAAGGAACTTGGGCTTGTTCAGGGGAAGAGCACCGTTGTTCTTGAGGATGACAGTACCCTTGGCACCGGCCTCGCGGATGTGGTTGGCATGGTTGGCTCGGACATCGACCTGGAAGTTGACCTGCTCCATATTCTCCTTGGCGGCAGCGTGACGGTAATCGTACGTGTTTCGGCTCCATGAGAAGAAGTTGGTATCCTTGACACCCTCAACAGTCCAGCCGACCTTGAAGAGAGAAGCCATGATGCGCATGGCCATATCGTCGATTCTGTACGCAGGGACCGTTCCATTGAGGACAGCCAGAGTCAGGTTGCCACCCCAGTAACTGCGACCAGTGTTGAAGATGGTGTCACCGGGCATAGCCATGTCCATGCCAGCGACGGCGTTGGAAACACCGGAGTGCTGAGCCTGCCAGTCACTCATGACGAAGCCCTGGAAGCCGTACTCGTGCTTGAGAATGCCGTTGAGCATCTTGGAGTTCTGGCAACCATACGAGTTGTTGATCTGGTTGTAGGAGCACATGATGGAGCCAACTCCAGCCTTGACAGCATCTTGAAAAGGCCAAGAGTAGTACTCGTGCATGAGCTTGTCATTGACGTTGGAAGAGAGGGTCTCGCTAATGTCGAATCCGTATCCCTGGGCTTCGCCAACTTGACGGAAGTGCTCTATTCAATTGTTAGCGCAGGGGCTGAGAGATTGGGGCGAAACGTGGACGTACCCTGCTCATTGGCAATGTAGTGCTTGGCACAAGCAACAACACCCGCGCCCTGGATACCGGTGACGGTGTTGGCCAAGGCCTGACCCTGAAGGTAAGGGTCCGCTCCAAAAGCTTCACCGATGCGTCCGCCCTTGGCGAGACGACCGAGAGGACCACTAGCGGGTCCAAGGAGAACATCAACTCCCTTGTCACGAGCTTCAGAGCCCATGGCGTTGCCACGATCGCGCCAAAGGTGACGAGCCCAAGAGGCTCCAGCAGACACGCCAACGGGGAAGGCGCTGTTGTAATCGCTGAATCGCAGGCCGAGGGGGCCGTCCTGCATGCAAAGACTCTTCATGCCTAGGCGAGGAATGGAGCCGACGTTGCCAACGCACTTTTCGCCCATCCAACTGTACGCCATGTTAGGACTCATTAATCAAGGGGGAGAGTATAGAGGCGCGTACCCAACACCAGTGGTAATGTTGACTTTTTCGGGCAGAGTCAACTTAGAAACAAAGGCCTTGGCCCTGGCATAGGCGTCCTCCCAGCCAGGAGCCTTGGGGTCCATCCATGGCGAAGGGTAGGACGGAGGCGAGTAGGAGAGGGGACCAGTCTGCCCGTCATTGTTGCTGGAATTCGTATTACGGCCCTACATGAGGATATTCGTTAGATGGGGGGTCTTTGTATAGAGAGCAGGAACAGAGGCGCGAGCGTGGCCACTGCGCATGCAAATTGAATGCTTTCACAGGGGTTGCTGTCCCTGGGCTCAGCAGAAAGTAACCATGAAAGCTAAAATTTCGCCGCAATTGTAGATGCAGAGGCAGCCTACGCGAATGGCCAGGGGGGGCTCGTGTCTCTACTGGTAGAGTCGCGGCGGAAGAGGAGTACTTACAGAAAGGGCGGCGTCACTGCCGACAGCAAGGAGGGCTGCGGCCACAAAGGGGGCTGTCTTCATCTTTGCGAGTCCTGACTAAACTAGCGGGAGTAGAAAGACAGGCGAAAGACTGCTATCGGATCGCTGGAAAGACAAAGCAGGTTTCGGAGTGCAGGAATGGGGGAACGGCTTCTTGATATATGTACTCAGTAGTCAGGCGCGGAAGGGCCTCTGGGGCCGCTTGGGGGCAGCTTGGGGCAGCCCCAGGATCAGCTCGATTTTTTGGGGTACATGGAATTGGCGCACATTCGTCATGGTCAAGTGGCGGACAGGGGTCCCGCCGAGGTGGCTTTGCCAGGCACTAACTACATAATTAAAGCAGCGTCAGCTCAGAAATTGGAGAGCAGAGGCTTTAGCGTCGCGTACCTTGGACGTGCTCGTGGTGTTACCGTGTACCATGGCGTGGAGCTTAAAGGGGTGCCGCCCCACATGGATGAATAGGATAGGCATGGATCTGTTCCATTCTTCGTCCAGGTGCTGTGGATGTGTTGCTTTTTGGTGGTCAGGCAGAAGAAGAAAGAAAAAGTGGCCAGGGTGAGGCCGTCTCGGCGCGTTGGTATTGTTGAGGGAGGGAACAATCAACAGTGGCGGGTTCCTGTTTGACGATACCTCCCTAGCCAGCCAGCAGTGACAAATGAGTAACACCATCTGCCAGCCGGCGGATCGCGCGTTTGTACTCCATACCGGGCCGCGAGATGAATTTTCTGCACAAACCATCCCGCGCCTCAACAACAGTGGCACGATGTCCGGTGTTCGCAAAGCTTGTTCTCGTCGCCAGTCTCGGTCACATTGCCCCAGTGTATCGACACAAGGGATGGGGCTAGTACACTCAATGTCTCGCGCCACTGAGCCGTACTGATGGCCATCAGGTGACGTCTCCCACAATGCACGCAGTGAGAACAAAAGCGGCTGCCCAAACACTCATAGGTCACGGCATCTACGCCTTGGCTCTCGAGAGTATGATGATACGACCCGGGTCGTCTACCTTGCCGTGATTTCAAGCAAATTATTTTGTACGCGGCGCAACCTCGCCAACGTCGTCGGCGACGCGCCCCAACTGACACGCCCAGTACAAGGATGAGCCACTCGCTTCTCGCTACAAAATGTCTACCTTTGCCTCGTGGTTGGAAATTTCCACCTGTCACACGCACTAGAATCAGCCCAGAACGGACCTAGGCGGGCCAAGTTTTTGCTGGAGCGGGTTCAATTTATCATCGAATACGGGCGGCTTTGGGTCGTGCTCAGCACCCCTCCCCCAGCTGTGGAGGCTTGCTCGGCGGCCGACGGCCTACAGAGATCAATGAGATTTGGGCTGGACGGCAGTGGAGTGTGGCTCACGATGGAGCGCAGCCAAGGCAAGCCTCTGGCGGACGCCACCCACCGACAGCGCCAGGTGCGCTGGTTGGTGCGGGGAAAAACTCCCAGCTAGCGGACAGCCCAGCACAGAGAAGCTCTGGCGCACATGCCGCCTTCTCAGACGGCACCTCCAAAAGGGTTCTTGACACAAACAGGCAAGAGCTCATGAAATGGCTGCGCGAAACGGCCCGAACGCAGAACGCCATCTTGCCAGGCCCTCCGCTCCCTCCTCTGTCGTGAGCTGGCATCGACAAGCCATCGCAACATTATCGCTAGTGAATTAGTCGGTCTTGATCATGACAATGGTACAGTTGCAGTGCTGCTTCCACACTTGCCGGCTATTTCGGTTCAAGCGTTGCACTGGCGCTTGGCCCTCCAAACCATCTTTCTCGCAGTCGGCTCGAGGGCAAACTTTTAAACGGGCCTGAAACAACTCTTCTTGGCGGCAAAGCCAGAAAAAGTCCATTATTTCAGCTGCATCGCGTACATTCGCCCAATGTCTCGGGCACGCTCTTGTGCCAAATTATACAGACACGGAGCTAGACGAACGAATAGGTACCCATGGCCCGGCCGCCGCCACAAACAACGCACCCGCAGGGCCAAGCCTGTCATGCAAGCAAGCACAGGAACCGTAGTTGTGCCGGAGCTTGAGGAAAAAGCATTGTGGAAAAGCCACAGTGGGTAGCGATCTCCGGTCCCACCAAAAGCCACCAGAACCCCAAATGTTTGTCGCGAGGCAGCTTCTCCCACTGACTTCAAGAAGCTGCTGGGCACGACTCATGTTGTTTCCTGCTTCATTGAACATGGGCCGCTCACCGTCTCTCGTGACGGGCATGCAGTTCATGCTGGGCACGCCATTACGCAAAGCCGATGAGTGCCGGGCTGGGGAAACCGTGACCTTAATTGAAGCCCCCTTCCTTTCGGGCCTTTTCCCCACGGCCTTCCCCCCCCAAGGTTGCCCGCGGCGCGGAGTGTCGGCTAGCGTTCCGCACACCATATTCACCTCCAGCTTTCGTTCGCCAAAACCACGGCAAATAGGAGATTCGGCGCAATTTGCCTCAACTGCGAAAAAGTAGTATTGCGAGCGTATCAAGGACCCTCGCGGCGCTTCATTATTCACCGAGAACAGCCGAGCCCGCAAAGCGGCGTGCAGGCCAAGGCTCGGCCCTTGCGGCGTTGCGTCCCTGGTACCAACATCAGCCTCTCGCCCTGTCTCAACATGTTTGCGCCTCATTGAACCAAAGCTCAGTGTTCAATAACATGCAAGTGAAAAGGGTATCCACATTGATTTCCAACACCACGGAGTGTCGTCCCGTCTTGCCGTCGCGCCAAAGAAACCTTGCAAATTAGGACTGTGCTAACAACAGCCTATGATGAAGTCGGCGAATCATCGGTCAAACTTATTATCTGTCGTTTTTTCCCACATTCAGTTCATAATGCTATCAAGGACGCGAGATAGTAGCTCCTGTCCTGAAGACGCCGATTCGTGGTAAATCAAGCACCGCAGAAGGGCTACAAACCAGATTATCGGCGCAGCATCACAACGTCTACTAAGCAGATCAGTCAAGTTCTGCCAACGTATTGTATTACTAAAACAGAATATAATGTCGGACGGGAATTACTCGTCCTTTAGCACGCCACTTCCGCAATTTTTCCGCATCCCCTTATAAGTCACCGTTAACTCCACAAACCCTAAAAGGCCAAGCATCACGGGCCGATTTCCCCATACTTTTACATTATCAATCCGCTCCGATATAGGCCACCAACACCGGCAAAGAAAGCAAATACAGCAAAGCGACAGTTTGAGCGATTTAGTAAATGCCGGGGATGATTCTCCAACGGACAACCTCCTTGTACTTGACCCAGTCGGCTCCATACTTGCGGTGGCACTTTTCGTCATCTCGGCGCTCGCGGTGGATCAGGAGAACGGCAAAGTAGACCACATAGAAGTAGGTAATGGGAATGGCCCAACCTTTGGCATTTCCTTGAATTACCTGGCGACCGTCGGACATGACGAAAGCACCTACAGAGTCCTCGACCAGGCTGCCGGCGGCCATGATCTGGTAGCCGGCAAGTCCGGTGGGAAGACAGTAGGGCCATGACTGAATCCAGTCTCCCAGATAATTGATGTGTCGAGAAACACCCCACCAACCAGTGGTGAGAAGCTTGCTGCCAGTCTTGGTCTGAATATACTTGAGATGGGCGACGCTGGGGTCGCTGGGGTTGGTGCGGAACGTGTTCTTCTGGCTGTTGGCGGAGCGGAAGGTGAAGAAGCCGATTCCGATCAAGAGAAGCATGGCGGACAGTCCAAGAGGGCCGAGAGACACCGGATGAAGAGACAGGTAACGAGTTTGCTGCGAGTACACAAACGGAACCCAGACCAGATCGCCAAAGGCGAGCATCATGCCAAAGCCATCGGTGGTAATGTCCATGGTCGTGAGAATGGCAGACTCAAACCACCACGAGTCGACAATGTACAGAGCCTGGACGACGGTAATGCAGATGATGCTGTCGGTGACGAAGCCGAAGTTGCGGTACTGCTGGGCGCACCAAGCGCAGTTGAGAATGATCCAACCCATCATGCCGGGGCGAAGTTCGCACCACTCCTTGATGTCGACCTCGCCGATGAGGGGAATGCTGACGCGCGGGTTGAGCTCGCGGCCAATGAACCAGTCGTACAAGAGGTTGCCGCTGCAGCCGCCCGCAGCAAGCTCGCGGTTCGCCTTGTTGCCAGCCTTGACGCTAAAGCTGCGGACGTAGACAAACGTCGCGATGCCGTACGAGAGGACGATGCTGGCCGTGAGAAGCTGCAGATAGTTTTCGCTGATAAAGACCCACACACGAAACTCGGCTCCCTGGGCCAGGGTTCCGGCGGCGAGAAGCGACAGAGTCAGCGTGTTGGAGTACAACGCTGAGGCAAAAGGTTAGACTGGACGACAGAAGGTTCCTGTGGGGTATAGCTTACTGTTCAAGCGGTAGTTGAGACGGCCACCCGTTGTCAGCACGGTGCCCTTGGTCTCGGTGGCGGGCAGGACGCGG
This sequence comes from Samsoniella hepiali, assembly GCA_001455915.2. Lineage (NCBI taxonomy): Eukaryota > Fungi > Ascomycota > Sordariomycetes > Hypocreales > Cordycipitaceae > Samsoniella > Samsoniella hepiali. The sequence goes on along the minus strand of LNDK02000051.1, from coordinate 1,981,425 downwards.
TAGAGGATCAGGTTGAAGAGGTAGTACGCCGCCGTGGCCGCGCTCGCCCGCCAGCTGGCGAGGCCGTAGACGCCATCCTCGGGCCAGCCGACCTCGCGCTTGAGCTGTTCGATCGAGAGCGTGGTCGGATGCAGGAACGAGGGCGCGGGGCAGCCCGAGATGTCGTTGCACGCAAAGGCGAAGAGGTAGCAGAGGATCGGGAGGCCAAACGAGATGCCCGCGGCGCCGAGACTAAGCATTGACGTCAGTGAATGCCCGGAGAACAAAAAGGTACATGTCGGGGGGTGGCACATCAACACGGCGTTGCTGTCGCGTGCATTGTTGGTGCAGGTAACTAATCACTTACGGACCACAGAATTCATAGCCGTGCGCTGGAGGGGCGGTAGCAGCAGCCGCCTTTGTCTTGGGAGCCATGATTGCGCAATTGTGCAGAGGAAAAGGCAAACCAGATTTAGGATGAAAAAAATCGAGATGGAAAGCCGTCTCTATTAAATCAGGGGGAAGCAAGTTGTCGCAGCTCTCGGGAGGCGGGTGGGTTGCACTCGGCCCAAGCTCCTGCGACAGAGCTTCTTCAGTGGCTTGACGAGTACACTGCGCCGCCAACAAACGCGAATACGGCGGAGCTCAGTCCATCCGGGTCAAGCTGTCATCGATCAAAAAAACGGGGGAACACTTGCGCCGAAAATGGACGCTAACAGGGCCCAAATCGACGGGTACACTGCGCCACGGCAAGGCTTGGCCCGATCTACTGCGTCTGGTGCGCCCGTACCTATCGACGAGCAGCCGGCCCACCCACTCCCACGTTCATAAACCTGTTCCAGATAGAAGGAATGCAAAGGGTAAGAACATGTAGCTGCAAACAAAACTGCAGGTTGCAGTCCCCTGAGTTCTTTGGATTCACTATTACAGCCTTGCTTTTGCGAATTGCGGCTTGGCTGCTTTACGCCCGTGGATCCTTCTGCCACGTAGACGCATAGTTGGAGTCACTACAACAAGCCAATTACCCAGAGGTTTATCACAATATCTGAGCATGCAGCAATGTATTACAAAAATCGTTATTCAAAGACTGTTTAGCTTTGAATAGCCATTGTGCCATAATGCTTTAAAATAACATATTCATGCCTTTGCGGGCGAATTATAGTGATATTACGAGCTAACCCCGAATGTATACCGGGTAGGTATTTAGTTGCTCTACTTCAGCAAACGACGAAAGCCTTCGTTCCATCTAACTACCGCGGCAGCACCATTCGCAGATACGGACAGTCCTCAAACGGCGCGCAGTCCGCGCCGCACTCTGTCCCGTCCTCTGGCACGCGGCCCGTCTCCATGTACTCCCCCACCACCTTCTTCGTGCACGCGCTCGGCGCGCTCAGCGTCGCGCAGTGGCCGTACGTGTTCTGCACCAGGAGCGCGGATCCTGCGTGCGTCTTGGCGGCCTCGACCGAGCCGCCCATCGGCGTGGCGGGGTCGAACCGGCTGGCGAGGAACAAGACCGGCGCCGACGGGCGGTCGCCCGGCGCGCTCGCATCGGCAGCGGGAGACCCAAACGGCCCCGTGAAGCGCCAGTTGGGACGCGCGGGCCACTCGAGGCAGTCGACGCTCATCCAAATGTCGGCCCACTCGGGGGACAGCGCGCGGGCGCGCCGCAGCTGCGCGCGCCACGAGTCGAGCGTCGTGTTGCGCTGGTCCGGCCCGTCGCCGCAGCGCACCGCCATGTTGGCCTCGGCCTGCCAGCGGTACTCGGCGATGCTGGCGCGACCCTGTCCCTCGCCCGTCTCGTCCGGGCCCAGCTGGATGCCGGCGGCGGCCAGGAGCGCCGTGTAGTTGCCCGCCACCGCGTCGGCGAGCGTCGCGGCGAGCTTGGAAAACCCGCCGATGGGGTCGTACAGGGCATCGGCAAACACCTCTTGCACAGTGGATCCCGTGAGAAGCGTCGGGGCCGTGTTTTTACCAGCAACGGCGAGGGGTTCTCTGCTGAGACGCGCGGCTAGGTCGTCAATCTTGCTGCGGAGCGCGGCGGGCGATGTGTCCGTCTTGGGGTCGTAGAGGGCGCACGCGGTTTTGGCGGCAAAGCAGGCGTCGTAGAAATTGTTGATGACCTTGGAAGTATCCGCGATATTCCCCGACCAATCCTACAGAGTACCGAAGTTAGTGTTGAGCAAACAATCTCACGAGGCCCTGTCATGGACATGGATCACTACTTACCCCGGAAGAATAGTCTTCAGGCACAACATTGCCGTCTAGAATCATGCGCTTTACTCTCCCAGGAAACAAGGAGATAAAAGTATTTCCCAGCATCGTGCCATATGATGTGCCAAAGTACAGCAGCCTTGGCAGCTTGTCCTCCCCGTCTCCTTTGTGCCCGTGGCCAAGAGTCTTCTGTGCCGCCTGATGCCTCCCACTCTTCTTGCCTGTCGCTTCCTTGACGCGCAGCTTCTCCAGCTCATCCACCATCAGCAACATGTCTCTCGCCACCGACGCCGTGCCTACATATTCCTGCACCACGTACCCGTCCTCCCCGGGCACATTGCACTTGAGCCCATGCGCCCTAGCCAAGGCCCTCTGCGCCGCAATCACCTCGGCCCGGTCGTCGCCACGCACCTTGCCAGCCCCCATGCCGAGCATTTGCGCGTAGAAAAGCGTGCGGCTCGCCTCTTCCCCGGCAAAGCAGTCGACATTGGGCGTGCTGAAGCCCATGCCGCGCGGGTCAAATGACAGCACGTCGAAGCGCACGCGTTCCGTGGCCATCAGGTCCCGGAGGTAGTGACCGTTCTTGAGCATTTCTACCGTGCCCGAGTCGCCAGGCCCGCCAGGGTTGATAATCACCGTGCCACCGTGCGTGGCGGCGGCATCAGTCATGTTGGCCGGCAACCGGGTCAGCGCGAGTGTCATGGTGCGGCCACCATGGCGCGTCTCGGCATCCGTCTCAGTCCAGTCCAGAGGGACAATGAGCCTGGCACACTCGTACTCCTCATAGCAGGAGGCAAAATGCAGTTCGCGCGATGGCGTGAGGCTCTCCCAGTCGAACTCGGAGGGGGCACGACGCTTAGGCTGGTATGTAGAGAGCGCAGTGGCGGCTGTTACCGCAAGCGCGGCGAGAGACGCTATTTTGGAGAGATTCATCTTTCCCCTTGGCCTGAGTACAGAATTTCTCCTTCAGCGTTCCATCAGTGATGATGAATCTCTATCAATTGGTCCATGGGCGAGTTAAATAGTTCTGGCCGAAGTAAGGCTGTATTGATCTTCCTCCCTTGCTACGGTACCCGGGCCGGTAGTCTCGGACCTAGCCTGATGTGACTCGCAACTGATCGTTTAGTACGTAAACATGCATCTGATGCATTTGGCTAAATACTTGAAAATAATGGCATATTGGAAGAGGAGTCATGTTGGGGACCCTGTCAGAAACGCACCTACCTGCATTGGTAGTTTTACCTGGTGCGCGAATCCAAAGCCGAGTGTCCACTGGTCTGAATCAACGAGCCGCGCGAATCGTCCTCCAGGCTGAGCCTTGTAGATAGTGTCGAATCCCACCAGATTAATCGCATGCGTGATTCTGTCAAATAGAGTTTTTGTCTAATTTTATTTTCTTACTGCTTGTTTTGACGCTGCAAGTGGGCTGACACTTGGACAGTGATCCACTGCGAACGTGCCACTGTAGAAACCTCCCTCATCTAGGTGACGTGGCGTAGAAACAAACGACGACTTCTGCGCTACATCCTCATCAACCACCATTTGCGCCAATTTCCCCCGCGACAGCAACGCACCACATACGATGCGGTTCTCGTCGTTATCCGCGGCAGCCCTGATGGCTGCCGCTGCGGTGCACGCCGAAGATGCCACCACGACGGCGCCCGTCCCTGCCTGCACGGCCGTGTCCTCGACCAGCAACGGCGCATTCTTCGACCTGCGGCCCGACATTGCGCATTCGTCGAAAGGCAAGGCCGCGCGCCGCTCCATCACCAAGGACTACCACGCGCGCGGATACGACTATGGGAAGAACTTTACCATCAACATCTGCGATCCCGTCGTCGCGCCGGTCAAGGACGTCGTCGGCGTGTCCAAGGCTCTGTGGGGGAACGTCAGCGCATACTACACATACAAGGATAAAGTATACTCAATAGGGTATGGAAAAAAAGAAAGAAACAAGATTTTTGCACCTGGGCTCGGGATGTCCTGCGTGAAGACATGTTACTGACCTCACTTTCTCGCAGCTCCTCGTCGCTCGACCTGCGCAGCCGGGGCCGCAAGCTGGTGCTGCGCTACGGCGACGGCTCGCCGTGCGAAGCAAAGTCCAACAAGAGCACCCGCGACCAGAAGCCCGCGGCCGGCGACAAGGACAAGGACAAGAGCGGCGCCGCGCGACGCAAGTCGACCGTCATCTCGTTTCTCTGCGACCGCGACTCGGGCAGCTCCCAGGCCGCCTTCTCCTTTGTCGGCACCGACCCGGACGAGTGCGCCTACTTCTTCGAAGCCCGCTCGTCACACGCCTGCGCGCAGGCCGAGCCGCACAAGCGCGGCAACGTAGGCCCTGGGAGCATCTTTGGCCTCATATTCGTCATTGCCGTCCTCGTCTACGCCATTGGCGGTGTCTGCTACAACCGCACCGTCGCCCACGCCCGCGGCTGGCGTCAGCTCCCCAACTACAGCCTCTGGGCTGGCATCTGGAGCTTTGTCACAGTGTGTTCCGCCTCCCCCAAATCCGGCCTACCCATCAGTCGTCGCGGGAGCTGACCTATTGCTTTTTTTTTGCGCGTTGTGTCTTGACAGGACATGTTTGTAATCCTAACTTCATCGTGTACCCGGTTCCTCCCGAGCCGGCGCGGGTACAGCAACGTCAGCCAGAGCTTCACCAGCAACAGAAACTCGGACGCGGAGAACCGATTGATAGATCAACTCGACGAGGAATGGGACGACTGATCGGGATTGAGAGATACGAGCAACGTTTCCTATGCGAGGATTATTTTTTCCAATATTTCCAACGTGTGGCTCAGCTGGGTCTCGGCCTGTGTTTTCTATCTGTGTATAAAGTTTGGGCATCTTACCAGGCGTTTGTGATATACTTTTTGGCACATAAAAGAGCGAATCGAAATCGTGTTTTTGTCGGCTTGTCCATGGGAGACCTGATTGCCTTCTATGCAACGTGCATATTGCATTCATAACGCGCAGGGCCAATTATCCGGGATGGCCGCTGGTGACCATTGCGGCTTCTGCAAGTAGTGAGATGCGCATGTGCGCTGGTCAGTGCTATGGAGGATCATCAGGCAACCAGATGTTTGGGGCTCCCGTCGGGTATGCAATGCCAACAAAGTGATCACGCCGAACACGTGCGATGCCTGGCACTTGCAAAGGGTACCACTCCCTCCCATATTGAAAGATGCAACCCTTGATACAACACGATTAAAGGGCCCCAAGTCCTTTAGTTAGGATGGCTGGCTGCCAAGTATAGGTATTGCTCAAGAGTATGTCAACGAATAGTCGCTGCGCAGCATGGGCCAACTGCCGATTTGCGGGGAATGCAAGGAGTTTCGCGATGCACCAAGCCGTCAGATAGTTTGCTTGTCTAAACTCTGCAAGTTTGCTACCAACACATCTGTTAAAGGGGTGGCAAAAATGACAGCGAAAATTACAGCGAAAATGACAACGCACTTTCACGGGAACAAGCTCGCAACTTGGTCATTGCGTTAGAGGTGCATGCAAGGCAGTTTGAGAATTTGCTACACAGCGACCGTAGCGTTTTGCAATGTCTGAAATTTGGAGTGTAGCACGACAGTATGGATAACCGGAAAGCAACTCCGCTGCGTTGTGAAGCCGTAGGCTGATCTGAGCATGTCCATGAAGTACCCCGGCTACTCGCCGACAATGGAGACCGTTGGATTGCGAGCCATTGTTGAAATGAATACGAGATTTCTGACACCGTGGAGCATACGGGTATATACTCTCCTTGAAGCTAGATGTTACCCGATCAGGGGCATTCATGGCCCAGTTGGCCGCTGTTGGGCCCTGTCTGGAGAGTGGCAGCCATGTCGAAGCGGACTACAACTGGGGATCCTTTCGCCCAGCTATCCGGTTGCGAGTCAGGATTCATTACAGAACTACATTTACGGAGTCTTTGGTATTCGGGCTCGCCGGTAATGCCCCGTGCATCTAGAGTTGTGAAGTCGTAAAGGTTCATATCAAGCCCTTCAAGGCCGTCCTGCTGGATTGGATTCATTTTGGATTGATATCGAGATACCTTTATTTCTACATACCATCGATACATCTCTCCAGGGCCTCGTAGACCTGTCAACTTTTCACTGCATACAACCTTAAGCCAGATTCACCTGCTGCCGGCCGGGGAAATCACTCGTCCACTTTGTTGCTGGTTGCCAACTGCCGCCAGCTGGCAGCCCCTCACGTCCAAATCAGCTTCACCTCGGCCACGCGCACCCCAATTTCTCCTCGCCACGTTTTATTCGCCAATGAGCGGAGACTTAATTTCTCGAGATTGAAGCTCAAGTGAAATGAACGCGTGATCCGTTTCGCTAAGCGAAAGCCCCTCACTGCTCGCGTTCAACACCACAACACGGTCAACTGCTGCATCCCGCAGTGCACACCTGCAGCACTTTCTCTTTCAAGTGCTGCATCGTGCCGCCTTCTTCACCCAAGCATAATTCTTCCCTACACAATCGCAGGAAGACGACATATTCTAGGCGGTGACTGCGTCGCCATCATCGGCCATTGAAATCTTTTACGGCATTCTTCTGCATCAAAGCTTCGCACACTGCCTTGGCCCAAATGCCCGCCGACGCGATGCAGCAGGCATTTCAGCTTGCACCACGAAGCTACTCATCAGATGATATAACACTTCCATCTCCTGGTCATGATTTGCCTCAGCTGCAGAATATTCCGCAGAATCATCAACATTTTCGTTCCTTGAGAGCTCGTCGAGCACAGCACAACCTCACACTACCTCTTCACTTCCGACGACGCACTCCAATGGAAAGCGACTCTTGGATGCAGTCCATTTCGGACGTTGAGGTACGCTAATGTGATCTTCTATATTAACTGTGCCGGCTTATTAACTCGTGTTCGCAGGTCGAATCGAACTATGGTCGAAACTTCCTCCACAACATGCCCGCATTCGACAGGGCGCCAATTGAGCACAACCATTCGTACGCTGCCAGCCCCAGCACTTCGCAAACTACTCAAAGTGCATCCATGCCCGGAACCATATACAACGCGGCTCGCCCCCCTACTATGGGGTCATCCCCAAGCTACAATAGTCCGGTCTGGCCGACTGAATCGCATCACTTGGATCTTGGTAGCCTCTCCGCACCAATGACCGCACCTTGGCCTCAAAATAGCTTTACACCGTGCATACCCGATACAAGCGTTTCTCTTCCCAACACACCGGCTCCAGTCGGTCTTTATCAGTCCCCATGCCAGGACCAGGCGAGTCGCCAAATGCCTCATCTCAACACGCCGCCTGCCAGTGCCGTCTCTTTTTCGAAGCTGGGTAGCAACGACAGCACAAGCAAGTCACAATGGAAAGTCGACACAGGATCGCACGGTTACTTTAAAGAAGATGGCTCTGCCATTATGAACAAGTGGTTCGGCAACACAACGCCCCAAATTGCCCCACCGCAGTTATACAACGTGCCACCACCCACGTCTCTGTCGTCTCAGGACTCTTTCAACGATGCCTCGTCTATTGCTTCTGGAAAGAAACTAAGTGCAACGCCTAGTCGCCTTCACCCCGCCAGATCAGACTATTCCAGCCAGCTCTCTTGCACCAGTGCTGGGGATTTCGTTTCGCAGTCCCCTCAAGATGGCTACCCGACCAGAACAAGACTCCCAAACACTGTATCTCCCTCGCCCACTATTTTGCAGAATTTCAACATTCAAGATGGCGGCAACCACAACTCACCCAGTGGTACAACCTCGGTCGCTCCCAGCATCTACGGGAGCGACAGCAACTTTGCTGCCAGCAGCGTCCAGTCGTCACAGCCCAGCAGACTGCCGTCCCCAGCACTCTCGGACAATCAAAAGAACGCACAAAATACTTTTTTGATTCAAGCGCGTGCCGAGGGCATGTCATACAAAGAGATCAAGGCCAAGGGTGGCTTTACTGAGGCGGAGTCTACACTACGCGGCCGCCATCGCATGCTGACCAAGGATAAGGAAAGCCGGGTGCGCAAACCCGAATGGACCGAAACAGATGTGAGCTGAACCAAATCGAAATACCCCCATATAACATCCAAAAACCATGCGACCTAACCGACCTGTTTTATTTTTTGTGGCACAGATTGAACTGTTGAAAAAGGGTGTCCGAGCCTACACGCGTGGCAACCTCCGTACTGGCAAGACATCTTGGAAGAAGGTGGCAGAGTACATTGCAGAAAACGGAGGTTCCTACTCATTTGGTTATGCAACTTGTCATAACAAGTGGAAAGAGTTCCCAGCGACCAGACGTCGATGAAGATGGTGCTCTTGTGTGAACCGCCCGAAGCAGGGGCTATGATCACACCAGCTGTTTTCTTGTTTTCCCATTTCGTCTGACACGCGCGTTGGTAGTCGGCATCAACTGGGAGGTTTTCTGTTATTGTTTTTCTTCACTCACTGATTTCTTTCTGATTTGGAAAGCATAATATTCACAGGTTTTGTTGGGGAGGTTACCACATTTGGATCAGGGGATTTGAATCGCAGCCGCGAGACTACGGCGGACTGAAAAAAAAAAAGCAAAAAGGTTTGGTTCCTTGGAACGTTGGCGCGGGCTGCGCACTTGAGCAACAGCGTGGAGAGGGTCATGGAAAAAAAAGTATTGGATTGGGGAGTATATGCCACACACAGCAAATACGCGAACAGAAATGAGAAATATGTTTATTAGGATGCACTTTGGTTGGTCATGGTGATTGTCAATTTTTTTCCTCTTCTCGATTTTTCAGCTAGCTAGTCTTTTTATTCTATTGCACATCTACAGTTTATTTATTTCTTCGCTGAAATGCGGCTGTGGAATGCCGACACGTTGGAGTACCGTCGTCAGTGCCTGGGGATTCTTGCGCAGCGCATCCCACTCGGCTTCCGTCTTGACCAGTGCCGTCCCTGCCAGCATCGTGCCGTTGAGCGACGCCTGGCCGACTACGTCGCCCGTGTCTGGGTTTCTGATCGGGCCTCCCTCGGCTAGTCGGGGGCAGAGGACCAGCCGATCCCTCGTCATGGCCATGTTGTAGCTGATGGCGGCCTCTCCTTCCGTCGCTACGGCGGTCGATTCATCGCCTCCCTTGGTGGCGCGCACCGCCTGCTCATAGAGCCGCCGATACGCCGCATACAGGTCCTCTCGCGACGTTTCCAGCCTGATTTCTTCCGAAAACGTCCTAAACGGCGCCACCGCCACCCCGTCATCGTCCAGCCGCGACGCCAGCACGCGCCAGGCGCTGTCCGGGCTTAGGCCCTCCCGCATCGCCGCCACGGGCAGCAGCTGAATGTGGCGGTGCGGCTGGCTGGCGCCCGAGTGCTCGCCGCCGTTGAAAAAGGCAAACAGTGCGCCGGCGCCGGCGCCGGACGACGATGCCTCGGCCTCGTAGGCGCGGATGCAGGCGAGCGTGGCGTCTAGATCGTCAGCCTCGAGGACGTGCGTCTGCGCTTTCCACGCCCGCGTCGCGAGGATGAAATGCCCCGGCACGATGGCGAACTTGTTGAGCACGAGAAAGTGCGCGGCGCCGACGTCGGCGACATAGAGCCTGGCCGGCGGCGCCGTGTACGCAAAGGGATCAAACGGCTTTGGCGATGCTGTCTTCCCAGCGGCGTGGTCTTGTGCGGGAGGAGGCGCCGCCTTGGGCTTGTTTGCGAGGGATGGTGAGAAGCGCAATTGGAACTGTAGTTTGGCGCAATGTTAGATGCAAGCATGGTGCGCGGCGAGGCTGGGTGGGATCACACTGACCGTGAGAGCGCCGACGGGCACGTCCTGCACGTGCGTGGGAAAGTACGAGAGGTCGCCCTCGGCGAGGGCTTTGGCAAAAGCAGCCTTGATGAGCTCGGGGAGCCGAGCTGGCGCTTTAAGAGTAGCCATGAGTGACTGTGTGTTATGTGTGTCGAGAGGAATGGTTGCGAACAGGTGAGCCTTGTCAGCGATCGGGTGAGAGAGGTCCAAGATGTGGTGGGGCATCCTGTGAGAGGAGCAGTGACAGACGACAATTCGAGCATTTAGCTACAATTTACGATTTTCTACCAATCAATAAAAGTCGTGTTGATTAATTGTATATTTTGTATATAATTTTATTCAGCGGAGAGTAGCCATACTGGCAAAAGCGGCACACAGCTGTGCCTCATCTGAAGCAGCATTCCCTCTTCTATTAGGTATATCTACAACCAGCCTTGAAGTCCGTACGCCAGCGACATGCAGCAAAAAAAAAAAAAAAAGCGCCCATCTACCCGCCCTGGAGCTTCGTTTCTTTTTCTCTTATTTCTTTTTTTTTTAGATTCCAGGGATGCCGATGAGTTGCCTCAGCACTGGAACGAACCGTGGCACGAAATATACGGTGTAAATCGCAACATAGGCGGTCAAAAGCCCAGTAAGCTATCCATCATGTTAGTATTTTGCACAAGCACTGCGTTGCGTCGACGCGAGAGAGTCCCCGACGTACCTTTTCGAACCACGTATGGAAATAAATAGCCGTCATCAGCAGCATCCACAGGTTCAGCCCCAGGACACCCAGAGCAAACTTGCCTCCATAGCCCAGCACCGGCGTCTCGTCCTTGCCCGCGCCCGCCGCCGTCTCCGCCTCGACACTGGCCCCCTTGAGCGCGCCATCGCCCATGACGACGCACCGCTCCTCCGCCCACCAGCCGGCCCAGCGCGCCAGCGGCCACAGCACCTCGTTCATCAGCAGGGCCGACCCGAGCGTGAGCAGGAAGACGTGGCCCGAGATGTCGTGCCCGCCGCGCCACTGGCCGCCCGAGGCCTTGCACGCGACGGCCGTCAGCGCCTCGGCCACGTCGGCCGTGCCCGCGACGACGCCCAGCTCCGCGACGTCGCACTGGCCGCCCGTCCAGCGGAAGCCGCGGTCGATGATGGGCGCGCCAAAGCACCACTGCACGACCAGCACCCACCAGGCGGTGACGGCGGCCCAGCGCGCGGCGGCCTGGGCCCTGGCCCGCGGGCTGGCGACGGCCGGGTGCGCGAGGACAAAGGCGAGGAGCGCGGCCGTGGTCCAGCCCCAGCCGCGCTTGACAAAGTAGACGTTGAAGATGTTGGACTTGCGCGCAAAGTAGCTCGGCGCGGGGGAGCCGTCGGCGGCCGTGTGCGACTGCGCGACGGCGTCGTAGGTCAGCGCGCGCATGTGCGGCGACACCATGGCGAAGACGGAGCCAAAGACGAGCAGCAGCGGGAAGAGCCCGAGGGCGAGGCGCTCGACGGCCGTCGGGAGAAAGGGCGAGGTGCGCGGCGTCGTGGACGTCCTGGCGGCGGCCGCGGGGGATGTCGTCGAGGGGCCAGCGTTTGCGGCCGATTCTCGTCCGGCTCGTCTGGTAGTGGCCATGGCGCCGTCGGTGGTGTGTTTATTGTGTTTTTCTTCGGAGGATAGGATAGAGGGACGTTAAAGCAACAGCATTGAAAGTTTTTCGTTGTTGCGCGAAGCAGAAGAGGAGGGTGAGGTGGGCAGGAAAACAAGTTTTCAAAGGACAAGCTTTTGGGTGGTGATGTATTGCAGTCAGTTCTTTCCTGCCAACCTGCCTATGACGTGGGCCAGGGCCAATTCGGCTAGCGCCACAGTTGGGCGTGGCGCGTGCTGGAAGTTTCGCTCTGCGCCACACCTCGGCAGGGGCCACGATCGCCGATAGCAGATGCAAAGGAAAGAATGGGACGGCTGTGTGATATTACCTTGTTGCGTTGGGATTTCATTCGTTGCCTGATTGTTGCCGCGCTGGCCGCCGCCGCTCTCTCGTACCAGTCCTGCACACTGCACACTCGGAATGCACAAGATAAAGCTCCAGCTTCTGCGTTTTCTTCCAAAGAGTCACATGCACTTTGCGCTGCGATTGGATTTCTAAATCTCGTGACTACCTTTATTATTAGCTGCCTTATTACCGTGACTCATTCGAAAAGGCCAGTTGTCCACCAAATCAAACAGATCTATCAAATTGTCCAGTAATCTTATCTTCGGGCGATCCTGTTGCATCCTGTTCGCTGAAAATTCCCATTGCTTTGCCATGTCTATTTCTTAAGGTCGCTTGTTCTTTTCTTACCTCTAAATGGCGACCTTTTATCTTCCTCACGAACCTATACTAGTGTCGACCACTTAGCCATGCATCGAGCAAGATTGGGGCAAGACGCTGTTCCCTCTTCTCTCCGCCTGCTAATATGAGTGACCTAAACACCCCTGTCTCAGTCGCAGTCGACGTCCATTCTGGCCCCCGCACCCAATTATGTGATCAGGTTACACCAGCCCGATGGAATGGTGAATCTCGATTGAGTTCGCGCGCATTCAAACTTTAGCCAAATCATCAGACGAAAAAAATGCGCCCAGCACCCGGATCACTCATCGCGTTTGTTGGTTTCGCTGGTGCTGCTCTTGTCGCACCACACCAGTCGTCGGTATGCCCTCGCGAGGACTACGCAGAAGTGCCCGCCATCCGCAGCTACTTTTTCGTCGGCGGCGAGTATGTGCCGCAAGGAAACGACCCGGATAACCACGTCTTGGTGAACCAAATGTATGTCGAGAAGCTCGTCCCCGCTCACGGCGTGTCGCACGAGCTTCCGATTGTCCTCTTCCACGGACGAGGACAGACTGGTTCGGTACGTGATCGAAAGACCCATCTCCGCGTTGGGGTTGTTGGGTTGTTTAAACATTCTCACAAGTCCTTAGAATTTCCTCAACACGCCCGATGGACGGCGCGGCTGGGCCTCTGATTTTCTTGCCGCGGGCTACGAAGTATACATTGTCGACGAGCCGTTCCGGGCGCGCTCGCCGTGGGAGGCGGGCCACGGATCGCCTGCGCTCGCGTCGTATTCCGCCGAGCATCTCCAGAAGCACTTCACCGCCACCGCAAAGTACAACCTGTGGCCGCAAGCCGCACTGCACTCGCAGTGGCCCGGCGCGGGCGTCATGGGCGATGCCATCTTTGACCAGTTCTACGCCGCCTGCATCCAGTTCATGCCAAACACTATATTCGAACAGGCCGCCGCGCAGGCTGCCGGTGTGGCCCTGCTCGATCGCATCGCCAAGCCGGCGGTGCTTGTCGGGCACAGCCAGGGGGGGCCGCTTCCGCTGCTCCTGGCCGATCGGCGACCGGATCTCGCGGCCGCGTTGATTCTCTTGGAGCCCGCCGGCCCGCCGTTTCGGGAGGTCGTCTTTTCCAACGAGACCAAACGGGACTGGGGCGCGACCGAGGTTGCAATGACCTACGATCCGCCCGTCACCGATCCGGCCACGGACCTCGTCAAGACGGTCCGTACATACCACAACCCGGAGAGACTGGAATGTATTGTACAAGCAGACAGCCCGCCTCCGAGACGGCTCAAAAATGTCGCTGGAAAGGACATCTTGATCGTCACGGCAGAGTCGTCGTATCACCAGATCTATGACCACTGTACTGTAGATTTTCTGCGTCAAGCAGGCTGCCACAAGCTGGAACACGTGTACTTGGAAGACATAGGCATCAAAGGCAACGGCCACATGATGTTCATGGAGAAGAATAACCACAAGATCCAAAGGTTTCTGCAAGACTGGGTTGAACGGGTGCAATAGCAACTTCAAATTCCATGAACTACATACGCTACACACGAACAAGCCAGGAGTCAACTTTACAAATCAAATTTATTCTATCAGTCTTAATTATCTAGCTACTGAGCACCGCGGCATAGCTTTGCCTCCAAAACCCCAAACTTTGCCCTGCCTCCTGGGCAGGTAAAACGTCTTGTAAATATGGACCAAAAAGAAAATGTAAAAAATGAACCAATGAAGAGAAAATTACAGAAAGCCAGAAATGATCACCTGCAGCAACGCAGATTCTCGCACTGATACCCTTCAGGGCTCAAATATGCTCCCACACAACCACAACCCTCAAAGGAGGCGTGCGAGATTTAGACGGTGACAGTCGCGGTCACGTACAGTGTGGTGGTATAGAGGACTGTCGTTTCGAGCACGTCAGAATGAGCGGTCGTCAGAGACGGCTTGGTGTAAATGCTTACTGTCGAAGTCGAAGATGTCGGAGTCGGAGTCTTAGAGGAGGTCGGCTTCGGCTCGGCACTGCTGCTGGGTCCGGTCTTTGGCCCGGGCCCGCCTGGGACCTTTTCATCGCCACTCTAGGGCGAGAAAGCTGCCAGGGCGGCACAGAAATTGTTTCTGTTGTCCTTGTCGAGAGCAGCAGGCTGGTTGTTGAGAGTAACCATGTTGATACTCGATTTGGTGGCAAGACCGAAGATATGAACGCTCGAGTTTTCAATATCAAGAATGTTGTCCTGGCAGTTATTGCCGTCGACGCACTTCTGATCGTAGTTATCAAAGAAGCTGTAGAGACCAGCACCGTAAATGAGGATGTCGCTGGAATCGACGGCGCGGAGGCCCCAGGTTCTGGCGCACTTAGGACCAGTGCACTTCGAAAAGTCGGGGTCGCTATATTTGGCATTGTATTTGAAGGGGACCGTGGCGTCAGGGTTGCCCTGCATGTAGGCAGTCTCGGTCTGGATGAGACCCATGTAGACATTCTTAGCCTTGGAGAGCTGGTAGTTGGAGAGAACGCTGTGCTCAGAAGAAGTACCCCAGAGCCAAGCGCCCTTGGTACTCTCGATAAGAATGCCTCGTCCGTTGTAAATGTTGATCTGGTTATGGTCGCCAAGGTCAAGCTCGTGGTCGGCAACCCAGAACCAGGTGTTCTCAAGGTAGACGCTGGCCTGAGGAGTAACGTGCATGAGCATAAATGCGCCAATGCACTCGGCTTTTGGGCCAGCGATTTGCGAGGGATTCTTGGAGCACTTGTCGGACTGAATCTGGGTTCCGGCGAAACCGCCAATGCGGAAATGCGTGTCCCAAAGACCAGCGGCGCCTTTATCTTGACCAGCAACGTTGAACTCCATCAGGATAGCACCAGGCTGGGGACCCTTGGTGGAGAAGATGATGTCCTGGATTTCAACAGTGCCGACATCACCAGGTTTGCCAACTTGGAAAACAGGCTTGGGGTTGTTCTGGTCCTGGAAGTTGCTGTTGCCGCCGGCAAAGATGACGGGCCAAATTTCACCGACAATCTTGACGTTCTTGGGGACCTGGACAGTGTTGGTGACGACATAGTTGCCGTGGTCGAAGTAGACGATCTGATCGCCGCCGATGTTGTTGAAGACAGCTTGGATGGCAGCGGTATCATCCGTGACGCCGTCGCCTTTGGCGCCCTTGGACTTGACGGAAACAAACTTGGAGGCATCTACGTTGTTGTATTGAGGCTTGGCCTTGGTGAAAATGTTACCAGAACTATCAAGAAGCGCACCGGGCTTGGAAACGGGGCTCTGAGTAGCTTGGATGGCGCTACCACTGTTGCCCTTGTAAGCCCGACCCTGGATCCAAGACTGAACCTTGGTGTTGCCATTGAGGATGGTAGTCTTGGACTCGGGATTCTGGATAGCCGCGGGACAATTCTTGCTGAAATCAACATTGTCGACAATCAAAGTGCCACGGGTATCATTCTGGCCAGTGCTGTAGCGAGTGGCAATGCCGACGGGGGTGTTGGAGAATACACTGTCCTGGACAATAACGGCACCGACCTGCTGCTGGTCTTGGCCGTTACTAGACATGTCCAGACCAATGTCACAGCCGTCAATGTTAAGGCCATGGAAGGTCCAGGCCCAGTTCCAGTTCATGTAAATGGCGGTGCGGCATCCGTTAAACTTCAAGTTGCGGGTGGTGAACTGCTGAGAACCCCAGAAAACGCCTAGGTTGCCACCGTTGAAGGTAAGGTCCGACATAAAACCTCCAGAGCCGTTCTCCGTAAAGATACCCTGCTGCTTGTTGTCGCTGCTCTTATCCTTGATCATGTCGAATTGAATGTTCTGGAGAGAGGTAGCCTGGGCAACCTGCCAGTGAAGACCGGTTCCAGTAGACTTGCCCTGAGCAGTAATGTCAATCTTGAAGTTGCGGATCTGGCGAAAGAAGTTGTTCTGGTTGGTGTACCAGTTGACACCACCAGGTCCGTAGGGGTCAGAGTCGATGACGGCAATGCCCTGGAAGTTGGCGGCAGCCTTGAGAGTAGGCACGTTGACAGCATCGCCAACGAGTTGAGTGTAGTAGTATTGAATAATGGGCTTCGAGACGACGTAGGTTCCAGGAGGGAAGTAAACAAGAGCAGGCGTCGTAGTGCTAGAGTCGCAGCCCTGGCCACAGCGGTTACCATCAGTTATGGCGGCGTTGATAGCAGCAGTGTCGTCGGAAGAGCCATCACCGCGGGCGCCGTAGTCCTTGACGTTGCGGAAAACCTTGAAGCCGCTGTTGCTTGGGACGACACCCTGTCGCTTGATGCTGGAGAGCCACCAGTTGGAGCCGGCTCGCGTCTCCACGTCGATGTTTGAAGACGGCGCTGCTGAGACTGGGGAAAAGGCACTCAGGGCCAGCAGAGAGGCCGTGAGGAGGGATCCGAGACCCATGGCAACGGATTCGAGGGGGGAAAGATGCGTCTATGGCGAGATTGTGCGTCAGTGGGTTGTGTAAAGAACGGAGAAGCAAGCGGAAGCAAAGAGTGCGGAACAAAAGCAGCAAGGGGGATGCAGAAGATGCTGTGTAATGTAGGACAATAGGAACTATGCTGGAGGGAAGCTGTATTTGAAGAGCCGTGAGTGTGACTGAGGGCCATAACGGCCGCCAGCTGGCAGCCAACTGCCTGCCAGCTGCAAGTTGGTCGTCGACGGCTGTCAGTCCAGTAATGGTGGGGCAGGAAGTCAGCAGTCCGTTTTCACGAGACTGCTAGGTTACTTGGACTTGCCAACGACACCATCGCCAAGCCAGAGACGACTAGTCAAAGGGTGTGATGCTTCTTCCTCCTTCCCGTGGAGGCATTCGCCAGCATGGTGTGTCAGGTGGGCGCACAGCGTCTTACACGGGTGATGTTGATCGCAGCAGGGCTAGTGTCGAGAGCAAACTTACAGCTGTTTTGCAGGATATGTACACGCTAGCTACCTGCAGAAGCGGCGAGGGGCAGAAAAAAAAAGCAGAGTTCGACTCGGTGCGAGAGAGCGAGCTGGATTTGCCGAAGGAGTGCAAACGTCGCCTATCGTCAAGACAGGTTGGAGAGGGCGAAGGAAGCAGGCTACCGAATCGCAGCAAGGCTTGGATCTGACGCGGGAGCCCGCTCATTATAAGCTACGATCGAAGTCCGCAAGGGCCGTCGCCAGGAAGACCTGGGTGCCCCCGCGAGGTCGGGGCATGACAGCCAGCCCATTGTTCTCGTTACATTTACATTCGTCGGGGCGCGTAGGCATTTAGAAAGCGGAGCCCCCACAAAACGGCCACACCCTTGTGGGCCTGCCGATGTCAACAGGTACCGACCATCTATTGGCCCAATGCAGCCTGTCTTTTGTTTCAGAGACTGGGTCGCGATATTGGCTCTCACACAAAGAGCTCTTTTGGCGCCACGGGGTGTCCGCAGTTGGAGTTGGCTGGAAACGAACTCCGGCCTCGTTTCTTCGTTTCTTGCAACAGCGACAACTTGGCGAAACGGGCTTTGATGTCTTTACCCCTGGAGATAGTGACAGCCAAGTGGAAATTGGGCTGAACGGCAACCTCCAGCCAGAATTAGCATGTCTCGGACGCCTCACCAACTATCGATACTCCCCGTTATATACTAGCCTCAAGTCGGAAAGCAACTGCCATGCCCGCCACTTCACACTTGACAGACTTCGGCACCTTACGTGTGCCCAGAAAAGCCATCCCCTGCTGCCTAGGCATCGGTGGCACCACATAAGCCGGACGCCATTAAACTCGCGCCGGAGCAGCGCCGAGGACTGGGCTGATGGAGTTCTTGGCTTTTGCCCAAAGAGAGCAGGTACAACATTATGGAGGGGCTTTCGGCCTTGTGCCTCTGGGGCACAGACAGCCAATCCACACAGGGAAGCCGCGCCGAGCTGACACCAGTCAACACAGGGTCACCTTTTTACAGGGGTAGCTCAAGAAGTTAGCACTGTTTCACCCCAGGTCCTCAGCCCCTAACTACTAGTACGGCGCCAGGAGAAACACTGCGAAAAAGTTGCTGCCGGCTCTGACTCTGAGTCGTGCACATTTCTTGAAACTATGAAGGGTCGATTGATGCGTTTGGAAACGAGCAGCTTGATGGCCAGTCAAACGCCGCTTTTTAGCTGTCTGCCTCAACCAAGGCCAAATGTCTGACGTCATGTCATGAGATGGGCTGGTACAAAAATGAACTGCCTCGCTGTCAGCCCCCAGAAGGTACGCAACTTGTCAGTCTGTCTCGCCTGTGGGCTGGCAACTGACAAAGCTTAGTTAATGGGACCCCGCCCCAGCAGTGTCTTCAGGTCACATTCCTCCCACTGCAGATGACTGTGCAGATCGAATTGCAGTGGTGGCTGCGGTCTTTATGCAGCATAACAAAGATTTTCCATCATCGTCACTAAACGGCCTTTAATTGTATTTCTGGATTTTCTTTTTTCTTTTTCTTTTTTTCCAGCTGTTGTCAGTTAAATGTCCCGCGCTAGCCCAGAGTATTCTTGTGGGGAAGCAATCAGATCAGAACTCACCAAGTCGACACCTGCAGAGCGAACCCAGCAAGCGTGGCTGGTGCCTTGCAGCCTGCCAAACTAGGCAGCTGCTTGAGCTCTGGTGCCCGACGCGGGGAGCCCCAGCGATCGCAAGTTCGCAACTGGCACCTGTCGCGACAGGCACACTGACGCGAAGTAGATCACCAGACAACCCAGATCCACAACCTACAGAAAACAGAAACTACACCGATATTACCACTTACAATGCGACTTTTCGCTACGGAAAGGGCCGCCAAGATACAACGTTTGTTCAGCGAGACGTAATTGTGAGACAAGCAAACTAGATGTGAATGCATCGGGGCATCACTCCGTGACGCCCGGCTCACCATCCAATGTGATACCAATATGGGCAAAGACAATAGTCTCTGCAACACGGTTTAGCTCGGAATGCCACACCAACGCGTGCCGCATTGCACACAACCAGACGCATATGAATCGAGCTACGGTTCTGCAGTAACAGCCACTCGTCTATCACCGAGACTTTAGGCTCTCGGCTTGACGGAGAAGCCTGCAGTTCTGTGCAAACTGACATTGTATGATGGACATAAAATGGCAAATTACACAGGGGTGCAGGCTCGCTAGCTCTACCCCACAAAGAGAGCAGATGTCACCGAAGTAATGCCCTTTTCTTCCCCAAGTTCTTTCTTAGTATGAGTAAGTGGTCCAGTTCTATTACCCCACACCGAAGCCGACCCCAGATCTGGATGCTTTCAACTCATCTATCAGCCTCTTTACCGCCACATTGCTTGTTGACGGCTCCGCTGATGATGCCATGTCACCGACCTATTGAAACTGCGATCCTACAGCGCCTCACTCTCAGCTGCTGGGATCTGGTGAGCCACATGCCGCGACTCCCCGAACTTGGTTGCATCGGGGGCTCAGCATTGATTCCAACCCTCGCGGGGGTTCGCAGCTCATGTGGCCCCCCCGCAGAGATGCTAACTAACACCTGCAGCCACGGAAATCATGTATTCACAGGCCACGCGGACGATTTGATTTTTCAAATGTCCACAGTAGCACCGAGAAGTTTACCACTGGTGCCGTTGCCGTCATCGTGTATACTGTTGCGTGGACATCTATACCGGGCGGCGCAGATGGCCAGGGAATTTTCTCACGGCGCCGCATAATGGAGACAGCAACACAAGGCCTCGCACCAGCGAAACCACACCATGTCTCCCGCCTCCACCGTGAGACGGCACAGAAACCGTGCCCAGCCAGGAACAACGTCACAAATCCCAGGTCTACCCGCGCCCGTTCGGTCTGTGGATAAGCCGGCGTCTTTTCGGTCCTGTTTGCTCTCGGGGACCTGTCAACTCCGTGGCTGGAAAAGCCCCCAGGACGGAATCAACAAGCGACAAACAAAGACTCGCTGACCAATAGAATACAGGCAACAAGGAAAGGCTACAGCGCGGCACAGACAGAGAATCGAAAAATAAAGTGGAAAGAATCGATGCAACGTGTGTGCCAAAGAGGAAGGCGATCCACAGCAAAATCCTGGAGACACATGCTTGTTCGGGAATATATCCGTTTGTGGCCCGAACCCATCAGCCCTTGCTCGCTTCGCCGCTCGCATTGCGGGGTTCCTTGTTCTTTATGGTTTTCTAGTCGCCTGCTCATGTTTGCTTTTTTGCTTATTCACGCCCTCTAGGCGGTCATGTACTAGACCGATTCGTGGCACTTGACAAATCGGCGATGGGGGGGCGTGCGTACGGCGTGCGTGCGTGCGTTCTGAAGCTTTTGCTTCAACAGCTGAACGGATCACATGTCACGCTCATGTACCGGACCGTCGCCTCTCGAGACTTGAACGTGTCTGCAGCACAAGGTGTGGTATGCAAGGCACAAAACCCAGGGCAGCGTGCGCAGCCGTGGCCTGCCTCTGTTTGCGGGGGTTTTTTTATGCACTTTTTATTATTATTCGCTCGCTACGTCATGGTCATTGCTGCCGCCATTTGCTTTCCGTTTTGTGCCACTTGCGCGTAGCACGAACAAGGCTCTCTCCTCCCCCCCCCCGGAGCGAGCTTGCGTTTCTGGGAAAATCGAACATCATTCTGTACTACAACGGTGTGCACGGGACGCGGCGCGGGTAAACCCGTTTTAATATAATGGTGTCCGTGTATTCCATCTAAATTCGATGTAAAACGTAGGACAAAAAAATCCGGGCGCTTCCCAAGAGAGGTGAGAGACGCTCATCCAAACCCAAGACAAAAAAAGGAACAAAATGTACAAATATCGATCCAACCTGAAACAAAATCAAAGAAAACAGACGCCTCAACCCGCGGTCTATGTGGTGTATTCTTTAACCAAAAAGAAGGAAAGAAAAAGGCAAAAGGTAACGCGCGCTAATCTCTGTATGTGATGTTATCCCCGAGTCTCCCAAAAAGAAATTGAACCAAAACGATTGTTGGTAAAAAAAGATAAAACGCCAGGTCTGTGCGTAGAAAATCCAGGCTCAGGGAGTTGGTTTTTCATCATAATCTCCAAGCCGGCTTCTTAGAAATAAAAAATATCATGGTTTACATGGTGCATGTAGCGGCGCATCTCTTTAGAAGAAGCCGCTGTTGCGCACCGACCTCGGGCCGCCGCCGCCACTCTCGAGCATCTCGACGCCGTCGACGCCGGCGCCGAAATCCATGACGAGAATCTTGGGCGCCTGTCCGGTGCTGACGATGCGGCGATAGTCGCTCTTGGCGGAGAGGACCCAGCTGGCGTGCCAGCGCGGGAAGTCGAGGAGCTGGCGGCCCGAGGCCATGTCCCAGACCTTGATGTCGGTGTCGTAGCTGCCGCTGACGAGGCGGCCGCTGACGGAGTCAATGTGCAGGCTGCGGACGAGGTTCTCGTGGGCGGCGCGCATCTCGTGGACGCAGGCGCCGGTGCGGGCGTCCCAGACGCGAATCATCTTGTCGTTGCCGGCCGAGGCGACGTAGCGGCCGTCGTCGGAGAATTGCGAGCACGCGAGGCCCTTGGCGTGGCCGGCAAACTCGCGGACGGTGCGGCCCGTGTCCAGGTCCCAGAGCTTGACGAGGCAGTCGCCCGAGCAGGAGACGACCGTGTGGCCGCGCATCTGCACGGCGTTGACGGGGCCGCCGTGGCCGCGCAGCTGGCGCACGAGGGCGCCCGACGCGCGGTCCCAGACGCAAATGGTCGTGTCCTTGCTGCAGGTGACAATGTGCGCGCCGTCAAAGACGAGGTCGAGGACGGCGGCCGTGTGCTGCGCGAGGCGCCGCAGCGGGCGGTACCCGTCCTGCGCGTCGTACACAATGGCGGTGGCGTCGGACGAGCCGGTGACGAGAATCTCGTCGTCGTACTGGAGGCACAGGATCGACGCCATGTGGTGAATGTCAAAAGCGGCGACGGCGGGCGTCGAGACCACCATGCGGTCGTCGTCGGGACCCGAGGCGTAGTGCGTCTCGCCGAGGACGTCATCCCCGAGAAGCTCCTTGGCGCGTACAATGTCGGGCGGCCCGATGACGAGGTCGCACGCAAAGGTGCGCATGTTCCAGATGCGAATCGTCTTGTCGCGCGAGCCCGAGATGATTTTGCGCTCGTCAAACTGGAGGCAGTACACGCTGTCGGTGTGTCCGCTGAGGTAGACGGGATACGCCCGGCCGTCCTCCCAGTGCTGGCGCAGCTGTCGCCGGACCTGGTAGGCGCGCTTCCAGTCGTTGGCGGGCACCCTCTTGGGGATGCCGAGGCCCGTGTCGGGCTGCACGGGCCCGCTCATTGCATATGTCTTGCCCATTTCGCGCAGAAACGACTCTCGCCATATGTGCTGATCTCGGATAATCTGCGCCCATTGCTTGCTGACGAGGCTCAGCCGAGCGAGCGCGGGGCCGTCGAGCTTGGCGAGGATCTGGATCGCCAGCTCCATGGGCAGTGTGGTGATGAAGTCCACACGGCTGATATTGGCCGCCTCGGACTCGGGTTCGGCGTCGCCGACTTCGAAATCAGCACTGGTTCCCGTGAGGACGATGCCGATGCCGCTTTCGCGATCGTTGCCGTCTTCGCTCGTCGTCTCGTAAAGCCATCGGTTGCGCGCAAAGAACTCGTTTTGCATGGCAGCAGAGGCCTTGGCGGCAGCACCGCCATTCTCTGGGATATATGGAGGTGCGTCGCCAACCGCGGGCATAGGTACATTGGCAGGTCCTGGCCGATGTGGTAGGCCGGCCTGGTAGGAAGCGTCCAGGCCGTTGGAGGATCGCGCGTGGTGGAATCCGGTGGCCTGGCGCAGCTTGTTCCAGGCCGAGTTGGCTGTCGAGGGTCTCGATTCACAGTTGCTTTGCTCGTATATAGGTTCTTCATTCAGAAGCGATGGGCGGCGCTGCACCATGCCTTTAATGGAGTGTGACGCACGTCGAAACATGCCTTTGAGGGCGCCGGCAGGACCGTGGCGTCTGTGGTCGGGGTTTGTATGCTGGTCGTGGGAGTCGTCAATGGCATTTTCGTTGGTGTTATAGTCGTCGGGGCCGAACAAGGCGCCCTTTGGGCGGCGCCATGGCAGGGAGAGACTGAGGCTTCGCATGCGCTGATCATGGGACCCAGGCTGCGCACCTGAATGGGTGCGCGGGAACGGCGACTCGCTGACAGACTGGGGGCCGGCAGCAGAAAAGATCTCGCGCTGGACGGCCGCCCAGTCAAAGTTGCCAGTCGGCTTGGTAGGCATTTTTTGGCTCGTATTGTTCAGACAGTTCGAAAGGCAGGCTGTGCTCACCGGACAGGCTGCGAGGCGTAGAGCGTCGCCAAGTCAACGATTGCTAACTGACGCGAGGCGTTGCGCTTCGTTTATATCAGAAATAGTAGTGCTTGGAGCTGTTTCGCAGTTGGCGATGAGTATGGCGAAGATAAAAACAGCAGGGGGTGATGGCGACAAAATAAAAGCCGAGGGAGAGTGAGTTGTGCGCTTGGCAAGTGTAGTGTCGAGTGCTATTAGCCGACGAGGGCTAATGGGCACGGGCACGGTCGCAAAGCGAGTCTAGTGGCCTATAGAAAGCGCACAAAGTCGTCGATTCAAGGCAAATGAATGATGGCCATGCGGCGAACAAGTTGGCACAAGGTTGAGGCCGCTCGGGACGGTCGTGCTGTGGCGTTTGGTGACGTCCTGCAAGGGACGACGAACGGCTTCGGGGGGGGCCGGTAGATTGACAGCAAAAGCAAAAAGTGGTAAACAGCGGCGCAGGCGAAGAGACCGGTTGGTATAGGCCGTAGGAAGCCCTCAAAAACACAAGACAAAAAAAAGGATGCGAGGAACGAGAAGGAGACGGAGAAAAGGGAGTGTTGAAAGTGAGATGAAGATCTTGGGAGGATAGGCGGCGATGACAATAACAATGCATGGGTTGGCCGGTGCAAGACGCTGCAAGCCACTGAAGCACCACAGCGTGTGTCACTAAGAATAACCCTTCCAGGCGGTACCTTTGGTACCTTGGTGGATAAATTTCAGTGGGCCTCAGGGTAAACTTTTTTTTTTAGGGGGTTCCGGCCTCAGAGGCCAAGGATCTCTCCACATGTCGCCGCCGCCCAGTGGAGTCTGCCATTGCCATTTCGGTACCTGCAGCCTGCAACCACTGTAAAATGTGCATGTTTCGAGGCAGCACTCGGCATCTCCATCGTCTCCCCCCGGCATCGTCCTCGGCTCCCATCTACCCACCTGTCCTGATATTTTCTCCCAGTTGGCTGTCATCGGCTGTGGAGTTGGGATGGGACTTGCCAGCACCGACCCCGGACTCCGGGGGGGGGAGCTTGCTTGGCATGAGGCAGTTTTGCGCAAACAGAGGGATGCCAATGGGAAAGGCGGCAAAGGCACTGCCACTACGGTAGGTACAGAGTACAAAGGCGGTGTTTTCCAGCTATCCGACAGCAACAAAAGCCCGACAGGGTTGCATCCGCAGAGCCTCAGCCGAAGCGAGAGAGAAAAAAATGCGTCCCGTTATTTACCGCCTTGTGTACTCGGTAGTCCGGCCGTCGAATCCAGGTCGCAAACATTGGCCGAAATCTTCAAGGCGGTGGCAATGCCCTTGACAACAATGAACCAGTCTAGAAACAATTTTGTCTTTTGACGGACAGCAAACTTGTGCCAGATCGGTATTATTTCCGCAGCATCGCGGCCGCCTCGTCGAGTCTAGAGTTTTTTCTTTTTTTTTTTTTTTTCGCCGCCAACAGGATACTAACAATTGCCGCGAACCCTGTTCGTCGCCCAGACCGGACCCCTGAACACTAGCCTCGTTGGATCTTGTTAGGCCACAAATTTTCAAAGACCAACGGCGAGGCCGACAAACTGGCCCAATCGCTGGCGTCATTTGGTGGGGAGACGACCTCCCCCAACCACATGGTAACTGCAGTATCCGGCCTTACTGCGAAGCTTCGACATGTGGCCGAGACAGACTAAAATGCAACACGCCACTATGAATCATCCCCGCCAGGGAAATGGAGAGATGTAGGAGTTTACTTCTACTGGCGTGATTCATCTGATTGATGAACCAGTGAGATGGACGCCATGGGTGCCACCCAACAGAATGTGGATGCAGCCAGGATCTGGCACGATTGCGTGTCAATCGCCGCCTAATAACCGGACGAGCTGCTCATCTGATGTTAAATGGCTTCAGATTAAATCAAGTCTATCAAACACATAGGGCCATCTTATTGTGTCGTTTTTCTCGCAACGTAAACATGCGGTACCATGTTCAACATCATCTGCAAACGTCTCAACTGGCAAAGCCGGCCTACCCTGTAGTAATTTCCCCCACCTAAAATTTGCAGCTCTCTCAAGCCTATCTGGCAAGCCGTTGACATCATCATTCAATCGGGCATTCATCATATAATCACCAGTGTACACATTGCCATCAAGCAACCCAATTACAAAAAAAAACAATACACACACGCGCGGCAGAATGGCACCCCCCGTGCCCCAGCAGACGGGCTTCGCCCTACCTCTGCTCTACCGCTTCTTCTTCCTCGTCCTCGAGCCCATCTCGGCCCTTGTCGGCGCCTACTTTTGCCACGTGCGCCAGGCGCGCTACCTCACCCTGCTGGACGCGCCCTCGGCGGCGGCCACGACTTTTACCACGGGCAGCCTGCCGCTGGGCACGTCGGTCGCGCTGTCGCAGCTGGCCAACATGTACCTCTTCTTCGCCCTCAACGAGGCCGTGGTGCTGCGCAGCACCGGCGACCTGCGCGTCTGGAAGACGGTCCTGGCGGTGCTGCTGCTCGCCGACCTCGGCCACCTGTACTCCCTCTGGGAATTGGGCCTGCCGGTCTACTACAACGTGCTCGGGTGGAACGCGGGCGACTGGGGCAACGTCCCGTGGGTGTATGCCGGCGCGACGCTGCGCGTCTGCTTCTTGGCCGGCGTCGGCATGGGCACAAAGGCGCCGGTGAAGCGCGAGTGAATTGGGTAATGGAGGAGAAGAGGACAAATAAAGTGAGGATAGAGACGTGACAAGTCGCAACGTCGATGGATGTTTGGCCAGCGAGCCGTTGCGCGGGAGATGTGTTGCAGGGAGTAGTAGAGAGACAGAATAGTACTGCTCGACTGGCATTATCTCGAGCAAACTTCTGTCTTTCAAATTGACTTTTCTTTGTCAAGTGGCAGGGGAGGCAGTATTTCATACTCCAAACGTACCCGGCTACTGCCCCAGAGGGTAGCTCATCTGCGAGATTCGCCTCCTGCAATCGCTCCATTCGCATAGCCTAGAATAGTCAACTCTCAGGCCGACGTTGTTTATCCCGGTTTCTAGTTTGATGGTAGCTGAATTCTTTTTGACGCGCATTTTTGTATAGACAATAACAGAAAGAAACAAGTCATACCTCCGATGGAGCGCAGCCTGGCAGACCTCCAAACAGTCCTGCGCCGACGTTGGTGCTTGTGTCAAGTGCTGCATCCCTTGCATTTCGTTTCTATCCTCGCCCCCTTGTACATAGTGGCCTCCTGAGAGTCTCGCTTTTTCTCACGGAGAGTCAAGGGGACATGAAACATAGACAGGGCTTCCAAGCCATAGGAAGGTAATGTCGCGCGGCGTACGACTCCGGCCCGGCCCCGGCCCCCGGGTCTCCACTTGGCCGTCGTGGGGTACGCTGGTGAGCACGATGGCAGCAAATGCTGCACCGATGTGCTGGCCTCCCAAAAAGAACAAGAAACATGTGAGCCCCGCAGAGCAGTTTAGCTTCTCAAATAACATTTACAGAAGAACATGAGCCTATACAATGTGCCGGATCGCAAGTAGAAGCTATGAGACGACTGGCGGTCCAGCGGGCGCGGAAGCGCCTGAACCTGAACGCTCAGCACCGCACAAACGAAGCCGTGATGAAACTGCTCTCACTTGTTTTACTAGAATTATCCACTTGGATTACACGGCCGCGTAAAATATACACGCCACGAGTGCACTACAACGGGTCGTCGTGAAGAAACAACTTTTTCCTCCACGCTCGTTGGTGGAATAATTCCACCGGGGGTCCTCTTCCAGCTGCGTGCCCCCACGGAGCCGGAGCCGGCCAATCAAGCCGCATAGTGAGAGCTACGAGACCGTTGCATGGTAACTTGGCTAGATTGGGCAATGTGTTGGACATCAGGCGGCGCATTGTCCAGCATTTTAGCCGGGGGAAGGGGACTCCATGAGGAGGAGGGGTTATTGGAGCTGTTCAAGCTTTCCGCCTAGCTTTTCCTACATCTTCTCCTCCCCTCCTCGTCTCTTTTCTTGAGCTATACTTGAAAAGTCTCAGAAGACGTCCAGAAAGCACGCCCCCCGTGTCCAACATCATCAGTAGATCCAGACAGCAGCCATGTCCTACCCCGAACAGTTCATCGGCTTCCAGGCCCCCAGCGCCGCGGCGTGGAAGGACTTCCAGAAGCAGTCGTGGGCGCCGCGGCCCTTTGAGGACGTCGACGTGGACATCCAGGTCGAGTGCTGCGGTGTCTGCGCCAGTGACCTGCACAAGATCTCGGGCGAATGGGGCGCGTGCCCGTACCCGCTGGCCGTCGGGCACGAGGTCGTCGGCCGCGTCGTGCGCGTCGGCCCCAAGGTCACGCTCGCCCGGGTCGGCCAGCGCGTCGGCGTCGGCGCCCAGGTGTACTCGTGCCTCGAGTGCCGCCAGTGCAGGAACGGCAACGAGACGTACTGCAGCAAGCAGGTGGACGCCTACGGCGGCCTGTACCCCAACACGCAGCACATAACCCAGGGCGGGTATGCGTCGCACATACGCATCCACGAGTACTGGTGAGTTGACCGTGGTTGAAGCGTCATTTTGAAAGAGTGACAAGATTGCTAATAGGTGTGTGGCCAATAGGGTGTATCCTATCCCCGACGGTCTCGACAGCGCGCAGGCGGCGCCGCTGCTGTGCGCCGGCATCACCGTCTTTTCGCCGCTGAAGCGCTTCGGCGCCGGGCCCGGCAAAAAGGTCGGCATCGTCGGCGTGGGCGGCCTCGGACACTACGGCATCATCCTGGCCAAGGCGCTGGGCGCCGAAGTCTGGGCGCTCTCGCGGACGCGCGCCAAGGAGGCCGACGCGATGGCCATGGGCGCCGAAGGCTTCATCGCCACGTGCGAGACCGGCTGGGACGCACCGCACACGATGACGTTTGACCTCATCATCAACACGGCCACGTCGTTTGACGGCTTCGAGCTCGGCCGGTACCTGTCCCTGCTCGACGTGCACGGGCGCTGGAACTCGGTCGGCCTGCCGGGCGGCGACGGGCTCGCGGTGCGCAACCAGGACTTTCTGGCCAACGGCTGCTTCATCGGCACGTCGCACCTCGGCAGCCGCGCCGAGATGCTCGAGATGCTGCGGCTCATGGCGGACCGCAAGCTGGCGTCGTGGGTCGAGCCGATCCCGCTGTCCAAGGAGGGTCTGCAGCGGGCGTTTGAGAAGCTGGAGACGAACAAGGCGCGCTACCGGTCGTGCATGACCAACTATGATGAGCAATTTGGCGCATAAAAAGGGATTCTGGGGATGAAGGATAGAAGACGGTCAGATGTTGTGATTGGTTTAGTGTACCTGTGGACATGGGGTGCTAGCATGCATTTAAGTATGTTACATAGAGTAGTTATTTATTGTCCCCGAAACGCTTACAGATAGGAACTAAGAGTGTAATCGTGAGTTTTCCTTATTTTCGTTTTATAGTCTTAGTAAGGTATTTTTTATAGTACTTTTAGATAATAGTATTATTACTTTTAATAAATAATAAATTTAATAAAAAAGCGTTATCTCGCCTGATAGTGAGATAAAGATCTTCGCAAGATTGCGGCAGCAAATGTAATTAGAAGGAGTAGTGCTGAGTATTTCATTGTACGTAATATCTTGCCATGCCAGAGATATTAAGAGATTTATTATGTAACTGTTAGAACTGTTGAGTAAGATCGAGAGAGCACTACCTATATCCAGTACGACGCTGTATAAACAGCGGCCTGGAAAAAGACTTTATACAGGCACGATACTGGAAAGGACCGGACCAGTGGTGGTAGGCAGCTGCAAAACTCGCCATAACACTCAGCTGAGGCATCGACTATCTCTGTCAATCGGGTCATGCCGCAGATGGCGCCGATAATGGCGGGTGCTTGCCCAACAACACTCTGAGACACGGCCAGCAGCGTTGGACAGGTCTAAAACTCGGTAGCGTGGTACTGGTAACTACGCATACTGTGACGAATTGAAGGGTGCGGTTTGTCTTGGTTCGGCATTTCTGCGATCGGTTGCTTAGTGCGCCCTTGTTTCATCCAGCCAGTCAAGAGGCAAAGTGAGGGACCCGGAGGGAGAAAAGAGCAGGTGATCAGCAACAATATAAGAGTAAGCCGAATCGTGCCTTTTCCCGCCCCCCTCTCCGTACTGTTCAAAGAACAAACGTCTATGCCCAGAAATGGGAGACATCATCGTTGCCTGCTGCTGCCGGAGAGGACGGCTTCTAGGGGTTTGCGGTTGTGTTTGTCGTCATATAAGGCACTATCAGAAACAAACTGACCAGACCTACCTCAAGCAGGGAACTGCGTAATTCTCGCACCAAAACGGGATCCCTTCCTCACAATCTAACTCTTGGATGATTCGTATCAGACCGAAAATGTGTCTGCCGCTATGTGGACGGAGCTGACTCTATTGATACTCTCAGTGGCTTCTTCTATCGCCTTGTACTACAGCCATGACTGTGGCCACTGTTTGGCCGAGGATTGACATATGTAAGATATTGTCTCATGACTGCCAGCAAACGTTTCCATTGTCAGGCCATGTCTCGCTTGAATTGTCCAGCCGTCTCTCATTATTCTGCGAAGGTAGGGTACGGCATGCCACCGTCTCTGGACGATGTACATTTGGCGATGAGACTCTGAGGTCTCAAAACGCTGGGGCTCATCGACTTTGCAAAGTGGCTTTTTTAGCCACAGCTCAGCCTCGGACTGGCGGCGCCGGACGTTCCCCAATAGTGACGGCAACGCCTGATGCCATCCTCCACACACGACAGTCTATGCAGCCAGACAAGTGCACCTTCCCCTTGATTATGTCGGACTGGCACCTTCTTTTAATGCCCATACCGTTGTCTTCGCAATTTCCCTAACACGCCATGAACTCCACGACTAATTACTGCGTGCATCGCTGCACCTTGTCTCCAGAATTGCACAGGGTCACTGTGCTAGCGAGACCCAGAGCATGTACGTATGAGCTGAAGCGGTCAGTAGCTTGAGAGACAACAATGAATATCCAAGACACATATTTGTCAACTGGGGCGGTTGATTCAGCAGAACGACATCATTGAAGAACGACGGCGGTGACTTGAGAGCTGAACCCATCCAAAGCATACAAGATCTGAGACAGGCGTGTTTTACAGGGGAGTGATAAATTAAAGTCGCATTTTGCTTTTCTACGGAGAGTGACACATTGTGATGGGGCCAGGCATTAAGGGAGCCGTTATACGTGATGGGCTGAACTCTAGAGACATGCTGCTGTGGGTCTCACAACGGCAGTTGTGTGACCGAGACATACCACTTACCAGTGAGGAAGACGGAGACAGCCCGAAATGAGCCCTGCGTCTTGACTATTTATTGCCGCACCTGTATGGACGTTGTTTTGCGACTTCTTTGATCGCGTCATAGCGATGTGCAACGGTGAGGCACGTCGTCGAGAACCAGTTCGTCGATTATAGCGCAATCCTGGCTCTGCTTGACAACGATTCGCCCTCTATTGTTGAGTGTTAGGCGGGAAACAAGCAGCTGGCGATGTTGGCCGCCTCAGCTCTCACTCAGAGAGGGGAACGTAAAAGGGAAAGTAAGGGCAGACCTTCGTGTCCTCCAAAGATGGGTGGTGTGTAGTGAATGTCTCACGCAAAATAAAAGTCATGTCTTGTATATGTCTTGCCTCTCATATGGTCCCGGAGGGGACTGCAACGGGGACTCTACTTTGTCTGAAAACAAGAAAAATCATCGGCCCTGCAAGTATCTCCTCATTTAAGGAAGCTAAATGCAAATGGCTATAAGAAGCTACTTCCTCCCAGGGCTCCTATGATTCAAAATGCTCATTAATATAATCGACAAAATTACAATACCACAAGACGTCAGCCAATATGCTCCTCACGGCAAGGCAGATAATCACCTGTCTGGTGGCCGCAAGTGCCGTCAGTGGCCTTGATCACCGTCTGCCGCTTCATGATGAGATAGAACTGGTTCACGAGCCAGTGCTCTCGCCCAACTTCAACATCTATGACTCACCTCTTGAGATGGTGCATGGAGTGAGCAGAAAGAGGAGTGAGGACATGAGCCTACAAGACAAAGCCGACATCGCCCTGGCTTATCTGGGTGATAAACATGGCATTGCGCGAGATACTGTTCGAATCACAGACGCCTACACCAGTGAAGCCACCGGGCTGACTCACATCTATGCCCGTCAGACAGTTGGCGGTATTGATTTGGTCAACGGCGTCGCCAACATCAACATTGACAAACGTGGGAGAGTCATATCGTCGTCACAATCTTTCGTCCCTGTCCGTCGCGTTCGCAGGGCGCTTCGCTCGGGACATCTCACGGCTCGGATGGACCAAGACGCGTCTCTGAAGGCTGCATTTAAAGCACTAAACAAGCGTGTCGGCCCTCGGCTTCAGGACGAGGAACACGAAAGGATTCGCGTCTCAAAGGCGGCATCAGATGGTCCCGTGAATACAGCATCGGGATTCATCATCGAAGGGATTCCGCACACGGCATCAGTCGACGGAAAAGCGGCGGCAGAGCAGTCCATTATGCAAAGGGCAGACGGCTCGCTAGTCCATGTATGGGACATTACCCTGGAACAGGATGACCATTGGTGGAATGCGAGAATGAATGCGGCAACCGGTGAGGTTGAGTCGTTGCATGACTGGGTATTACGCTATCGTAATACAGACCAGCTTGATGGATCCATTCGCGAGAACGGTGATGGCGATAACGAGTCCACCAGCATCTCCGCTGGTGATTTTCAGGAGGGTCTTCAAAAACGTGCGACGTACCGTGCGATTCCTATCAATCGCCTTGACCCAACTGCCGGTTTCGTGAACATCGCCAACCCGGAGGATGCTTCTGCAAGTCCTGTTGGCTGGCTTAGTGATGGTGTTAACACCTATACCGGAACTCTGGGGAATAATGTGGTCGCATTTCGTGGCGAAACCGATGATACGACTCGACAAACTTCCCCCAACCAATTTGTCTACAATTAGAATCCCTCTACGTCGCCCACAACCGGCTCAAACATCGACGTGTCTCGGACGGCAGTGTTTTATGTCGTCAATACTTTGCATGATGTGTTTTACAGGTACGGATTTACAGAAAGGGCGTTCAATTTCCAAAAAAACAACTTCAACAAAGGTGGCGTGCAAAATGATCAAGTTTTTGCACGTGTGCAAGACAGCGAACCTGCATCCAAAGACTTTGGTAGCTTTACTACACCTCCCGAGGGACAAGCACCCCGGCTTCAAACCTTTCTCAACAACGCAACCAACCCGCCTCGTGATGCTGCCCTTTCGGTAGACATTATCTCTGGACTGTATACCCTGGGTGTTGCGTCACGGATGGTAGGTGGCGGAACTGCAAGATGCCTGAATACCTTGGAATCTGCTGGTCTACAGCGTGGGTATGCAGACGCCGTGGCGGATTGGCAAGCGCAGAACTCTGCTCAGCTTCCTGACTTCAGGGTTGGGACGTGGTTAACGAACAATCCGAGGGGCATT
The DNA here is from genome assembly GCA_001455915.2 of Samsoniella hepiali. Taxonomy (NCBI): domain Eukaryota; kingdom Fungi; phylum Ascomycota; class Sordariomycetes; order Hypocreales; family Cordycipitaceae; genus Samsoniella; species Samsoniella hepiali. The sequence goes on along the minus strand of LNDK02000051.1, from coordinate 1,948,533 downwards.
CGGCACTACCCGTACTCTACGAATCCACAAACGAACCCGCTTCGATACAGCAATATTTCCCGTATGCAAGAGCCTGCTGATATTGGAGAAGTGTGGGCTAATGTTTTACACAACGCCCTGGCGACTTTTACGGCCCAATTCGGCTGGAGCCCCAGCGCTAGAACGAACCCTAATGGAGGTGAAGGGAATATTAGGTTCTTGCACCTACTTGTTGATAGCCTAGCCTTGATCCCTTGCAACCCTACCTTTCTACACGCACGCAATGGATTCATCCAAGCGGATAATAACCGTTTCCGGGGGGCACATACTTGCCTTCTATGGAGAGCTTTTGCTAGCCGAGGGTTTGGTTACAGTGCCCGTCCTGGCGTGGATGGGTTTGATGTACCGCAGGGCTGCTGAGAGACTTCTGAGGGATTACTGTCTGAGAGGGAAAATGAGCAGAACGTTGTGGTTAGACTTGGTGGATGGTGGGATATGCAGGCGCTAGCGTGTAGTTGAATGATGGCTTCACCACTCCAGTACCTTTCTTGTCCGCCCCGTCAGTTTTGCAATCAACTTGGAGCTGCCCTGATAAACCACACGTAGGCGACGCTGGACGTGTCTCCCTTGCAAACCGTTTGTTGGCACTCTTGTGTCTGCATTAATCTTCATGGCTACTCCTCATCACTATCAGCAAAACTCCCGTGACGGCCCGTCACCAAACACGCCTCTCAAAGACAACGTCCGCATCTAGGCAGATTGCCGCTTTCATTAAATCATCAAACACTTCCAGGACAAGGACCCCGAACGAGCCTCTAAATACGAGCAGCCTCAACTAGTGAATCTCTTCTATCAGTACGCTACATCGCAAAAGTCTAAAGACAATGTTTGAGGGCCACCTTTCGCGCGATGGAGCTGCCAATAACAGGGGGCAATGTAGACTTCTCAGCTGAGGACGCACTACTCTCACCACAGCTCTTGGCCGTGCATCGTGCTATTGCACACATCCTACATCTGTCAGGTGCAAGGTATCATATAGATCGAATTCTTCGTAGCATGGAGGAGCCTGCGGTGAGAAGTGACGGATCCACAGATCTAGATCAGATTGTGCGCCTTCGAGCACATCGATGGATCGATTAGCAGGACAGGTATGCGTGGTACTGTCGCATGGCTGTCGTCCTTTGCCGTTATAATATGACGAGCCGAACGACCAAAACGTCAAACGTATATAACGATGGCATGACTGGATTTTGAAAAAAAAAAAAACCCCCGGGTTAAATTTACGCCAGCGTCGAAATCCGTTGTGTTTGGCGCAGCTGGCGGTCCTCTGCGCCTCGGCCTAGCCAAACGTGACTCAAACGGCGGCCACCGTGAGGCAAGGCAGAATCGTCAAACGCATTTAAACAACCCGCACGCACTCACGAATCGAAAAAAAAAGTCATAATGTCCCGGTGCTACAAATCAAGAGGCTGCTCTGAGCGATTTCTCTTTACTACCAGTACCGCACACACGCATACCATGTCCGCTAGTACCGACCTCACGGTCAAAACAGCACGCTCGTCGCTGCGCGAGCTGCCGCCCAACAGCCATCTCGTGCACGCGACCAACTGCCTCGCCACATGGGGCTCTGGCATCGCCGCCGAGCTCGCCGAGATATTCCCCGACGCCTGCCGTGTCTACAAGACATTCTGCAACGCCGCCAAGCCAAGCACCAACGACCGCTGGCCGCCGCGCAGCCTGGCCGGCCAGTGTCTCGTGATTCCGCCACAGGAGGGCGACGTGGCCCGCGGCGCGCCCCGCGTGCATATCGTGTGTTTGTTCACCTCGTACGGCTACGGGGCGCCGAACCGACGGACGGGGAAGCCGGGCAAGGACACGACGGAGAGGATCCTCCTGCAGACGCGGACGAGCCTCGAGGCGTTTCGGAGGACGGTGGACGAGGCAGCGGCGAGTGCAGGACGGGACGTGGCCGTGTACTCGCCCATGTTCAACTCGGGCGCGTTTCGCGTGCCGTGGCAGAGGACGCTGGAGGTTATCGAAGAGGAATTCGCGGGCGCAAACGCAGCTTGGACAGTGGTGCTGCCGCCGGCGCAGGCGCAGCGGAGCAAGTGAAGATGCCAGAGGGCCAGGCCACACAGGGAACGCCAGTATTGCCTGATTGAACTAGAAAGACGGCTGGACTGGCTGATGGCTTGCACAGCAATGTCAAGATTCAGAGCATGTCGTGCTATTATTCAGCGTTGTATACAATGCGAAAGCCCTCAATTTCAGCTATGGATCTGCCTTGTGCGCCACGGCTCACCAGTGAGGTCTAGTGTACCCAGCACTAAAGTGTCTTCTACTATAGGACGGAAACTAAAAAAGTGAATAAAAGAGAATTAAATAAATTTAAAAAGTCATGTTTATAATAAATAAAGTAACTATTCAAGTTAAGATAAAACTCATTTTTTTTCCATTCATATTTCAACGTCATGGTACTTGGCATAGTCGTCGAGCCGATCATGAGACACAAGAGGAACTTCCAGTCCGCAGCAACTGGAGCGGAAGCCGCCGTGTCTGACATGCTGTCACCGACCGTGCTCACTATTTCCTGCGGCGGAGTGGTGCCGACTGCGTGCACGTTCGAGGTCTCACTTCAGCTTCCAGTCCACCTTGACCGCAACAGAATTCGGCTCGGGTACAAAAGGAACGCAGTGACGATCCGGATGACGGCCTTAGGGCTATTCTCGCCGAGACGGAGATGTATGGCGATTGATTGGAAACTCGGGGCCTTTCAATGAGTACGGCCCTTGAAAGAGGCAGTACATCTGACCAGTCAAAACGCATGAGCTGCAGCGTTGTCTCGGGTCGGCGCCACGAAAAAAGACAGATCAGAGGCGTTGAGACCACCTTGGCAACGGTCCTGTCTGCAGCGGGTAGCGGTTCTCGGAGCCTGCAGCCAAAGTAATTACCCAAGTAGTTCCTTGGATGGCTCAATACTGGATACGTCAGAGGTTGTGCGGGAAGCCATATGATGAAGCCTCTGCGTGTTGCGGAGATGGTTTCATCAAGTACAGGCCAAAAAAAAAGGACTGGTACATTTCTCAGGCACGTTATTGGAGGGGTAAGATGGAGAGGCATCTCTTTCACCGAAAACGCCGACTTGCAGATCGATGGGCGCTTACCTCGTATCGCAACAATTACCGCACACCTGGATGATCTCGCAGGTCGTAATCGTGATGAAAGTCCATCGATATCATTTGATAATAGTATATGCGATTTGGGCTAGGCATGAAAAGTTTCCGACACTAATACCGAAAAACCAATATTTATGGACTTGACAAAGACTTGGTCTTAGACATGTCTGGCGCACACAACGCATACTTGGTAGTACATTCATCACCCGAAAGAGTGGCAAAGTACTCTCGTTACTCAAGACCTTCCAGCTAGACTGTGTGAGACTTCCTTTATTGTGGCCCATCTGGATGAAATACCGTCATGGGTGCTTACAGAGGCTTATTAAAGTTGGCATCAAAATCTACTGTTAACTACCTCGGTCCCTCATGATTGAACAAGTTTGTGTGCCATGATCAACGCCATAGATGGCTGTCCAACTTGGACACGGGCCAAGACAAAAGTGCGTATGATGAATGACAAGATTTGGGGGTTTAGACCCTGTCTCAAACACAAATCATCAAAGACAACATTGGCCAGTACTCTCTGCAGGTAAAGGGTCTCGCCCGGGTTGGCAGACTTTCGGGTGGTGGTGCGCAGAAGTGTTCAATGCGTCGCAATGTATGGCTTGTGAACAGATTCATTCTTCCGAGCTTCCATGGTGCTATACGACGCGTAGGACTGGTACATGAAAATAGGAGCGGATGGAACACAATCAAAATCAAGCAATGCGTTGCAAAACAAGAGTGCTGCGGTCCGGCGAGGGAGGGGTTTGTGCTTGTCAAGATGGCTTTCTGATTGGAAAATGAGTAAAGACGAATTGAGTCAGCTCCATGGAAGCGGATCAAACATGCATTCGGCATCTGCAGTGATGCAGGCAGCGGCACCGTTTCGATAAGCAACACGGGCCGGACCTCGGATCTCGCACCTAGGTTTTCAGCTACGTGGTCATCCAATCAGTGCTCATGATAAATAACGCAGAGTGGGCATTTTGAGACTTTTCGCAAACAAATCCAGAGATGTGTATATTGTTTTGACGAATTGGGTTTCTCGCGAAGGGGCATCACGCAGCCCGCTGGTGTGAGAATTGGAGCGTTGGGGAGACTCTTGGCAATCATCACCTGTCTCGGCTGTGAGGCCGTGAGTGAATTTCGCGCAAGAAAAGCCTCTGCAGAAATGTCTGAGACGGTTATCGCGAGAAGAAAAGTAAATTCTCAGTTTGGTCTATGAGATTGTTGAGAATGTATTGGCGAGAACTCATGGGACTTGTGACTGTCTGTTGCGACTGTCTGCAACAGAACTATAAGTAACGCTCTTGGCCGCCCTCGTCAACTGCTGCATCCGAGTTCTTTACCTCTTCATCCACAGAGCCACTACTACACCACTCTAATATCCCCTCCATTACCATGAAGCTTCTCAACTTGATCTTTTTGGCCGTCGCGTCGTCGTCTGCTTCTGCCACTCCCGTCGATGCTACAGAGGCGGACAGCAGCGCCCAAGCGGCTACGGGCGTAAGCACTGCGCATCCAGCCTCTGGCCAATCCCTGAATCTTCCAGCTCTGTTGCTCATTCTTTTCTGCATTTAGGTCATTTTCTACGAGCACATTAACTTTGGCGGCTTTTCATACGAAATCCCCTCGACGGGTCGATGCTGGGCGCTCCCGGGACCACTGTAAGCATGGCAAAGCAGGCACAATTTGGCGCAATACGCCTAAAAAAAAAGAGAGTGTATTTGCTAAAATACAACCCCCCAAACAAGTTTCCAAAAGGTATCCGCTGTTCGATTCAGGACTTCGGGAATTAGCTGCGCGCTCTACCAGTAAGTTGGCACCAATTTCTAACGGCCCGAGTAAGGCATCACCACACCACACTGACACTTGGGTGCTACAGAAACCGTGTGTGCTATCCTCCGGTGCTGTATGCAGGCCTTCGGGAGTCGGTTAGCGATTTCCACAGGCTCGGGCTTGGTGATCGAATTGGCTCCGTCTACTGCGGTCTCATCAATGACGGAGACGAGGATTAGAGCATTGAAATTTTGGCGCCTCGTATAGGTTTTGCCCCTAGGATGTAGGGTTTCCCTATGCTACCCACGCGAATGCAGAGGCTTATAGAGCTGGATGCGGCACAATATAGTACAATATACGAGATTTATCCGTCGAGTGTCTTATTCCAATACATTGTGATTTCAGTTGCACCCTGTCTTGTCAAGTAGCCTTTCAATGTAGGGGCATACAGCACACCTGCCCTCTGAGATTCTGAGCCGCTGCACCCTAGTTCTAGCTTTTGCATCACAATAATATCCATCAAACCTCTGAAACAGCTTTGCTGCATCGTGCTCGCGTTCCTCCTGAGTATCCTTGGCTTCCGCTCCATAGACCACATCAAACGCCTCCACTGGCTGCCCAGCGTTGGCTTGCCGGCCAAAAAGCGGAGGCGTACAAAGTGTCATGTAATTGCGCGCAAAGTGTAAAATGTTGCTATATATGTTATATATACCAAGGAATATGAGAAAAAAAAAAGAATAAAGCAACGCCCATGGATAGACTCGAGTGTTGGCGTCGTGGAGAAAGGCGACTAAGACGGAAATGGACGCCGGCCGTTTATGAGTCAAGAACCGTTTCGGCGAGCCCAAAACGTACTGGCCGCCGCGAGGAAAGAGAAAAAGAGGGGTTGCCGTGCCGGGTCAAGACGCAGATTGGACAATGGCTTCTTTTGCATCCAGATGACAATATTCAGAAAAAGATCTTGATGGAGCCCCCGCCGTGCACCCGTTCTTCGGAGCGGCATGCGCAGTCACATCATCCGTCGACAGCCCGTTGAAAGGAAGCCCCGCCGAATAAGGCCTTTCCCCATCGTGCAAGCCACAACATGGGCTTTTGGTGCCTTTTCCCCTTGCAGTCGCGACATTTTTGTATTGCTAAGCGATAACGGACCCCGTGCGAAAAAAAAAAGCCACCCTGCTGTTGAGGGCGGTCGTGACAAAGCAATGGAGCGTGCAAGTTCAACGCTCAACTGCCCGGCAGCTCTCGTCATTCTCCCGGCCGCACGGCACGGCACCTCGAGTCACCAGTACTGAACTACCATTTTCTTCTCCTTTGTTTTCGCCTTGCAATTGAATAGCCCCTGCGTCCTAAACAGACCACCCCGCTGGGGACCGACCGGGGGCAGTGAGGCTGGCGAGCCGCCTTGTTCACTTTCCTAGCGCATCGTGAATGACTACATCCTTCACGCGCACTTTTATATATAAAGACTTGGCCTCGCCCCCGTCGATGCCTTCGAGGAGATGGACATGTTCCAAAATACTACACAAGATATCGCACAAAGCTACACAGGACTCACAAGACTCACCTCGGCCCCCCCTGTCTCACACGACTTACACGGGTCCCCCCTGCGCTACATAGCAAATCTTTGCTACTCCGTGCCAGTTTGATCGCAGTCGCAGCCATGTGAGCATCGTCTACAACTCAATTATTTACTCACCATGCTAACCCACACATCCAGGTCCAAGGCCGACAGTCCCCCGTACTCTGCCGTCGCGCCCGAGCAGCTCCGCCTCAGCCTGCGCTACCGCAAGCTCGCCGCCCGGAGCGAGATTCACAGCGTCGGGCTGTCCGCCGACGCGCGCCGGCCGCTCGCCTACGCCACCTTCAACGGCGGCCAGATGGACCAGGTGTGGCTCGACATGTTCGACGTCGACTCGCAGCGCGGCCTGTCGAAAGTGCCCGGCGCGCACGCCGCCTTTGCACCGGACACGGCGCGCGTCGCGACGCTCCGCGACTGGACCGTGCAGCTCGGCCCCGGCGTCGACTACAACCACGCCACGTCGCTGCTGCTCCGCGACGTGCAGACGGGCAAGTCGACGCTCGAGATCAAGGGCGCGTGCGGCGACCCCGTCGCCTGGCGGGCCGACGGCCGCGCCGTGGCCGCCGCCGAGCCGCGCCGCCACCGCATCGGCGTCTGGGACACGCGCACCGGCGCGCTCCTGGGCCGCGTCGTCGCCCACATTGACAAGGTGGCTTTTGCGGCGTTTATGCCCGCCACCGGTGACGATAACAGCATGCACCTCGTCACGGCCTCGCGCGACGGCACCCTGCGCCTCACGAACCCCGCGACCAGCCGCACCGTCGCCAAGCTCGAAATCGAGGGCGTCGGCGCCAACAACCCGCGCGCGCTCGCCGTGGCGCCCGACGGCACCGTCGTGTCCATCTGGGGCCACGCGGTGCACAGCTGGCAGCCGCGCGCGAACCACGTCGCCTCGTACACGCTGCCGTCGGTGCGCCGCGCCGAGGGCGTCCCGCTCGCGCTGTCCCCGGACGCGCGGTACGTGCTCTGCTGGACCGAGGACGGCTTCGACGTCATGGACGTGCGCTCGGGAGACACAGTCGCGGAGCGGCCCGGCGGCGCGCTCGTCACGGCGGCGGCCTTTTCAGCCGACGCGCGCGTGCTGCTGCTCGGCCGCATGGACGGCTTCCTCGAGGTCTGGGACCTGTCCCGCAAGGAGACATAGCCCTGGCTACTTGTGACTTTGGGATTTGATTATTTGGGTTTGAATTAGGACATTTTTCCTGAGTCCTATGGCGTTTGGGGGGTAATTGCTCAGATTGGATGCGAAAAGCACTGCATGGTAACGAAGCATTTTTTTTCGGTCTGCTTCTGGTTGATCTTGCCACTAATGTTGAGCTGCGGCTTGCTTGGTTCTGATTCTCTAGGGGCTGACCTTTTTTTCCACTTTTGTCTGACTCCGGCAAGGCTTTATCAGCGAATCTTTAGTCTTTTGGATTGCTTTCATTTCCTTCTAGGGCTACTTCAACAGCCACCGCATCACACAGCTCAACCTAACATAGCCTAGTTAGCATTTCTAATCGCTTGTTTCATTTTCAGGCTCCTAAATATGTCTTTATATACTGTATATATCAAATTATAGATACCCGGCATATATGCCACTTGCTGTTCTTTCTTTCCGTCTGCGCTTTCTCTGTCCAGTGTTGTGCGTGCGTACATCAATCCATCATGTAACAATGCCGTCACTGCTGTCCCATCTCGCGACGAAACAGCACCTCGGCGCCGTCGAGGCTGCCGCCCGCCTTGGGGATCCGGACCGCGCCCTTCTTGACCAGCTCGAGGCCCAGCCGCGTGACCAGGCCATCGCAGCCGCGCGCGGCCATGATGTCCGCCGACACGGGCAGCGGCTCCTCCTGCCCGGTAATGTTGCTGAGCGTGCGCACCTCGCCCAGCGGGAACGCCAGGTCGGGCGTGCCGGAAAAGGGACTGTAGTAGACATTCTCCATGCCCCATGGGATGCCTATGGGACGCAGCGTCGTGCGCACGTCGGGCACGCCGACGTGGTCGCTGTACAACAGCAGCGCGGACGAGCAGCTGGCATTGCCCGTGGCGGCGAGGACGTGCGTCCGGAACCAGTGGCTAAACGTCTCCTGCTGGCGCTTGGCGGCCGGGTAGGCCGATGCGGGCGCCGTGCTGGCCCATTCCCAGCGGCCGTGGGCGGAGGGGTTGACATACGGCTTCCGGCCATTGTGTTTCTCTAGTTCAGCAAAGTCAGCAGGTGAAAAGCCATCAATGTATAAAGTACGCACCGGCGTAGTCGGCAAAGAACTGCTTGCCGACTAGACTCCACTGCTCGCTCGCCACGATCGTTGCATAGGTGGTGTTGAGGTAAGTTACCAAGCTCACGTCACCAACTTCACTCGGCCGCGTGCTCTTCCACAGCGCCTCCAAGTCCAACTTCTCCACCCTGGCACCGGTAATCGCCACCGTCGCATTCACAAACTTATTCATCATGCTGTCCACCTCGGGCCGCTTCCCCAGCGGCCAATCAACAAGATAAATCGTCTTGGGGTACGCCGGCGCCGCCACCTCCACCAGCGACGTGTAGTTGTCCCCATACAGCACCTTTTGCGCCGCGTCCCAGAGCGCCGGATCCCTCGCCGTGAGGCCCGGCGTGTCCAGCGTCGGCGCGAGCGGCGTGACGTCGTCGAGCGTGACGAGCCCCGTCGTCGGGCGGTTGCCAAAGACGCCCGCGACCTGCGCCGGGTTGCGCACGCTGCCGCCCGTGTCGCTCCCCAGGGCCAGGTCGAGCCACGGGTACGCGGCCACGGACGCGCCCGCGCCCGAGGAGCTGCCCAGCGGCACCGAGTAGCCGTCGCCGCGCGGGTTGAACGGCAGGTGCATGTCGACGGCGTCGGCCGCGTAGCGGTCGCCGTTGGCAAACTGCGCGAGCGCCTGGTACCCGACGATGACGGCGCCGGCGTCGACGAGCCGCTGCACCGCGGGGGACGTGCCGTTGCAGGTCGCATAGAGGCGGTACCACGCGCGGTTGGCGTTGGAACGGCGCGCGCCGCGCACGCAAAAGAGGTCCTTGACGCCGAGACGGGCGCCGGCGAGCGGCCGCGCCGGCGTGGGGGTGTAGTACAGCCGCGAGGGCACGCCGACGGTCAGCGTCATGGCCGTGGGCCGCTGCGCCGACAGCGTCTGCACGCTGTCGTCGGGCTTGTGCAGCAGGGCCCCTGTAAACGAGTTTGTGTAGTCGTCGTACAGCCGCAGCGCGCGGTGCGCATGACCGGTGTGCACGTTGAGAAAGTACGGGCCGGACGGCAGGCGGGTGGCGTTTGGGAGCGTGTACACGGAAGCGGTCGTGTTGAGCAGCTCCTCAGACGCCGACGACGAAGACGCTACACGGCTGTCTGCGACGTACACGCCACCGGCGAGGAACGACGGCTGGAAGACGTCGTCGAGCTCGTCCCAGCCCACCAGCAGAGAAGCGAGGCTCGTCGCTTCGCCCGCGCTCTGGACCACCGTCACCGCCGCGAAGCCGCTGTCGAGCGCACCCGCGTGGTCATGATCGCCGTCGCGGCGCTGCTGCACGGGCAGCTCGCCGGCGACGTGCGGATCGATAAAGTAGTAGCTATCGCCAAGCCGGACGCTGGCTCCGGTAAAGACCAGCTTGATAGAGGCCACGCAGCCCAACAGACCAGCAAGAGCCCAGTAGGGACTGCTGCTTCGTGCTAGAGCCAACATCATGCTTGCCTATATTGTAGGGACAAATAAGAAAAGAACCGGTTTGGGGGCCACGCTGGACACCCATCTTCCCATTGTCCTACTTATATACATGTATGCGTGTCTTCCCCCGCAGCGGATAAGAGCAACTGTCTCAGACATGACAAAATCACTCATACAAAGTAATCCCTGACCGTGCATGGACAATGCCGAGCACAATAAGTGGTAGCACCAACGTGATGGTACGGCGTAGAAAATGATGAACCAGAACCTTTCAAGGTTCGGGTTATGCTTAAATGGCCGTGCGGTCGGGAGCCTTGACTAGCGTAGGACGCAAGGCTATGCCTCTTTGACTATAGATTGGCCTTGGCACGATGGAGACTTCGGAACATAGCCATGATTACCTGGACTTGGCAACCTTGGCCTGAGCAACTACTGTAGTAGGTGCTGACAAGTGCCGGAACTACTGGGGCCATGGCGCCTGGGACAGAAAAAAGTGTCTCGTCGGTTTAATTTCATGGTTCTCTAGATTTATAAATTAAAGGTATAATATATATATAGATGCATGTCTCCACATGAGCTCTCATGACGCAGCTTTGCGTCTGATGAAAGGGTGGAGAGGTCCAAGAGACCAAACTTCCACGTGCAAACTGTGGTGGGTATGTAGGTCTTTGCTGGAATGTGGTAAATCGCAATAAATGATAAAAAAGCACGCTTTAGACAATTCCACCCCTATATCGCTTCAAATGCTTTGTCTCCAGTCAAAATGCCCCTCAGTACATTCCAGTGCTCTTGACAACTTGCCCACACTCATCTTTGTTTATTTCGTCAACGCCGTTGAAATTGCCTATAAATGACTTCGCTCTTCCAAACACCTTGCAATGCGTGCGCTCTTCTTTCTGTGAGTAGTCGCTCCTGAAATCGAGATGGTCGCTAATTCGTCGAATGAAGCCGCTTGCTGTCATCGTCAGGTCCTTCACCTAAGCGGCCCAGCCCAACGTTTCTAAATTATTCTTTGCTTCAGCCGTCGTCATGCTGCAGACGCCCAATTGCCGGGCTTGAGCGCCACGGCGCAGGCGCTGGAGCGATGCGCCAACCTTCCAGTTTTCGGTCTCGTCGATGACAAAGAGATATCGCTTGCCGTCCTGGTCACGAACTGTAGCGCGAAGCAAGTGAAGACCTCTGGCTTTCCACTCGCCCGACTGGCCAGTTGAAGGTGTGTTAGTTTTGCCAAATTTCTGTTCGCAAAGACCGAGACGGCAACAGTCCTTGCACGCCTTGAGCATATCAGTCAGGTAGACGTCCGCTTCCTCGCCAACGAATGGCTTGTTTGGATCCCTGTCTGCAGCGCGCGCGCGGCCTGTCGCCATCTTGTAAAGCAAATTCGCACTCTTGTTGTTGGGGTTGGGAATCGAAGCAGACGCAGAAGAATTCAAACAGTGCGGGGGGCACCATACCTCGACCAACTTCAGGGTCCATGCCTTGACGTCCCATTCGCGTTGTGGTACGCCGCGAACGTCGTCGTCGATGAACAGACCTTCAGTGGTGATGCGCAAGATGAGGCCGTCGGTGACGGATCCAACACCTGAAATGAGCTGGCTCGCCGGCGTCTTGGCGTATTGGTTCATAAACAGGTATACAGCCTGTATGACAATCTTATCTGGATCTTTGGTGGTGTAAGGACCACGCATTGAAGGCGGAGGCGATGTGCGAGCTGTTGTGTGAGAGGGTGCCCAAGAGCCATCGGAGGCCATGGAGCCCCCGGAGTTTCTTCGCCGCGGTCTCCTCGGCTTATCGTACGGGCGGTATGAGAACGCATCTTCGTCAGTGCCGACAAATGTCTTGGCGGTCGGCGCTGGTGGCTTCTTAGGCGGACTCGGCGGTGCCTTTGGTGTAGGTGAGCCTGGGGCTGGAGGTTTTCCGTTAGGCCACATGCTCATTTTCTCTCCAACACCAGAAAAGGCATAGCTGCTTCCTGCCCGGTTCGCTGTCGGCGAGGGTGTTTGTGTCGGTGCTTGTGACGGGGGCGGCGGTGGTGCTGCCGCCTTTGCTTTCTCGGCGGCAACCTTGACTTCAGCAGCCTTGGCCGCCGCCGCCTTGGCTTCCTTTTCCTTCTTGTCGGAAATTTCCTTTTCTTTCCGCTGCTTCTCCTTTTCTCGTTCTAACCTTTCCTTTGCTTCCTTGGCACGGAGTTCTGCCAGACGTTTGGCAAGATCATCACGGCGCTTCTGCTCAGCTTCTTTGGCTTTTCGTTCCTCTTCCTTCTTTCTCATTTCGTCTCGTGCCTTTTCCCAGGAGCCTTTGGCTGACGGCTTGGGGTTTTCGGGTCTCTTATTCCCCGCCTGCGGCGGTGGTCTTTGCCAGGAGGACTGGGGTTTCTCAGGGCCAGCGTTGGGAGGAGGAGGAGGAGGAGGCGGCGGTTGTGGAGGTGGCGCTTCATTGGGCGGCGGCGTAGAGGCGTAACCGCCAGGAGCTGGACCAGGACTGGGACCAGAGCTCGGCGGAGGAGGGCTCGAGGGCTTGGGTTTGGAACTGGACGAGGCCGGGTCGTTTTGCGTGCGTCCGAGAGCCCAGGCGCCAAATCCAACACCGATGATGAGGAGAGTAATGCCCATGTTGCCGAGACCTTGGAAGCCGTCCCACCAGACGCGAAAAGCAGGGGCCATACTCTGGAACAAGACCACCAGTATCAGCGCAGAGGCGAAACCAGCGACAAAGCTGTTGACGTTGGGCTGCAGAGACGGCAGGTAGAGAAACCCAGAGCCGGCTGAGTGTTCGGGAATTACAAAAATGTCATATTTGCCTGGAGGAAGGCCACCCGACCGCGGCATCTCGCCGTGCGGCGGGGGCGGAGGGGGCGCACTCATGATGGGTGTGCCTCAGGCTGAGCGAACGAAAGGAGAAACGCCAGAGATGATATGGGAAACAAACCGCTATAGTCGGGGGTATCTTGGGGACGCCATTGGGCTGAAAGAGTCGTGCAGTCGTGAGAAGGAATGCGGAGCTACAACGGGGTGTTAACATCGGCCAAAAGCGAAGCGGTATTCGACGAGGGAACACACCAACAAGGGACAAGGAGCGACAGAGAAGCGAAGAGCAATGAAGCAAACGTCTGACTATCGCAGGCTTCCCGAGCCGGTCGAGGAGCGAATCGATCGAAGTGCGGAATAGGAGGTGGGCGAAGTGGCCTTTCCGACGGTCGTGGCGGAGGTGCTTGTTGTTTAGCTTGCCCCGACGGGCGGATAGAACACACCAATACGGCGTGCAGATGTGCTTTCTGTGGTAGTGTTGGTTGGCAGTAAAGACAACAAGGGTTTATCGGGAGGAGCAAAAGTGAGGTTAATTCAAGGAAGAATTCAACCGCCGGTCACGAAGAGCAGGTAAAATGGGGGGAGCCGGGCCAAACAGAGCGCCGGTGGTCCTTGTGTTTACTTTGACTGGGATCAGGGTCAGCGACTTTTTTTCAGTGACCCCACTTTTGGATTCTACGGTGGATGCTGCGTTACGTTGCTCGACAGCTGGCTGGGGGCAGCCTAGTTCGTCCAGTTACAGTGGCTGTGGGAAGTCTTCTAGGTAGTGTGCGCCCGGCACTGCTTTTAGCGCAGCAAACAGCGGCAGACGCAGCCTCCACAGTGCTTCGAAGTAATTCTCAGCAGCAACTGAGTGGCGATTGAGTGGTGATTTGCATCAGAAATACCTGAGGCCCACCATAGGTCGGCCGCCCTCTGAAACCTTCCCGCCAATTGGACTGAATGCTGTCCTCGCTGCCTCTCCAGCTTCCCCTCCTGTCCGCTTCCAATACTGCCAGTCTTCATCACATCACACTGCCGCTACCGAAATTACCACGCACTCTCTGCTCATTTCGCAATTGCTCTTGACTACTGAGCCAATCACCCTGCGCCACCTGACTTGTTTGTCATGGACGGACTGAGGATGAACCGCCGACAGGGGGGCCATCCCTCTTGGCGCCACTGTCAATGATATTCCCCCAACCATTGGCGTACGGCACACGCTTCACTTGGTGACGAAACGCACAAGAGCGGACATCGTTGCGGAGGGGGGGCTCTCTTGTCTCGCCACTGTTTGCCCCGCGGGACCGCCAGTCAACGTGAATGCCGACATATGTTTACCGCTTCCCAACACTCTCTGTCCAGGCCGCATCCGAAGACGCCGCGCGTGACAGACAGGACCCTGCGGCAGTTCTTGGAGCCAGCGGGGATCGTTCGAAATGAGCAATGTCGCAGAAGCTTGCTCGTACCTATATCTACAATCAATTATCGCCACGAGCTGGGCTGTCAACAAGCAGCTCTCGCCCCTCAACAATGATCCAAAAAAGCGTTCGGTTCTACGAAGAATTGCCGCATGCATTGGTGCCCAACAACAACTTGCCACATCTTCCAATCGGCTTGTTCCCCCATCTGACCCGACCGAGCCAGGGGAGAGGGGCTAGAACCTCTGGACACAAAGGACACTTTTGGCGGTCAGGCTTGCCAACCTTTGTTGTCCACCATCCTTTGTTTCTTTTGTTTCTGCAGCGGGAATCCACATGTTCCGCCCGCTGCATGCTGCTGCATGATCACCTTGCCGACTTGCTAGCCGAGTTTCGACAGGAGACGAAACTGTGCGACGCCTGCCCGCATCCTCGTCACGCGTGCCGCGCCGTGTCTTATTCTCATTTATCCCCGCCACCATGTTTTGCAGGAGAAGAAAGCTGCACACCATGGCTGCCAACTGGTCACCATCCAACGTGGAAGCCACTCGGCAAAAGAAAGGCCCCAAAATAACCTGGCTGGGCCCTGTTGTCACTGAAGACGCAAAGCCCGCTCGTCCTTTTCTGACACGACGCTAATAGCTTCGCGTTGCTAGGCAACCACCACCAGCCCTCCCACCACTAGTACCCGTAATCTGTGACGTAGCCACTAGGTACGGGTAGACCCGTCCTTGCCGCTCTGCCTGCATATTCGCAGCGAGCCAATCCCAATTTGGCGCAAATGGTCCTGCGTGGTTCGCATGCACTCTCCAGATGAGCACTGCGGCATAATGTACTGAGTATGTACGGGAGGCAGCTGTCGCTGCCATTGGCCTGAGACGCCACCTCGGCAGAACCGGATGCCCGCCCAAGTAACGCCCAGCGCAGTGACATGCTCATCCCAACAAGACAGAAAGTAGAACGTCGGCTGTCTTGATTGACTCCATACGGCCACGGTGCTCGTTCATTGTTCGCGCAGAAAACCACTAGTTGTTGGCAAAATCACAACGGTAAACGGTGCTAGCCACGTACTATTCGCGCATATAAATCCTAAACTTACGAGTACCCGGTCCCCTGTCTCATTGCTGATGTGCAGCTAAAAATAGTGCTTCCAAGACTCGGCCCGCCCTTGCACACCATCTTGAAGTTGATGTTCGAATCCGCAATGGCAGCGATGTGCAACTACCAAGATTTGTGCGCCCGCAAACGTAGTCTCGAATCACCTCGCGAACAACCTGTGATCGCGCCAAGCGTCCGCGCACCGCCAGTGGCCTCATCCACCAAGACCAACCTCGCGCGGTACGCTGGGCAGTGGACAGCGTCCCACGCAATACAAAGCCAGTTGCCTGTCCTTGTACGAGAAACGAGCGGCACCGACGAGCGTTTCGAGCTCTTTCCTGTCCTTCAGCTGCGGCCAAAGACGCAGGTGCGCCAGCGTCTCTCGCAGGATAAAACCCTCTCCTCTGCTTCTTCCGTCGTGTCCGCCGCCGTCATCACTCCAGTCCCGACTTTCCCAAGGTGAAGCAGTCTGACTCTGACAATACTTTCGAGCTGCCCCTGAGATTTGCGTGAGGGTACTGATCCGCCACCGGAGTTGATCAGGGAGGGCAGAGCGACTATCAACTCTGTCAATGAGGATGGTGCTCTCACACACGTCAGAAAGCCTAGCAGGCACCTCAGTAGCGATAATTTCCCGCCGCCCGTGCAGCCCACGATACCTACCTTCTGTCCAGGTTCGAAGGAGAGTTTCCCGTTGCGGAGAATAGCGGCTGCTCTTCGACAGACAGACTCGTCCTCACTGGCACCGTGATTGTGCAGCAGGCATATGCCAGAGCAAAGTGCGTCTTCGGCCGAATTGTTGCCGGACATGTGGGTGATTGTGCCGTCTGCGTTAATGAGACAAAATGCCATCGGCTACACCATCATGGCATTCGGACAAGTGGCCGGCCTGCAAGGACCGTGTTTTTAATGCACCGAAGAAGTCCAATTCTACTTACCGCCGAGGCCGGAAGTGGATACCGATGGCGGTCGATCTGTCCACGGGAGCTCAACACATCATTGAGCAGGATAGTCAATTCTTTTGCGCACCACGGTGGCTATAGTAGCTAGCCGTAAACGAGACATTCACAGAGATGAACCCGCCTGTTACTTCCTTCACCTATTGCCACTCGCTTGGTTACTGGACTACTTGCTACGCTGGCAGTAATGCAACAGCGGCAGGATTCAGTGGACCCTGCACACCACTTTGGGCATTTCTGTTACCCGTCAAGACGACCATGTGGTGCATTCCTCGTGGTCCACCACTGGCTTTTTATTTTTCTTCTTCAGTGCTCAGATTGCTGTTACAGTCTAGACGATGACCCTAGACTGACCAGTTGGCGTCATGATGATGATGGTGGAGCCGGGGCAATGCTTCCGGCTGCCAGAATAGGCTCGCCGGCGATCGCCAAGCCGACCGACTACGCCGGGCCCAACTTGCACAACGGCGTGGAGACGTTTCCAGAATCTCGTTGGATGTTTGGTGCGGGCGCTACCAAAACGGCCGAGACAAAAAGGGCGATTCCATCTCAATTAAATCCTCTGCGTTTTAATTCCATCTCTCCATACCATTTTCTGGCTTGTTTTGCCCTTCAACTACCCCTCTCGAGCAAACAGACCAGAGGCAAATCGCAGACACAACCAACAAAATGTCGCTGTACCTGGCACCCGCAAGCGAGGCCGACGCCGACCGCTTCGCCGCCATCGAACAGGCCGCCCTCCCCGACGATGCCACCAGCGCCGCGCTCTTCCCGGGGCCCTTTGCCGCCGACGGTCCGTCCCGCGGCGACCAGCTGCGCGAGCACCTGACGAGCGACCCGGACGGCTGCCACTGGGTCAAGGTTGTCGACCGCGCCCTCGAGGCCGAGGGTCGCGGCGACGATGCCACCATCGCCTTTGCCGTCTGGTACTTTTGGGACACGCGGGGCAAGCCGCTCCCCGCGTCGACCTGGGGCCCCGGCACCAACGCCGAGGCCTGTGAGCTGTACTTTGGCGGCCTGGACAAGCGGTGGGAGGACGATGTCGGCAGCAAGCCGCATGCTTGTAAGTCGTTACCCACACCCGGCATTTATATATAAAGAGGGAGGGACAATATGTACATTAAAGACGCCCTGCTGACATGGCCCCTGGCCGGAGTGTAGACCTCAAGTTTGTGCACACAGACCCGGCGCACCAGCGCCGAGGCGCCGGCGCTCTGACAATGGCCTGGGGCACGAAAGAGGCCGACGACAGAGGCCTGATTTCGTACGTGCAGGCCTCACCCGAGGGCCGCGGACTCTACGCAAAGTATGGCTTCGAGCACATCGACACGTATGCCGTCAATCTCTCCAAATGGGGTGGGCCAGCTCGCGACGAGACGGCCATCATGATTCGGCCTGTCGGAGCTGGCCGTGCATAATCTCCCATGTCGAAATGTTATGACAGTGCCATGAGAAATGCGAGGGATGAGAAAGGGCAGTTTCCATAACGGTCGTGTATATTTAGAATTAGTTTCTTGCTCTGCAAGTGGCTACCGTGTTTGCTATCAATCATCGCTTTACAAATAAAGGAAGCGGAACAAAAAAGAACATGGCTCAAGAAAACACCTACAGCTGTGCCGTTTGAAATGCCCGCCAATATGATGGATATAAAAGCTTAAAAATACGGCTCACGACTGAATCACACCCGATAGTAATAGCACCACACGAACAACCCACCAACAACCACGGTAGACGTGGCGTACCAGCCAGTCGAGCCGCGCCGCGGCTTCGGCGACAGATACGCACGCCCGCACCGCCAGTGTCAGCACAGGGAGCACGATGCCAAGTCACATCTTGCGGATGCGGTTGTTGGCGACGCCCAGCTTGCCGCGGACGCGCGCCTCGTCCTCGTCGAGCATGTCGAGCATCTGCGTCTGCCGCTCCACCTCCTCGTTGATCTGAAGGCCCATTTCCTTTTGCCGCCGGATAATGGCCGTCAGCTGGTCGAGCTGCAGGTCCTGCGCCTCCATCTCCTGCTTCTGCAGCATGAGTACGCCCTGGTTGTCGAGCTCGCGCGTGCTGTCCGTCTCCGCCGCCGGCGCGCCGCCGCCGAGGCGACGGCCACCCGGGCGCGCGCCACTGCCGTTGAACAGCTTGGCCTTTTCCGGCGACGCGGACAAGCCGCCTAGGGCCGTCGCGGGCATGCTGTTGGCCAGCTTGTCGAGGCCCTCCCGCTCCATCTTGGCCGTCGAGACGAGGTCGCGCCGTCGTCGCAGCTCGCCGTCGCCGATGCGTCCCGACTCCTGCAGCTTCTTGAGCCCGTCGGCGAGAAGGACAATCAGCGTGCCGCCGCGGACGATTGACTTGCGGGCGGCAGTGGCGGCTTCGGCCACTGCCGTCATGTTGCCGCTGTCGACGGCGCCGTCGCGTTTCGACAGCGAGATGCGGGCGTCGTGGAGGTGCTGCTTGAGCTCCTTGTGCAGCTCGAGCCACGTCGCGGGATCGGCTGCGCCGGTCGCGACATTGGAAGCCCGGCCGCCTGCTGAGGCGGCCGAGTTTGTAGTGCTGGAGCTAGGGAGGTTGAGAAAGGCACGCCACGCTGACGTGTCGCGCCAGCGTCGGTCGGGCGACTCCGCAATCGTCTTAAGATAGCGCTCGAGGGCGACTTGTCGCTTGCGCGTCAGGTCTGGCGAGTTGACTGTTGATTTGAGCCAGTTCTTCTGAGGGAGTGGTTGGGGCGGCGCCTCGCCAACCTGCTGTAGCAGCGCCTCGTGCAACTTGCTGAAGTCCGAATAGCGCTTCTGCACGACGTATGACCGTAGTGGCAGCCGCAGTGTGATGTTGTATAGTGTATATGGCTTCCCTGAGCCCTCGTCCGAGATACTCGTGGATGGAATGGCGATTTCCGGGGGTGGCGCCATGGTTCACCGATGCGTGACGACTCCAGCTCTACGTGTGTACTATTCTGCTCGTGTGCTCGACTGTCCAGCTCGCTGTGCCCGGTCGTCCTAGATCGTTTCAAATGAAAAGATGCCAGGAGATGATGAAAACTGATGCTAATATGAAGGTGTCTGTCGGGGGTCGACTGCTAGTGGTCGCGTGGTTGGTCTAAGTGAGGTTGTCAGGCGGTTCGAGGATGATGATGCAGGATGTTACGCACAGGTGCTGTCGCAGTGGGCCTGGACGGGCAATAGTGGAGTGCTATGGCGGTCAAAATGGCCACTGACGTCAAAATGGACTTCAAGAGGATGGTTTTTGTTTTCGGCCTAATTCTTTCTACTTTAACTGTAATTTCAGGTAAATAGTAGGAGTGCCTATCCGTAGCAATGGACCTGATTCAATCCGACCCAATCCGCCTGTGTGCTTTCCCCATCCTACCTGCCTACTACACCTTAGGTACCTAGGTCGGTAGGGAGGTGCCTGTAACCCACCGCCCCTAACACCGCCCTACTCTCAATGGTCTTGCTCTTTCCACCCACGAAACTCTGAAAAGAATTCTGTTCACGGCATTAAGAATCATGATTTGAAAGAGCAAAGCAACAAGCCAAATTTTTGAGCTGCTGTTGCGAGTACGATCTCCTGTCCTATTTACCAGTCCGACATTTCGTGATGGCGTGGGATAGTTGGTTCGCCACTCAATGGCGGGGCATCACGTCACCTACCGTCTTCTCTTACCATCACCGTCGCAAAATAGCAGCCTACTGGGCAACCTGAACGATACCCGCGGGCGATATGCGACCTGAAAAAATCCAATGCTGGTTAGACATGACACAGAATCACAACAGCCAGAGCAGAGACCTCGTGGACCAAGAGGGCTGTTAGCTACAGTGCCCTGACAGATATTCAGTACGCTCCACACCAGCTAGGCTTGCCAAATCGTGCGGAATCTATGTCAAAACAGGTAGTACCGCTAAATTTGGAATAGGCTATCCGTTTGACTTGTCGTAAAGAAGCAAGCAGGTCACAGGTCTTATTAAGAAAGGAACTAAGAGCTGATCAGGCTTATCAAATTACAGCGATCAGAAGTAACCCCTGGGGTTTGCCTGCGCCATAGTTCCATAGCCAACTGTCTTGAAGTACCTGGTTCTTTCTAGTTACGTGATTGGAAATAGCCCCTCAAGTTGACTGCTTGCTTCTTTACGACAGTGAAAGAGATACTATCCTGCTGTCCATGATAGGGTTCATTGCTGCATTTCAAGAATCGGGTATGGGACAGGATTAAGACAACATTACAAATAATGTTGCCTTTGTCAGGCTGGCCGTCCTTGGCAATTTGTTACATCCATTAAACACTTGCGCGTGTTGTCCAGTTCATCTAATACCGCTCACAGAATCAGTCAGAATAAATCATGAGAGACAAAGAATTTTTGTCCAATGCTTTTTAATTGTAATTACACTGCTTCTTCTAGTCCGCCCAGCAGCCAAACTCGCCCCTTCAGCTGCTTTTCGCTGGCGGCGCAGCCGGCCCTGGCTCTATAACAACTTTGCGCAGGTGTTGGCAGCTTAACTCCCCCGGGTTGCTCCAGGTCAAATGCAGCTCCATTTCGTTAGATCGTCACATGGTGCGCTCCCTGAGCTTTTCAAAATGTCTCTTGGTCGTCCACGGCTTCTCCCTCCTCGGGAATTTCAAAGCCTTCCTCGGTCGAGTATAGGATGGTCTGAATGTGCTTGACGAGACCGTCCTCCTGCTTCTCAAGTTCAGGGTCCTCGTCGATGGCCTGCTGGATGAGAAGCTCAATGTCGCGCAGCTTGCTAAAGTAAAAGTCGCGTTCGCGCTCGAGGCCCACGACAGTCTCCTTCAGGGTGGCATTCTCTTGCTGGAGAGCAGCCGATGGCGGGCCGGCGGTCCTGGGGGCGGCGCGGCCGGGGGCGCTCGGTGTGATGCCGCCTCTTCTGGCGACACCACCGCTGGAAGCTACTGGTGCCTTGGGTCCGCCTGCTGCAAGCGGCGCCCCCTTTCGGCGTGCAACGGCATCGTATTCGTGATCCGGGAAGTTGAGATCCCAAAATCTTTTCGTCCACTGCAAGAACTCGAGGTTGTCCTGCATTTTGCACTTGACTAGCTGCTCGATCGGGATAGGCTTGTCGATCTGGTGCTTTGCGAAAGCGTCTGGTACTACGGTTAGAGCCTGGCTGCCGTTTGAGTGCCAGCGAGACTCAACTTACTTTGCAGCACCTTGAAATTTTGCACGTATGCATATTCGCCATTGACATTAAATTTGACCTTGTGCATGGGTAAATCCATGTATATACTGTCATAGACCTGGCAGAGTGCAGCGCTATTGTGGCGTCAGTCGTTTGCCGTTGGCGTTGTGGCCGTAGTTCGTCGCTCGCAATTTCAAGCGGGGGAGGGGTAAAGGCCTGGCTGGTGCTACATACCCGGTGCCGCATTGCTCTACCTTGGTGATGTTGAGCTGGAGGAGGTTGTTCAGCCATTGAACAAGTTCCTGCCTATCATCATCGAATTCGTCAGTCGTGTTCGGGGAGCCGCCCTGTCGTGCAATTTGAAGCTGCGGTGAAGCGTCGTGGACCTACCGAGATTCGCCCATTGTGCCTTGTTTGCGGTGCGGTGGGTGCCGAGTGGGAGGGTTCGGATGATGATGACGCTGAAAAGAAATCGATATGCCAAAAAAATGAGGCCTGAAATGACGCCGTGGATATCAAGCTGCTCCGTGTGGAAATTACTCCTCTTGGAGGATCTGGTGGCAACAGGCAGCAGGGAAACAGCGGTTGCTCGTGAGATGATCAACTGTTGAATGGAGTACGCGCCCAGGACAATGAGGGCGGAAGGCTTTCTGGTCGGCCAATCAACCAACGGTGGGGTCGAGCATGCTGCCAAGGGGGGCCAAGGTAAAAAAGCAGGCAAAACAGCGGTGCATCACGTGCAGCGCGCCTCCAGGCCAGGCACCGCAAGACGCCAAACGGCAGAATGTGGAAAGCTCAGCGTTCACCGCCAAAATTTCAGAAGCGGCAGAAAATTATCGACGCCAGCCCCGGCTGTAAATTTTATGCTGGGTCTTTAGGTGCGACTGAGTTGCTACAGTGCGACAGAATTCTTTCACGACGATAAAATGGCACCCGCACAGAAAAGAAAGCCGGTCGAGGATGATTTCATCCACACGATATCCGACAATGACGAAGATGTCGCCGAGGAGGAAGTGATGCAGCCCGAGCCACCCAAGAAGAAGGCCAAGACGACTAAAAAGACCAAGAAGGCTTCCAAAACCAAAGACGCTTCTGCAGAGGAGGATAAGGAAGCAGAGGAGGCTGAAGGCATCTGGGGCCGCAACGAAGACGACGATGGCGCCATGGACTCCGACTTTGAGTTTATGGCGGACAATGCCGGCGAATTTGGCGACGAGGAGTTTGAGGGCTGGGGCTTCGACGGTGCTAGAAAGAGCATGAACATGAACAAGAAGATGGTGGATATTGACGAAATCATCCGGAGAAGGAAGGAAAAGAAGGGCGAACTGCCTGCTGAGGATGAACCTGAGGACGAAGACGACGACGACGACGAACAAGACCCTCTCGAGGATGGCATGGAAATGGATGATGATGATGACGAAGTTCTCGCTGATGACGCCTTTGGCATGAATGTTGATTTGGGATCAGAGGAAGATGATGACGAAAAGAAAGAGGACGGTGAGAAGGAAGAAGGTGACGAGCAAGAGGAAGGCGATGCGTCTGACGACGATTCTATTGCCACCCCCGAGGCTCACCCCGACGATGACGAAGCATCCGACGCCAGCGACCAAGAAGACGCCGAAGAAGAGGCCAAACGTGCTGCCTTCTTCGCGCCCGAGGAGAAGCCCAAGAGTGGCAAGGAAGAGAAGATTGCTTCTTTCCAAGCCATGTCCCTCTCTCGTCCCATTCTCCGCGGTCTTACCAATGTCGGTTTTACCAAGCCTACCCCCATTCAGTCCAAGACCATTCCTATTGCTCTGATGGGCAAGGATCTGGTCGGTGGCGCAGTCACTGGCTCTGGTAAAACTGGTGCTTTTATTATCCCTATTCTTGAGCGACTCCTGTACCGACCCAAGAAGATTCCCACGACCCGCGTGGTTGTTCTTACGCCCACTCGTGAATTGGCAATCCAGTGCCACGCCGTCGCTACAAAGCTTGCAGCGCACACCGATATCAAGTTCACATTGGCCGTCGGAGGTTTGAGCTTAAAGATGCAAGAATCTGAGCTCCGCCTCCGTCCTGATGTCATTATCGCTACGCCTGGTCGCTTCATCGACCACATGCGTAACTCGGCCAGCTTTCCCATTGACACTGTTGAGATTCTTGTTCTTGACGAAGCTGATCGTATGCTGGAAGACGGTTTCGCCGACGAACTGAATGAAATCCTCACCACTCTTCCCAAATCCCGCCAAACCATGTTGTTCTCTGCCACCATGACGTCAACTGTTGACAGACTTATCCGCGTTGGCATGAACAAACCCGCCAGAGTCATGGTTGACTCGCAAAAGAGGACTGTCGGTACGCTAGTTCAAGAATTTGTCCGCCTGCGCCCAGGTCGGGAAGACAAGCGTATGGGCTACCTGGCACACCTTTGCAAGACGTTATATACGGAACGGGTCATTATCTTCTTCCGGCAGAAGAAAGATGCCCACGAAGCGCGTGTCATTTTTGGAATATTAGGAATGACTTGCGCGGAGCTTCACGGAAGCATGAGCCAGACAGGCGTAAGTTCTACCCCTTAGGCATTTTTGCCCAGCACATACTAACATCCGATAGCGTATCGAGAGCGTAGAAGCTTTCCGAGATGGCAAGGTCAACTACCTCCTCGCGACTGACCTGGCGTCTCGTGGTCTGGATATCAAGGGCGTCGACACAGTCATCAACTACGAAGCACCGCAGTCGCTGGAAATTTACGTGCACAGAGTCGGTCGTACGGCGCGTGCGGGCCGCAAGGGTGTTGCTCTGACTCTGGCTGCCGAGTCTGACAGAAAGGTCGTCAAGGCTGCAGTCAAGGCAGGCAAAGCCCAAGGTGCCAAGATTTCCAGTCGCATAGTTGAAGCTGAAAAAGCAGACAAGCTGCAGGCTCAGATTGATGGTATGGAACGAGAGATCAAGGAGATTATGCGTGAAGAAAAGGAAGAAAAGCAGTTTGCGGCGGCAGAAATGCAAGTCAGGAAGGGAGAGAACATGATTGAACACGAGGCGGAGATCAAGTCGCGGCCCAAGAGAACGTGGTTCGAGACGGAGCATGACAAGCAGAAGGCCAAGGAGGCCGGCAAGGTGGAGCTGAACGGCGCACGCGAGTCCAAGAAGAAGGCTCTGGGCAAGATCAGCAACAAGGTCAGGAAGCGACTCGACAATAAGGCAGAGCGGGCAGACGGCATGGGGTGGAGGAAGGGCAAGGCGGATGCGCTGAACGCAAAGACAAAGCAGAGCCAAAAAGGAGGACCCAAGGGCAAGAAGGGCGGACGCAGATGAAACAGAGCGGCATGGGACGTTGACGGAGCACGGCGTTAGTGTACATGATGCATATAATTAGAATCTGCCAAAAGCTACTTTATTGTCATTTCAACCGAGGAGTCACTGTTGGCAGTTTTGTGTGAGGCAAGTCGATCATCGGTTGACCTCGACGCCTGTCAACTGTAAGAATAACGAGATGCAAATCGCAACGGTATCGAAAGGCTGACGGCAGAAGGTGAGAGTTGAGCGTCACATGATGGCGTGTGCCTGACAGCAAGGGTTGCATCCGCGTGCGCGCTGGTGTACAGGGCACTTGGCATCGGTGCCTCTTCATCTCGAGGGTGAGATTGTCGGGCAATTTAGGAGCCCACATATGCCGTACTGGGTATTAGCATCACCGCACCGAACATGTTATCGACGAATCATCTACAACGCCGGAGGAGGGTGGTCGCGATGTCGACAGGGCGCTGGCAACGCGCTAACGAGGCACTAACAGGGTGTTCGTGGGCCATCTACAGGCAGCGAACCACTGCAAACTGGTGCTAAAGGGTGCGCTAAAGTAACGTAGCTGGATCTGGCAATTTCACCGTCATGGCAAATGCCCACCGCCACCGGAAGACGCCAACAACCCTCGTCTTACATCCGCTCCTCGGCCGACCGATGCATACAAGTTGACAGCTCTTCAGTGCTCCTCCCTGCGCCCGTCAGCTGTTTTTTGTCTTGTCGCACCGCGCCGACTCTTGCATGTGCTGATTTGCAGTCTTGAACCTGCCGTCAGAAGACTGGCGTCGCCTGAGAGGCGGCCTCGCTCATGCGCTGCGCGACACGGGACCCTTTGGTGCCGCCACCGCCAGGCAGCGTCGCACAACCTCTATAAAGCCAAGCTCAGCTCTTCGGTTCCGGAATAACTAGGCGCTCTGCAGATCTAGATATCCTTGCACGATTGCAGAAAAGCCACCCGCCGACAAGCTGGCTCTATTCCACCTATTCAACTTGGGGCGCCTGCGTCCACAACTGCTGCGACACCGACTAGGCCTGCTGCGACGAGCTGTCCCCGCCGCTCTGCGTCAGAGACTCAACGACCGCCTCTTGCGCTTCCGCCTCGATACCCTGCCGGCCGCCAAGCACGGCCTCCAATCGCACGTCTACCGATATCTACTCAGACGCCAGTCACGCCGCATCGAGAGAGGGCGGATTGCCGGGCTGCTCGCCAAACGCAACCAGCAGCAGGCGCGTCTCGCCGCTACCCCTCAGCACCAGCAGCGTAAGGCCACGGCCAGCGATGAGAGTGCTCGGCGGCGAAAGATAACCATGCAGAACAAGATACCCGCATTTGCATCTCAGACGGGCGCCATGCCCGCCATGGCAAGCGACGACGCCCAACCGGGCCAGGGTGAACGAGGATATCGACGGAGGAAGCTGGCAGAAATGGCTGGGAGTCTATACCGTACAGGCCAGCAGGCCGTCACAGACATGCGCGAATCATATGTCCAGACACGAGCCAGAATGGCCGACACAGAGACTGATAATCGCGGCCACATTCACATCCCCGGGGCGTTCCCCGACGCCGCCATCACGGTACAAGGCGACGAGCACCTGGTGCTGTTCCCTTCCTATGCGAAACGCCATGCCAAGCGCGATTGGTCCCAGTTCCAGGCGCCGAACCAGGCGCAAGAACAAGAGGGTCCCGTTCGCGACGAGGACTACTGGCGACAAGAGTTTGAGAGACACGAAGATGAGCGCGCCATCGCCGACGTCGACGTCCGAGGTTGGATATACAACCCTCACAGCGGTCCCATGAGCAGACGAAACCGCATCCTCATAGGCCTCGCGCGTCAGCTCAGTGGAATTTCTGCTCCTCGAACTGAACCGAATAGTCCGGATCCCGGCAACGACACACCACCAACCCATCACCAAGTACATGAGGAGCAGCGGGAGCAAGAAAAGATTGACCAAGAAGCCGCCAACATTGAACGGAAAGGTCGCCAGGAGAAGCAAATCGCTGGTGCTGGCGGCTATAGCGAAGAACCCTTTGGCCCCAGTGTTCCTCCCACCGAATCATTCTATTCGCGACGCTCCCGCCGGCGAGGCAGTCAAACACCCGAGTCTGCGCCAGCCAGTCCGCTCTTTGGCGCCAGACAAGTCAATGTGAATGAGCTTTCCGAGGCCGAGCTCGTCCTCGCCAACGCCAACCTCATGGCTCGCATCGCTCCCTTCATGACCAACCCGCTCATTGGCCTGCCTGTGACGGTTTTCTTTTACAACGATTCGCAGTCACAATCGCGCACTGTGCTCACCGACGATGCTGGCCACTTTAACCTTCGGGCCGCGCTAGACTTTGTCCCTACCCACGTCCGAGTCCTTGGCAACGAAGACTTGTCTGCCACACAACACGTCAAAATCACCGAGCCAAAAGGTGTGAGTCTCATCAGTGACATTGATGACACGGTCAAAAAGTCCAATATATCCAGCGGTGCGCGCGAAATTTTTCGCAATACCTTTATCCGCGAGCTCCGTGACTTGACCGTCGAGGGTGTGCAAGAATGGTATACGGACATGCACGAGCAGGGTGTCATGTTTCACTACTGCTCGAATAGCCCCTGGCAGCTGTTCCCGGTTCTAGCGAGCTTCTTCAAGCTCGGTGGTCTGCCACCAGGCTCTCTCCACCTCAAGCAGTACTCTGGCATGTTGCAGGGTATCTTTGAGCCAGTGGCCGAACGCAAGAAGGGTACTCTGACCAGACTGCTCCGTGATTTCCCCGACCGCAAGTTCTTGCTGGTGGGAGACAGCGGAGAGGCGGACTTGGAAGTCTACACGGACCTGGCCATTGCCAATCCAGGTCGCATCCTTGCCATCTTCATTCGTGACGTCACCACGACAGAGCGGCCCGGCTACTTTGACTCGGCGTACGATCTCACAAGAAGGAGATTTGGTAGCCTTGCTGTGGATGACGGTAGGCCACCCGCCGATGCCAGCTACAAGCCCCGTCAACACTCTGCGCCAGCTGTTTCCCCAGTCGAAGAAAAGTCCCCGGCGGGCCCTGCCATGGGCACCCTGATTGACTTTTCAGAGGAGCCGGAGCAGGTAAAACTCGACGAAGCTGCGGCTCTGGCCCAAGTGCGCAATAGAAAGCCAGTATCGGCCATGGACTTACTCAATCGCAAGGCGCCGCCGCCGCGCCCTGCCAAGCCGGCAGCGCTGCGAGGTGCCTCATCCATCACGAGCAATAAAGACGTGGGTTTGGGCATCAAGGGCGCCAGCGGCAACACCACCGACGTCCCTCCTCCCAAACCGCCACGCATAAAAACCACCGAGCCCACGTTTACCGCCCCGAATCTATCCAGACGGTCCTCGTCCAAGGCCACGAGCGAACTCGGAGACGGAACGACGCCATCCTCACCAGATATCGCACCGCCGCTGCCACGACGCCGCGGGCCTCCGAGCCTACGCAACCTGAGCCCGCGCTTGTTTGGCCACAACCGCGGCGTCTCGTTCAACTCGGACGTCGACTTTGAACCGCTGCCGCCGGCCGCGAACCCGCTGCCCTCGGCGGCGGCGGCGGGCCTCGCGTACTACCGGTCGGGCTCGCGCTCCGGCTCCGGCGTCGCGACGCCGTCCGGGTCGCCGACTATTGGCGCGCAGGGCGTCAACAGGAAGCAGGACATGTGGCGGCGGCGCGTGGCGCGCGCGCACGAGCAGCTCGAGCAGCTCGGTGTGGTGCTGTATACGTGGCGCAAGGGCCAGGACGTGTCGACGGAAGCCATGGCGATTATAAAGCGTGCTCTTGATGATGTGCATACATAGACTACTAGCCTAGAATTCCTTTTTCTATTGATCCTCGTCGCTTTCATTTTCTCTATGTAGATACCACACCGCCCGATGGCAAGTCCAAGGCTGAGAATACGAACGGGGGCTGCCGTTGGCAGTGCTGTGTGTACTTGGATCCTCATCTTATATATAGTACAAAATAGTATAAAAATGAAATACAATGTAGATTGCAATTGACTCCAGACACACACCTACTCACATTTATCACTCTGCGGCAGATGCTGCTAATTGTGCGTACATGGTCGAGCACCCATTAGAATACCCTAGAGACGGTCACGATGCGGACAACAACGGCTCTACGACGACTTCGACGATCGTAAAACAGGCTGGAGCCTGATTGGGAAAAAGCCAATAAGCTTCCAGGCTCTTGCTTTTTTGTCTCTGAGATGCTCCCGGCTTTGCAGATCGCTCAAGGCGGCGCTTCCATGGCAGAGCGTTTGTATATGATGTCAT
The DNA here is from genome assembly GCA_001455915.2 of Samsoniella hepiali. Taxonomy (NCBI): domain Eukaryota; kingdom Fungi; phylum Ascomycota; class Sordariomycetes; order Hypocreales; family Cordycipitaceae; genus Samsoniella; species Samsoniella hepiali. The sequence continues at coordinate 1,919,439 of LNDK02000051.1, read as the reverse complement.
TAGGTTGCTCTGCGCAGCCTTGTAAGGCATTGGGGGGCTGTGGACATGATGCCAAGCAACAGACACTCAGCCATAAAAAGAGCATGGTCCCGAGATGTTTCTGGGGGCAAGTTCCACACATGCACCATAATCTACGATAAAAGAAAGAAAATGTCCACTCGAATAGACAAAGCGACAGAGGCGGCCGGCGACAAGCTTCCTGCGTACAGCGAAGCGCCACCTTACACGGAAGCAGCCGAGCCGGAGGCGTCATCAAGCAGCGGCGTGCCACCACCACCAGCAGCGGCCGCAGCGCCGCCGCCGCCGCCGCCCGACTACCGGCAGGCGTCCTTTACGCCGTACGTGCCCATCCCTCCGATGCTGCACGGCGTCAGCAAGACGGCGTACCGGGGCTTCCACCTGTGCGCCGACGCCGACGGTCACTCACGGCTCTTTTACGCGGCGCACCACACGGGCGTGAGCGGCACGGGCCCGCTGGGCGGCCGGCAAGGCGTGTACCTGCACAACGGCCTCGACGCCGGCGCGCCCGTGCTGGCGGCCGCGGGCCAGCGCTTGCAGCACGAGTCCCTGCGGGAGCGCACCAGCGTCGTGCTGCTCCCGCCGCACATGCCGGCTGATGACGGCGGCAGTGTCGGCGCCGGCCACACGGACATTCTCATGGAGCCGAGCGACGATGGCGGCGATGATGATGTTGATGGCCCGCTGGTCTTTCGGCTGCGGCTGGACATTGGTACTGGGCCGGCGAACAAGCTGCGGCCGGCCAAGTTTGCGTGGTGCAGGCTCGGAGGAGGCGACAGCAGCAGTGGCGAGTATACGCTCGTGCGGAAAGTCTTTCGCCACGGGGAAAAGTATGCGGCGGCGGACGGCTCGTCCCGCTGCGCCTATCCCAAGACCGAGGCAGACAGGCACGCGGCCGCGGACGCCGGGGAGAGCCCGTCCCTGGACGACGGCGAGGTCGTGGCCGTCTTGACGTGTGGCAGCGCGCTCAAGCCGTGGGAGCGGCGGCTGCTTACGATTGAGCTGCGCGGGAGCGCGGCGGCCGGCTTGCTGGGCGAGCGGTGCGTGGTCATGATTGTGACGACGGCGGTGCGGCTCTACCAGCTGCACGCGCAGGGCCGCACGAGCAGCAAGTTCCTGGGCATGACGGGCAAGCAGGACAAGGACAAGAAGCGCAAGCAGAAGCGCAAGAGCGGAAACCCGATGGGCGCAGTGCAGGGTACTGTTGATGCGGCTTCGCTGCTGGGGATGCTGCTGCGGTAGTTGGGCAGAAAATTGGTCATGAGGACAGAAGATTGGGTATGAGGCAGTTTCTGCTGTATTGATATGTACTGGAGAGAAGAAAAGAGACAGAGAGGAGATGGCAATCTTCAGATTTTATTTTCGAGGCATTGTCCAGAAGATGATGAAGAGGCATACGAGTAGCAGGAAAGAAACTGCCACAGAAATGGCTCGCCATTTTCTTTTTCTTTTGCAATGTCTGGAATTGATGGATAATTCGATATTGCAGCTTTCTGTTGTGCTCAAGATGGCTAGGCTCAATAAAGTCTCATTTGTTATCAAAGGTGATATCCGCGCACGTAGTACTTGCCGCGTCCATGACTCTCTGGACGGCAACGTCCGATTATAGCGTGACAGGGCTGATTTTCCGGCGGAGCCCGGGGCCGTGCCGTTGTCCCACTGTATATAATATAACTGTCTGTGGTTTTTCGATTTTTTTTCTGGCAAATGGGAAATGCCGAGACCAAACTATATCAACAGCCCACGTATAACGATGAAAAGGGTAGATCATAACCTCGGCAGCCAGACCGAGGTAGGACACAAAAGTCTTGGCGAGACATCAGGTAGAGATTTTTTTTTTCCATCTTCCTCCATCCATGGAACTTATCTTTTGGATACTCTTTTATACGGACTGCGAAAAAGAAAAGACGGCGCCAAAAATAACATGGGGCGGTGGTTGACACGATGATGAGGTGAACCCTATCTCTTTCACGAGGTAATGTGGTTGCAGGAGTCCAATAGAAGACTAGCCTGGGCGGAAATAGTTGGGTGATTCTCCGAATACAAGGGGCCGATTGGCTCGGAAGCCTTGGCGGAATATGTTTCTAATTAAACTAGTTGTCACCACATCTCCACCACAACGAACCCTGGTTTTGCATAGTGCATGGGTTCAGGAGTTCTATTTGGCGTGATCTGCCGGTTTGAAACTTTCTTCTCCTTGGATTGTTTCTGTTTTCCCCGTTTTCCCTCCTCTTCTATTCCCGTGCCCTCACGACGCCACAAAACCCGAGAAACTTGTCACTCGCTGCTAGGGTTTTGCCAACTACACACTTTACTTGTGCGCGACGCGAGGGTTACATCTCAGCATGTCACTTTTCTCACTCTTGGGCGGCAAACCCAAGATCAAGCCGGCCACGACCATTGACAGCAATGTGTGGTACCACGTCACCGAGGGCCGTGTCGACAGGGCCGGCAAAAAGTTCTCGTCCATGCTGCAGGTAGACAACTCGACCGAGGGCCTCAAAGTCTTTGTATGTTCTCCCCCCCAGTCCCCCTGGCTTTACTCCAATATCTAACCGTCATTTCCAGCCAGTCGTCAGTCCCCCGTATTACTGGCAGTTCCAGGCCATCAACGACTCCTCCTCGTCACCGTCGGCTGCGCTCTACGTCGTGCGCAACTCCCTCGACGGCGCCGCCAAGCAGCTGTCCGCCTGCTTCAACTCGACCGAGCCAGCCGACGGCCAGACGGGTCTCTGCATGGCGCGCGCCAACGGTGCCGACGCCGCGCAGGTCTGGCAGATTGACCAGTGGGGCAACGACATGACCAAGGACGGCTTGCGCTTCATCAATACCGCCAACGGGACCAAGTTCTGGCTCGACGTGCACAAGGGCAACCCGCCGTTCCTGAACAATACCGTCGAGGAGGACGGCGACCGGGGCGAGCCCTCGCAGCACTGGTATATGACGAGCGCGCAGGCCGTCAACGCCATAGAGTACTCGACCATTCAGACTATCGTACGTGCAACACTACAGTCTACTGGGTAGACAGACTGACACTAACCACTTGCACGTGTTAGGTTCCTACAAGTACCCAATCGACGACAGCGACGGCCTCGACAACAGCGGACCCAGCAGCCACCGCGTCCACGACCAGCGACTCGACCAGCACCAGCGGCCTGTCGAACGGCGCGCAAGCCGGCATCGGTATCGGCGTCAGTCTTGCCGTCATTGCCTTGGGCGTCGCCGCCGCGCTCTTCTTCTGGCGCCGTCGCAAGACGCAAAACGCCAGCTCCACCACCAGCAGCCCGCCGGGCACCCCCAATACAAACAAGCCTCTGCCGCCTCTTGGCGGCGGCGGCGGCGGCGTAGACGAGAAGAAGATCCACGAGCTGCCCAGCGAGCTGCCCGACGCCGACACGGCCAGCAGCTACCACAACGTGCCCTTTCACCTGCCGCAGGAGCTGCCCGCCACCGCAGCGGCGTCGCCGTCGCCGTCGCAAATGGCACACGAGGCGCAGGCGCAGCGCTACGAACTCGACTCGACGCCCGTCTCCCGGTAGCAGGGCGTGGGCGGTGCTAACGGGGATGAGAGGCGGAGAAAAAAACATAATCGAAAAGATACATCTCGGCGGGGCAAGATTGCCCGATTTTACCAATAGATGGAAGCATACATGCAACAGGAGTTTGGGCGCTTGGAATCCTTTTTACTTTTTCACTCACACGCGAGACTTTTTACTTTGTCAGATACCAATTTCATTTGCAAACTGTTGAATTATATTGTCCAAAGCGATTGCTGGTATATATATGTATATGTATATGTATATATGCAATGGAGCGCAATGACCAATGCCAACGAACTACACCGCAATTAAACAAAAATTGTTGCAAAATAGAACACAAGAAAAAACTATACTCCAAAAAATATGTATATCGTGGTCTATGTCCATGGCGGTTTCCAAGAAGACTAGGCTATGCCAACAAACCCTCCTTTTTCTTTTCCGTTTTCAAAAAACTCCTTGTTTCATGAAGATCAAGACACAATGCCACTCAGTGATGCATCTGTCAGTACACGCTCATCTCGCCTCGCCTTGCCGAGCGTCCATGTCGTTGGCAAGATTCATGTGCATGATTGCGTCGGCTGTCCACGCTGCTTCGTCGTCTTGTCCATCTATCTGTCCCCCAAGTAGATCCATGCTCTCTCGGCCATCGACTCCGGGTAGTCTTATCTGCGGTGCGCCTTGGCTCCCACGGCGCAAAGCCGGTGTGGAATCGAGCTCAGAAATGATTGTGGCGTCCTCGTGACCCATAAACCCGTAGTCACTAACACCAGTATCTGCCCTACTAACCGGCTGGAAGTCATCGGTGGGTTGATATCCTGTCGGGGTTGTCTGATCATCGGGGATTATGCTGTGTCTCGGAGGCGGTATGGTGGACATGGTATTGTACCGGGCATCATACTCTTCGTGCTCAGGGATTCGAGGAGCTGTCTCAACGTTGCGGAGGCTTGATGCTCCAGCTGCCAATATTGTCGAGCTGCGTACGCTCCCCGTCGAGTTTCTGTTTTCGTCGGGAACCGGACCATCGCCCATGGCGGTTAGATCAACGTCCCGGATGGCAAATTGGGCCATGGTCCGCAGCTTGCGGGTAACCCATCCAGCAAGGATCTTGCCACGCTGCTTCTCACCTAGCCGCGACCGTGGGAAGTCACCCTTACTGACAAAAGCAACAATGTCAACAATGATTTGATGCTCACTCAGGATCGCATTGACAATGACAGGCACAATGGACGCCAGGTAGGCCTTGCGATTGACCTCGACGAGGACAACATTTAGGCCACCGGCTTGGAAAACAGCACTTCGCAAGTTAGCATCGTTCAATAAACAGGCTCGAGCAGAACTTACCAGCCGTTAGGTATAATGTTGCGATGGCACTTCTCCACGGAGGACTCGATATCCATCGGGAAATGACTCAGTCCGTTAATCTCGAATGTTTCACCTATTCCGCCTAGAACAAAGAGCACCTGCATATCTACTAGTGCGCCACCAGGACCAATGGGCCTGCTGACATTATGCAGGAAGCCCAAATCGCCAGTGCGCACATATTGTACAGCAGGGTCGCCATCGACAGTGCGGCCATCGAATCGTTCCGCATCGAAAATGTCCTTGGAGCCATAGAAAGATTTGACGCATGCTTCCGAATCGACCCAAATCTCGCCATATTCACCATCCAAGCAGTGAGCTCTGCTCTCTGGGTTGACAATGGCAATCTGAGTCGAAACTGGCACCATTCCAGAGTCTTGAACCACAAGAGCCTTTGGATCTGACTCGGGATCAACAGGCATGATGAGTCCTCTTCGAAGGGCCTTTGCATCCAGACAAAGTTCAATCGGTTCAATACACATGTATGATCGAGACGCAATCATTGGGTTGAGAACATGAGAATATACCGTGTTGATGGCCGTGTGGTCCAGGCCAGCCTGGGCAAAGTGCAGGCGGACCTTGCGAAATATGTCAACTCGAGGCCGACTATCAGACGAGATCATCATATTCTTGAGCTCATGCAAGGTGAATGCCTTGGCTTGCATGGTGGCCATGGCGTAGTCGAGCATTTGCGCCGTGGCATAGGTGTCTTTTATCTTATATCTGGCCAGAGTGACAAACAGCGACATGGGATTATTTCCAAATTCAACTGGGGATAGCAAATATGTCGGTGTGCCGATATAGATACCCATCAAACATGAGTGAAGAAAGCCAAGACCAGTTGTGCTGCGGACACAACCAAGAACAGGCCTGGTGCTAGTCATCTGGCACGTTTCTTTCTGAACCTTGCACATGCCCATGATTGTGTCGTGACCAAGCTGAACAGCAATTCTTCGCTGATCCGGGGTCCAGTAGGTCCAGATGATGACCGGATGGCCAGGCCGGATCCAGGCAGGGTCAATGGTCAGACCCAAGTCCCGAAGACCATTATTCTGTTTGGGCGGTTTCGAGGTGTTGTAGTGACTGGGAATCGAAAGTTTGAGGATCTGCGCCGACTGCTTAATGTGGCTGGAGACTGGCTTGAGTTTGATGAGATGATCGACCTCGTTGTTGACTAGAACAGCCTTGACTCGGTAATCGGCAACAATGTGGAGGAAGGCGGGGACATCTTCATTCAAGCGGCTTGGGTCAAGAGGAGCCATGGGGATAATGATGGCACCAAGGCTGATGCAAGCGTGTACTGCAAACACGAACTCTTCGGAGTGTGTGTACATGAGAATCAAATGGTCACCTGGCTGTACCTTGACTTTGTTTTTCAGATACATGGCCACAGCAGCAACTTTGGAGTCGAATTTGCGCCAAGTAATGCCCTTCCCTTCACGGCCTCTTCCATCAATGGTGCAGTACGCTAGCTCTTCAGGTTGGCGAGCCACACGCCACTGAATGAGATCTGTGATGCAGGAGAAATTGTTCAGCGGCGTAGACGTTCTGTCATCCATTACGACTTCGCGTCGATCAATGCCAGAGTACTGCTTCTCAGAGGTCATGAGCACATCCTCACGGGACTCTGAAGATACTTGTGACCAAATGCCGCCGATTGGATCAACGCCGATTGGGAGGTTCAGAACAGCATGTTCCACACCGAATTTGATGTGCACGCAAGGTAGGTTTCCAAGGTCAAACTCGCGGCGACACAGCATGTTACCAATCTCCCGTCTGCCGTTCTTCATGACTCGGGGCAATGAATTGGGTGCCGTGATCATCACGCAATATAGCCGAAGATGATGTTCCTGCATCAGCACTTCCATGCAGCGTTCGGCGAGCGAGTCCAACAGAGCCATGTCTGGCTGCCGGGGAGGGCCACCAGAGGTTAGAGGTGCTGTCGATGCCGCAGCAGTTTCCAGAACCACCACGGGTAAGTGCTCCTCGTTGACAAAAACGTCAAATGCAGAGCAGTCGTATGTTTTCGGGACATTCTTGACAATGCTGACAACCATGTGCTGTACAAAAAAGTAGCGATACTCGGCCAATTCAGTGCCATGCTCGACCCATTCGACTTTTTGTCGGATACGGTCTTCGTAGAGGCCGAGAATAAAGATTTTGCCCTCGATGACAGTTCCAAGGAGACCAGTGCGAAGGAATTCGGGCTCAACAGCTGTAGGAGTGGCCTCGCCTGGGTCAAATTTGTAAGGGCGTGCATGGAAGATGACCTCTGTATTCTTAGGTTGGGCCCAAAATCCGCCTGACAGTGAAGGCGAGTCCACCCAGATTTCGCCTACTGAGTGTGGAGATGCAAGCAAGCCAGTTTCAGGGTCAACAACGGCCAAGGTGGCATCTGGAATAGGAAACCCAAACGCTCCGACGCGAACCATACCCGGGTCGTTGGAACCTTTCTTCCGAGCCTCTGCTCCATATGCAATCACAACCACTTCGTTTGTCTTGAGTGCCTCGCGATCAAGAAGTACCTCGTTCATCTCGGTCTGGGAATCTTGTGGATCCTTGGTCGTTGTGGTTCCTCCACCAAGTAAACTGCCAAATCCGTTGGAAGTAGCCGGCTTTACTTCTTCTTTTTCGCTGCTAGCGTCGGAGTCTATGTCCTTTTCGAGCTCTGCTGCTTTCCCCTTTAGTGGAACGCCCATCCTCTCCTCGCCACCAAGCCAGTCCCGCAGACTGATGACCATGCCTCCATGTTCTGGGAGACATAGCATGGGCGACACGACGTCACGCGCTCTGGGGTTGCGCAGTGGCCGCAACCATCTGTCTGCCAGAACCTCGTGGAATTCGCTATCAACTGTAAGGGTATCGATTAAGCACAGTTTGACGGTTTGGAAATTAGGTTCCGTGCCCTTTTTGTAGTTTCTGGTTGTCATAGGATCCTGCTGATAGTTGTATGCAGCACGCTTCAGGCCTGGATAGTCGGCAACCATGATTGTCGCCCTGTACTTGGTGATTAAATGCGCGTATAGACCAGGCACATCGACAGCCTTGTTGTCAAACCAAATTGTAGTATGGCCACCGTAGACTGTGAGCAAGACACCGAGAATCATACCAATTCCTTGTCGAGGGTCTAGATAGGAGAGAATTGATTCGCTGCGAGAGCGATTGCCGATCAGGCGCCCATTTTTATCTCTAAGCGACGTATTGAATGTATCGCCTGGAGTATTGCCAGGCATGTTGGCAATGACAGCACTGAGAGTTGCCATTTGATGCATGATGGTGCGATGGCTAAGCACAACGCCTCTCAAATCGCCAGTCGGTGCTCGCGAAAATTCAATGTATGCAAGGTCGGGAACATTGAGACCAGGCATATCTTCCTTCTTCTTCGGATGATAGCTGCCGAACTCGTTCGTTTTCCACCATTCAACGCCACGGGGCCAAGTAAGCTTCTGTGCCGTGATATCCCTCTGGAAAGCCTTCAAGTTGTTGTCCGTTGTCAGTGCAAGATGAGCCTGGGTTGAGGTAAGGATATAGTTGAGACGCTGGTAGTCTTGCAAATCATTGATGGGGACTGAGACGACGCCTGCAATGAAGCAGCCCATGAGGGCAATAGCGAAGTCGATGACTTCGGTGTCTCGGTAAACCAGAGCGACTCTATCTCCGCGATACAGAGAGCTCTTGTCTCGGATAACTTGGGCCACCTTTTCCGCTCGAGAAGCAAACTTGTCCCATGTGATGGAGGCGGTCTCCTTGCCTTTACTGTCGAGGACCCAGAAAGCCGGCGTCTTTGGGATTGTTCGCCCGCGATGTCGTAGCACTGAAGCGAGGTTGTCGAATCTTGACATGGCCAGGTTCGGATCATGGGGATCCATTATGCCGAATGGAACCTCGCGAGGTTCCAATGGCAGCTGGTATGCAAGCGCCTCGGGTGGTGGAAGATCGCTGGCGGTCAGCATAGGCGGGGCTATGGCGGCTGTGGGAGAGAAAGCTTCGCCGGATGAGTAGCGATTCTGGGGGCCAGCATAGTCGACTTGCTGGGGTTGGTCGTAGTGCTGTTCGCCAGCAAAATCAGAGAAGTAGGCCTGAGAATCAAGCAATGTATGGGTTCTGCTGTCTTGAGGGGGCGCTTGCGAATGAGGGTAGGAGCCCTGCTGGTCGGGGTTGAAGGCATAGTCGCCAGACACCATGGTTCCGCTTGGCGATGGGCCCATGGCGTTTCCGGGGGCCAGAACAAACAAGGAGTCGCGATGTGTCGGCCCTGGCGGGCGGCTGTCCGGTATCGGCACGCCGGGGCGTAATGCCATCGGGTTGTGATCAGGTGTCGGGGCCCAGGAGCTGGGAGAATATCCAGGATCGTCTGGGTGCTGAATAGGGTAAGAGCTGCTTCCGGGACGGGGTGCAGCGCCGCCTCCCATGGCAGCCCTGGCAGCTACCTTGTGACCATCGTTGACGGGGTGCGAAGAGTTGTCGACGGAATGAATTCGGAGGCCAGATTGCGGCGGTGGGACAGGCGCAGGGCCATACTGGGAGAAGAGCAAAGTTCGTCGCTTTTGGTAGCTAGGAAGAGGTCAGATTTTCGCACATGGCTTCAGTCCTAGGGCGCTTGGGATACCGTACCCTTTTTCTGTAATATCGCCCTCCTGTAAAGTGGCATCTCAGCAAATGTTCAATTGGTAGACAGCGCGGGACGGGCCATGACTTACGTCGAGCTCGCGCTGGAGATGCCGGAGCTGGGCATCCAGCTCGGGGTTGTAATTTGCCATTGTGCGTATGAGAAGCTGTGCGACGGACAGCGGCAATCGCACAGCGCGTTGTGTTGAAGGCTGACTTTCAAGCGGCGGCCATGGAAGAGCCAAAGACAGCAAGCAAGGCTACAAGGTCTCGTGACGTAAGGATCGTGAAGGAGGGCAACAGGACCACACGAGACGGCGGGCCACCGCGACCCCTACCGCAGTGGAGACGGGTATTTGCAGCGCCTACTGTGTAGCAATGTCCGGCGATTGAGTGGTGATTTGCTCAGAGGTACCTGCGGCCCACTGTAACTTGCAGACGGCTCCAACAGGTAATGCGCTGGAACCCGCAGGCCTGGCCCTGGCAAGTGGCAAGTGGCAATTGGGCGCTAACGCCCACCAAATGATCCCAATACGGGCTCAAAACCCGCTAACTATTTAACAGTTAGCGCTGTGGCTGCTGCTGCTCGCGCGGGCGGCGGGGCACACTGTGACACTACAAGGCAAAAAGGCAAAAAGTCTCGACGGTTTCCCGGCCCTTGCTGGGTCCTGTCGTGTTCAGCCGTGCCCAGTCGGCGCCTACGCCTAACATGACGCCGGCGTGGCCACGGACGTACCTCGGAGCTGACAGACTACTGCCGCCAGCATGAAATATAAAAAACAATACTCTGTCAGAATATATATCATGCAAGACGGTTCCAAGTACACGCCCTATCCCTAGGTGTTGTCTGCGCGAGGCTTGCTGTCTCGCAGCCACATCTTCAGCCCACAAACCAAACAGCTACTCCGCAATCTACAGCTGGCTCGTATCATGGCCGAGCACAAACCATCGCCAAGCCCTTCTAGTGCTTCCCGTGCTTCCAGTGCGCCCGGCGCCGGATACACTAACGCGCCAGATGATGCAATACCTCTTCATCTTGCGGACGAGGCCAGACGGCCACGCCAAAAGCGGTGGACAGCCAGATCTAGGAGCGGCTGCGTGACCTGTCGGTATGGCCGTGCCACAATCTTCTGCTCTCCCGATGAATAGCGGCTAATTCCTCAGCAGGGAACGGCGCATCAAATGCGATGAGGTCACACCGGTTTGCTCCCAGTGCCGCAGGGCCAGCCGCGCATGCATCACCGCCGCGGCTCCCACTTCCTTGGTTCCGGCTCCCCCGCAGCATCTTCGGCCGGAGGCTTGGGCGACGATCGATGTGGACTTGCACCAGTATTTCATCGCAAGTATAGTCAATATTGTGTCCGACGAATTCAATGGCGAGTTCTGGCGGCGGACGGTCCTCCAGACCAGAACGACCCTGCCAGCCATTCGCCATGCCACTAACGCGGTGGCTTGCTTGAAATGGACGCGCAACCCCGAAGCCAATCTGACCCAGGCGTTCAGGCAAAAGCTGGAAGCAGAGAGTGGTCGGCAGTATTCGGCATCCATGAAGTGCATCTTTGATATTATACAATCCCCCTCCCCCTCGGCAGAAGAAAAGACAACGGTCCTGCTGGCAAGCGTATTTTATTACAGATACGCCCTGGACTGGACCAACTTCCTGGCTATCCTTGCCAACAGCTGTTCACTCATTCGACACTGGAAATTTTGGGAGTGCTTGGATTCGGGTCCCATATCAACCATTGCTTCACAACTATTATACTATTTTGTCAAATCTGAAAGGGCGAGTCAGGAGTCTTTATGTGAAACTCCGTCAAAGCCGCCCAGCAGTTCATGGTTGGAGGCCATTCTTTGGTTGCAAAGGAGGCCTCTGGCATCCACCATGAACGCATCCGTCGAACTAGAAATGCTGTGGAATAGCGCGAGATCTATAACAGAGAGCCTACCTTTTCAGCCGTCGAAGAGCCAGCTCAGTGCCGCTTCGATTGAGCGCATGGCGCTGCATCAATGCTTCAATATGTGGGTAAAGCGGTTTCATGACTTGCTACCCTCTCTTTCGCCAAGTTACCGCATACATGTCGCTGTTTTGAACGTGAGACGGTCGCTGGTCAATCTCTTATTCAAGTTCAATCTGGAAGAGTTTGACACTATTTGGAGCGAGACTTGCTGGGATGACCTTGAAAGTGACTTTGCCAGCGCTTTGGCCCTTATCGAACTAGTGCTGGCCGAAGTAAACGATACTACAAGCCAAGCTCACCGCGACATAACCTACACACCATTTCTCTACAAATCGCTCAATTTCATTGCCAGGTTCTGCCGCAGCTCGACCGTGCGACACAGAGCAGCCGGTATCTTGCGCGTGGCCATACCCTCTGCGTTGGCGAGATCGTACGTCACTGCGGCCACATCTCAGGTCGATCGGGGTCCCACAGTCAGGCCTCTTCCCGTTGATCATATCATCGCGCTGGAGGAGAGGGCATGGGCATGTGAAGATGCAGATTCTGAATGTAGTGCCAACAAAAAATGCATACGCAACGAATTTATCTGCAATATGCATCGCGTGGCGCGCGTGTTAATAACCCTCGGGGCATCCCGTGAATACACCTTTTTCACCGTGGCCGACGTTTTGCATGGTAAACTAAGACGCAGCGTGGTAATTCCGACAACATTGGTCTTCTAAGTTCGTTATAACTTTTCTGTTACTATCTAGGCCATGTGGCTGGGGTTGAAGAAGGGGAGAGTGGGCATTGTGTGGTAACAATGCGATCTGGTCGCGTAAGCTTGTCTACCAGGAGTAGGTGCTCCAACAGGATTATATGCCGGTATTCCGAATACCGACACCGGTAGCTTCATAACGCCGTGAGAAGACAAACAGATGAGTGGGAGTGAAAGAGCGAACGCCCGGCTGAGCAGTCTTTCCCCAGGCTCGTTGCGTTGGTGAAGCGAAGGAATCATTGCCGCGCGCAAATACTCTTCTCTCTCTTCGGAACCGCGCCACAAAGATTATAAGGCCGCCCACAACAAGGGATGTCCCGGCAAACATTGACAAGGCAAGATATCCGTAAGATCCGGCCAACTGGCCACTGATGGGGGTACCGAACAAAGCTCTGTGATTTTAGAAAAGCATGCAATTTAGCAATAGACTGTTTACAGGAATGGAGGATAGGGGCAGAAGATTGAAACTCACGTCAAAGCAATTGATCACATGAGAAATCCTGCTGCTGTGCCTTGGAGCTCGTGAGGTGCCAGTTGGGCTGCACAAGCAGACTGCAGACTCATAATAGCCTGCCGATTAGTGTTAGCAAAGTTGAAGTCTTGGCATTGACGAGGAGGGAGGGGTTTTCGTACACCGGACGTAAGTCCATAAGCTAGACACCATACAACAAGCCCCCTAGAACTCTTTGCTGCGGTCCAGCAAAGCGCCGTGACTCCAGACAACAGAGCTGCTATGCCACAGAGATTAAAATGTCCATGGCGATCTGCGAGAATCCCCGGCAGAATTCTGCCAAAGAGGGATGCGCCATTGACAATAGAGACCAAGTAAACCGCGAAACTGGAATGGCCCAGGCTCTTCGCTTAGGAGGTCGCATAGAAGAATGGACTGAACATGCCCAGAGAGGAAATGGGAAGCCCCAAGCAGAGCACTAGGAAGGTGGCATCTTTCAGAAGCGAAACCAAACCCTGTTTGTGCGCCTTGGCTTCCACTTGCTGGAAGCAAGTTTTGCTGATTTGGCACAAATCTCCTTGGCTTGAAGACCCTGACACAGAATAGTGTGCAAGGGAAGCCAGGTGGATGGACATGCACGGCGCGCGTTCAAAGCCCGCTCCAAGGGTTGCAGAGTAACTGGGAACAGACTTTTCGACGCTAAGCAACGAAAGTGACCAAACGTACTGTCCCTCGTCTAAAAAATGGATTTATGATAGGGCAGTAGGCTTATGTTTTGGTGCCGAAATTGGCCGAAATTGCTCTATGCAACGTGAAAGCTTGCGTGGGGGAAAAATCTATTCTGGTGCTTACATGTCCGGTTTGCTTCAAGAAGATGCTAGCCAGTTGATAGCCGCTGTGGCTGTCAGCATGGTGGGAACGACGCAAATTGTTCATAAAAGCCCAGCCCATTCAATAATTGCCTCTCCGCGTCAAAACGCGCGACTGCAAGCGAAATATGCATCTCGAAACCGCCACAAACGATGCCAATCCAGTCGTTAGCTCTGTGCTACCGCCCCCATGGAGTGTGATCGAGTTCACGTTCTCAAATCTAGACGCTGACGCGGAGCTAGTTGTGATGTGCAACCATGTGCGTTTTGTTATACATGCTACCGAGGACGGCTTCGCTTCTTCACCTCCATTAAGGGAAAAATATCTCTTTTTTCTTAGCGTGGCCGAAAACTACGAACTTGATGGCTATACAGTCGACGATTTCTACGATTGGGCTCTTGAACCTTTGCTCCCTGTGCTCTGTGAACAGACACAGGAGTTGAAGGTTGAAACAGCCGCAACACTTCACAATTTCTTATATGCCCCAATACTGGAATACACGGTGGAGGCCGAGTCAGATAAGCTAGTCTTACGACCACGGCAGGGACATGCTAAGACGCGGTTGATGTTTGGTGTTTCTCAGCCAGACAGCAGAGGTCAACAGTGGCCATGCTACTTGCCGTCTGAGATTCAACTCGATGAGGAAGCTGCCTACGACTCTACTCCTCGCAGAGTTGTCCTGCCCGATGGCACTGTGGCCTTTTTTAAACTCATGGGTCGTGGAGAGAAACATACCCTCGAAAAGGAGCTCATGAGCTACGATCGGGTTCGGACCTCGCAACTTCCAAGCTCAGTCCGTATATCTCGTCTTCTTGGGTTGGTCCGCGACGAGAGCGGTACAGTGTTTGGTCTGCTTCTGACGCACATTGACTGTGGAGGTCAGACTTTGACCTGCGCAGTTGAGTCAGGTGCACCGAAACCCCTACGGCGAGAATGGGTAGCGGAGATAAAACAAATTATCTACTGTCTGCATGAAGTTGGCCTCGTGTGGGGTGATGCGAAACCGGACAACATCCTTATTGATGGAAACGAGAATACCTGGATTATTGACTTTGGTGGTGGGTACTCGGAAGGTTGGGTTCCAAAAGAACTGGTGGGCACCATGGAAGGTGATATCGTGGCCCTAACGAAGATAGTAGATTATGTTGAACGGGGGCCTGTTTTTTCAATGTAAATAAGCTATTTCTGACTCATATTACTAAATACGCCGTTTCTCGTGCCCAGCGCTGCACACAATACGTATCGCCGGCCTGAAGAGCGCTCTTCTAGTCTAGGTTCGGCCTCTTTCCTACTTATCTTCATTTCCTAGTAAATAGAAGCCGTCGTTCTACTTAAGGCCGCCTAGCATCTTAAGAAATCCACTTATCTGTTTAATCCAAAAACTCCTACTACAGCACCTACTCCCTTCAAGCATAAAGTGACTTGTGAAATTGAGGTGATCAGCAGAGACTAGCGACAGCAGCACGAGGATCAACATCATCCGCATATCATCATCATGGGAAACAGCATAGACGGCTCCTATGATGAATTACATGGCTGCCTCAAAAATTTGCCAGAGACATGCGGAGCACAACTGCGACGACAGCGTAGCGCACATTGCCAAATTCCTGGTTCACGACCACAGACGGCTTACACTGTCATTCTTTGCGAGACAGGTGCACTACAAGTTTGATCTGAGCAGTTCCAAAACTAACATTGATGCCGCCGGTGAGCGGGAAGTGGGAAGCGGGAGCAGGGCATGATGGAGCAGGGCTTTCCTGGGTTGGCAGAGCAGTGGCGTATGTCTGACCAAGCGACAGAGGTGATGGGTACTGCGGGCGGCTCATGGCACATGTTTGCCTGGCAGCATGCCTTTACAGAAACCAAAGGCGGGATTGCAGAATTGGTGTCTACAGCAGGGGACACGCTGCCGATTTCGGCCCCAACGGAAGGAATTTACTGACATGACCCCCAGAGTAGGAACCATTAGTGATGCGTCGGAAATTGTACATAAAGTGTCATTTATAGAGGGCACGCTTTTTTTCTATTATCTGAAGCTTCTCAACTTAGTCTAGAATGTTTCCTTATTCATGGAGCTAGAAAGACAAAGTGAGGATAATGAAAAGACAATACACAGTAGAGCAATACTCAGTTCTTACTAATCGTACCACCGAACTTGGAGCACGGGGACTACAAGCATCCATCGAAATTGTCTCCTCTTTGAGCTTTTAGAACCCCCCCTTCGCAAATAAGAGCACTCCCATTTAGCCAGAAAAAGCGGCGCACCCGGCATCCGTCATCTGGTGAGCATCTATATCATCGAAAAGAGAGTTCCAAAAGGGCCCATCTATGAATTGACTCAAATAGATGTATTGCTGCATCGTGTCATCAAATTTCTAGTCCTCGACACATGGTTGTTGTTCGCTCTCGCCACTGGCAGTAGTTGTTGATGCGTATTGGCCGATGGTGTTTGACAAAGGTCCATGAAAATCGCGTGCCGGATCCGGAAATGCTTGACTGATTCTGCTGTTAGCAACGGGTACTACAACCGCGAGAGGCGCGGCTGGCGACTGTAGCCTTTCTTTGTGTTTCTGCAGAATTTCCATGAGGGGGTGAGCCAGTTGCGCGGCCATGGCGGACTCTTGTTTCAAGCTGTCGAGCATCCTGCATGCTCGGGTGACTTCAGCTTGCCTCTGTTCCTCGAGCACTTCCACTTTGTTGGAGCAGAGGTCCATCACCAGCACAACAGCGGCCATGAAGACGTTGTGCACCAGGGTTGCAAGCCTGGCGGGGATTAATTCTAGGTCTTCCTTCTTTTCCTCCAACTTGTAGCAGATTTGCAAAACCGCGCGGGAGCATTCCAGGCAAGCATTTCTGGAAAATTCGTATTTTCGATTGGCGAACCCCGCCACGACGAAAGGTTGGTGAAGTCTGCTGCGTCTGGTATAGATCCCAAGGTGGATCAGATAGGACTGGAGGGTAAGCTGAGGCACGGTATGCGAAAGTTCCCCCGCCTGGTTTAGTCGAAAGAAAGCCGGCAGGTTTTTAATGAAGTCCCCAAATTTGCGGTCCAAGAAGATAACCTGCTCGTACTTCGCATTCTCAATCATGGTAGGGGGAGACAGGGAGTCAACCACCGCGCGACAGATCTCTGCTAGCCGAACACGCTGGGGGAAGTAGGAAGTAGATAGCGGTGAAAAGTTCTCGAGAAAATCCGGCTGATCCACATGCATCTGCGATGGCTGAATAGAATATGTGCCCTCTTGTGGGCCGGGGGTAAGTGCTAGTAACCTTTCTCGCGCTTTAGCATCAGTAGAAAAATTGTTCAGTAACGACTGCACCTTACCAGTCTGTGGCAGCAATGTGCCACCATAACCTTCTGTTTACGTCCGCTTCAATCTCTCCTAGCGGTTGACCTGTCTCTCCGTTTCTTCGAGGACCATCAGTTTTGTGCAAGGAAAGATCTCGGGCCATCATGATAGTGTTGCTGTGAAGTGAGCGGAACATGGGCGAGAACCCTTGGGAATTGTAGATGACGTAGGAGATGATAATTGTGGCCTGGAGATCTTCAATGGATACCGCAGAATTTCGCATCGAATATGCCAGAATATCCAGCGCTGCATTGCTCCAGATCAAGGACATGGAAGCAGCTTCTTTCGCGGAGAAGAAGACCAAGTATTTGTTGGTCTGTGGTTTCCACAGCTGGCTGGCACTAGCAAGCATGCTGAGAAGCAGTGTGATATCTGCGACATTGCTCTGAGTCGGTGTATCAGGGTGCATATACACAGCGTCTATCACACGCTGTAGGGAATGAGGCTGGAAGACAGGATGGAGGTATTGGACGTGATTGAGAAAGTATAGGCACAGGTTCATGGCCTCACTTTTGGTAGGTAGCTGAACATTGGGTGGCCAAGCTGCTGCTGCCTCATTCAGCGTGGCTGGCACATTCTCCATTAGTTGGCATATAGGTCCAACATTCAATGGTATGTCGGCTATATTAGCTTTAAACTGGCCACCGGGTTAGATGCAGTGTCAGCGTAGTGGGCATTGGCTGTCTTCACAGCTGTAGAGAATCTTACGGTCAGGCTCTCAAGCGTGCCAAACTCTGCAAGCCATCTCGATATCAATTCCTGCTCCTCGTCGACGGCGAAACCTGGTATAGCCGTGGTAGCCAATGCCCCAGAAATGGATGGTTCCGTTGCAGTAGGAATAGAGGGTATGTCATCCTGTTTGCGAAATACTGCCTCCTCGAGCCTCTCAGGGCGAGTTCGGAACTCCGCGCTCTCAGCTGCTGCGGGTAAAGCTTGTATTTGGTCCGTGCAGTCCGTAGACGTTGAACTAGAGTTTGGTACAAAATATTCACAGCTGACATTAAGGGTCGAGCAGTTGGAACAAGGTTGTTGACGGTCGCATTTGATTTTTTGCAGACAGCACGAAAGGCACGATACAATGCGCATGTGGCGTGATTGAGAAGACTGGACTGGATCCACCAGAGGCATTTCCGCGGATGAAATAACTATTCAGGACAAAGATTCGCAAAAGGGAGTATTTATTCCTAGCCCGATAGAGACGGAACAAGTATCTCGGTGGTTTAGAGCTGGGACTCTATTTATTGTTTGCAATGTCTGGAGGAAGGTGCTGTGGTAGCTCCCCCCACCATCCTGGATGAGCTAGAGGTACCTCAGCAGGTACCTAGCAACCCACCTACATAGTTGCCTACCTAGGTACCCAGTAACTACCACCTTGCCGGAGCTAACGGCGCCGAGCCGCCGACGCCCAAAGTTACTAAAAGGCCCACTGCAAATCTTTAATACCCTTTTGTTTTCTTCTTCTACACAATCATCGACACTGCAACTCTCCAACACCTGCTTATGGAGTGTCGCTCTACTAACTATCAGAATCGGCATTCGTAGCTTTGCTATGCCATAGCTGGACAATCGGTAAGCCTACTTCTGCAATTTTACAGTCATTTCCCTACCCTCTCCACATGATGAGGAACCCATACACAGACCTGTTCCGAAATATAATGTAGAAGAACATGTAACTCTCTCCTGACTTGATTTTTCGAATCACTACCTTTTTTGCATCTCTTTACTCAAATATCTCTTTTAACTGAGTTGCAGTAGCTTCATCTGGACCTCACTATCGACAACCGTCGCTTTCCACCATATCCCACCCAGATAGCCAAAATCAGATAGATTATGATACAATCGAAACATGACCAAATATTCTCCACCACTCGCTCTCTCGCATGTCTTTGTCTCCCGTCATCCCTTCTGTCGCTCAAGGGCGGCATCCTATCCCCTTGAGCTGTTCGAGCACAATATCTACGAGACGGTGCGCGGTCCGATACCCATCAACCCTTTCGTCAAACGACTCGCTCACGATGCTCTTGACCGTCGCCGGATCAAGCCGTAGATACGCAGGCACTGTGTCATTGGCCAGAAAATCCCAACGCGCTCGCTGGTCTGCATAATTGAATGCGGGCAGCGGTCCGCACCACAGCTTCTTGTACTCGGCCGGTGTCTTGGCGCCAGGCACGGGCATCGGCCCTGCAATGGTCATGCCGTAGGTGATGAACTCGCCCCAAGGCGGCGCGTGGTCGCGCACGCGGTTCCACTGCTCCGCGATGACCAGGTTCTGCTCCCGGTAGGTAATTCGTAGGGTGGCGCTGGGCGGGTTGGCCCACGCCGCCGCCGTCTCGGCGTCGGTGAGCCCAGCATCGCGCATCTCTTCCACCGCCGCCAGGCCGCCGTGGATGTACGCCACGTGCATTGCGACAATATCCATGAAGATGTGCTTCTGCATCGCCATCAGCATGGACGCATACCACCCGCCTCCCGGCAGACCGCCCAGGTCCAGTATGCCGGCGGCGAATGCGGAGCCGGCCATGTTGGCCAATGCCGTCCAGCGTAGCTGCTCCGGGTATGCGAGATAGAGCTTCGTGTAGTAATCAAAGACGCCAAACATGACATCTTGGTTCTGCTTTGCTGTGCGCCAAGGGTCCCAGTCTTGCAGAGAAATGTTTGCGTCTGCCGAGGCATTCACAATCCAATACTGCCACAATAAGGCCTTGTACCTAGTCGGGGGAAGCTGGGCAGCTCGGGCGGAGGCTAATGCTTGCTGGAGAGCCGATTGCTCATATGGCAGCTGTGGGTTCACACCCCCTTTCGATTCGCCGTTGGCATTTGTCAATGGCAGGTCAATGTACTGAAGAGGTGGCGTCAACGGAGCAGCGCTGATTCCGAATGCGATAGCCAGCAGCACGGCGGTTATACGCATGGTGTTTGGATGATTTGTTTGCGGGTTGTGGAGATTTATCAATATCTTTAATAGTTTGAAATTATGCGCGATTTCCCAAATTCTTCTCCTGAGGTATGGCGCCCCCTAGATGATTGATGACTTCCATCTGCGGGGAACAGCTGACGTCGCGGCTGAAGATGCCTACATCCAGCTGACCATTTACAGCCCCTGGTGAAAGACATTGTGGAAGGTTTCGCGTTTACTATGCTGAGAGGAAAGACATGTCTCGTATGGGGCCGGATCGTGCCCGCTTTGGGGGGGACGCGGACGAACCAGAGTCGTGGGTTTCTACGCCTGTAGCGACCGACAAGTCTCAACGTTTGTTCATTTATAGAGATGCTTGAACAAAAACTGTCGAATACAGCTGTATATTTTTCTCTTCTGCATTGGAAGTTGGAACGTGAGACACACTCCGTTTCCTGGCCATGCGGCTGAGGGACTGTTTAGACACGAATGTAGACACTGGTACACCGCAAGGCCCCAGCGAAGAGCCATATTTCATTAGCACGATATAAGTGACGTGAAACTAATGGGTAATGCAAAAGAGAATATATGCGAATTGAATGACGACTTACTGTTTTGCTATTTAGGACATGCATGTATTTTGGTGGCTTCCCCCCCTCCCCTCCCCTTCCTCTCCCATCTTGAAGAGCAAAAGTGATTTGCCCTGCAACAGCTTTAGGTGAGAAATACGACTTCCAAGGTACTAGGAATCCTTCAAATTAAAGTCTCCGAACATTGTACGCATGCGATCGGGAGTCATAGGTTCGGTTTAGGGGTGTGTGTTGCCTACCCTGAGCACTAAATACCCCAGGCGACTTGGCTGGCAGTATTGCGGATGGGAGACGGGTATGGCGTTCGATAAATCAGCCTTACTGCCTAGCCACGCTAGTATTGACACATTTGAACTGATCCGTCCCAATAAAGATGGCCGCAATCGCGTTCACAGGCATCCGAAACCAGGATGTTGTTCCCCACACGCAGCCTTACTCGTATGCTCCCTGTAAATAACACCACCATTTAGTCGTAGGATCTATTTAATAGACCAAGACGGGCTAGTTAAAAAAAGACATCAAATTAAGTGCCCGTTTTAGAGTCACCCGGTGTCTGTGGCTTTCCGCTGTCGGTCATCACGGCTTTGACTCACAGGCCGTGCTGGCGCTTCAGCCTCAACATACGCCTTGCATATATAGGCAGCCGGGTTCGTCAATGGGATCTGCCAACTAAACCAAGTGCATCCACGTTCAGAATAGAATTCTCCCATCATGGAGCGCGTGCGCAAGATTTGCTTTGATCCGCTCCTAACCACCAAGGAGCAGATCCGACAACGACTTGGCAGCCTGGCTGCCGGCACAGCCCATCCGTACAGCCCAGAGCGAATCCTGCTGTGCAAGGTCGACGATGCGATTCTGGAAATTGACATTTCCACGTACCCCGAAGACTTTTTCTACAATGCCGTAGACCTTGGCGAGATGGGCGAGGTTCTCCTCCGTCGCATGGCCAGGTTCTCAAACCACTTGGGTAAGTTGTTCTCGCCACGCAGCTGGCCAACTTGGTCCAGCGCGGCGTTCGAATCAATACGCTAATTTTCTCACGAATACAGCCGTCTTTAATGATTTCCAAATTGTGCAGGCCCCGGCATCCACGTTTCAAGTCCCCATTTCGTCTGGCGAGATTGCGATTCTGGCAGTCTCGACGCTAGAGCCGACCTATTGGGACTTTTGCTTCGCGGATGCAGAGTGCAACGCTTGCTGCTGGCTGGCGCGAGATACATTCCAAGGCATCACTCATAGTGGCGACATGATTCAAAGTCGCGATTTGCTTGACTATGTCAAAATTAATGAGGCGACACTCACCGACAAGGAAATTTGCGTATTTATCTCGGGTTACAGGGAAACGCAGATTACGAGGTTCTCGGGAACCCATCCAGCTCTAATGGTGGCCGATCATGTCGAAAAGGTACTTCATATTTGCTGTCTCAAGTTTTAGCTTTCCTTGCATAATTCCGAAATCGCATCTAACGATTCCGCAGACATTGTTCATTATCCCCGTCCCGCTGGACGCCGCCACCATAGGCGACGCGACCATCTGCTGCCCGGTAGTCTTCAAGCGTGATGGAGACGCCATTGTGTTTTCTATTCTCCCCAAAGCAACTACCGACTCGGGAATGTACTGCAATGCTTCCAGTTTGTCGAGCCCATCGTTTAAAGAAGCCATTTCTCGGGCCGACTTTTCAATGACGGCGGCCCTCCCCGCCCCTGCTCACGGTTCGTGGCATCCTTACAGCAGACGCAATATAGATTACTGACAAAAGTATACCTCTAGTTTCGGAGGATTCTACGGCAGAAGTATGCCAGGATATCCAGACTACAGCCACGATTGCATCCCAGGACAACGCCATCTTCATGACCAATGCCACGACCATCCCTCCACATCTCGATATGCGCGATTCTCAAGTGATCAAATTCGGCACTGGCCTAGAATTTACTACTGTCGACGGTGCATCTTTCATACGAAATCATGATTCCTCCACAGTATTGCCTTGCATTTGGGGTACTGAGTTTCAAGGACCTATGCTACTAGCAACCGGTGCTTGTCCGTCGAATGTGCCGTTTTCTACTGCGGGGGCGCTGTTGGAGTACTACGAGCAGCTCAAGTCTGTCGTCTTTCTGTTGAACGATTGTATGACCGACAATGCCCGAAATCTGGCTCCGTCATACAGGATGAATGCGATATTCGTTGTTCAGCCGCAATCGGGAGCGGAGTCCGACAAGCACAAGGACATCATCCACTACCTGGATTCAGTCAACATCAACGGAGTGACGGCACTCGCTGGACCTCAGTCCCTAATTTTGGTCCAGCTTGCGGATAAGTTTTACTTTTACCGGGGCATTGCCAACCGGGAGCATTTGAATACATCCTTGCTCGAGTTTGGAGCCGACGTCACTTCCACTGTCCAGTCTGCCGGCCTGCCAGCATTGCTCGAGCCTGCGGCAAAGCGCGTTTGCAATCTTGAAGACAACTCAAACACAATTTTCTTGCCCGTCTCAAAGCAGTTCGTTCGACCCAAGGACCTTGCCCAATTATTCTCCACGATGCCGGCTCTTCAAGTTCGAGGCATGGAAGAGGATATCTCAGCAGCCGTTCCACAACTCCAGATGCTTCTTAATGAAAAGGACCTTGTCGCGCTTTCCTGCACATTGGTGGAGGCCCTGGCCACAAAAACATCAGAAGCCACACGGCCCGCAAGAACTGCCTACATGGACTTCCTGCAAACGAACTGGGATAAACAGGATTCGGCTGCGTTAAAGCAAAAGGCCTTTTTGCAAGGAGAGCTGAAGAAGGTAAACAAAAAGATCCAAGTCGCTTTGGAGCCTGCTATCTCCAAGCTCTCGGCCATGATGTCCTTCCGAACGACGTCCAAGAGAACGCACGACTTGAAGAGGTTACAACGACAGAGCAAGATCAAGGGCAACGTTCAAGCAGCAAAGGATATGACTTTCGAAAGGCTGGCCGAGTATCTGGAGGAGTACGCCTCAGATATGGGCGTTATGGTGTTGAACATTGAAACTGGGCCATTTGGGCAGCTCTTGGGTAGCTTGACTGGCAAGCCGATTGATGCCGGTCCCTGCTGCGCTCTCGACTCGCGCATTCTCTACCTGGAAGGCTTGGATGCCGGAATTATTATGGAGCAATCGCAAAGCTCTCATGATGGACCTTTACGAAGCCAATCTGGTCCCTTGGTTCCCACCATGTCCATGCCGTACCTAAATCAGGGAGCAGGCTCAGGCTCCATGCTAGCATGGGTATGTTGGGACGAGTTTGTCAATCTGGAAACCCCCTTTGGCACTCGTTGGATGGAAAAGTGCAATGAAGCCCACATTTCGGCGCTGCGTATCATTATGCGCGCAACATTGAGCAGCGCCGTCATCTCGCGCGAGTACAATATCAACGCAGCTGCCCCCGAGACTGGACAGCTCATGGGCGCACTGCTGATGGCCTCCATGTCCAAGCTGGCAGACACGAGACAGACTGTCCCAGTAGAAACGGGAAAAGCAGAAGACACTGTGACAAAACTGATGCGAGGCCTGTTTGGCAATCTGTTGACGGTTGCAGGCTCCGGTGTGCGGCCGCTCAGCATGGCATGGCAGCTGTTCGGTCAAGAACCCCAATTCGATATCCCCGACAGCGACCAGGCGTGGCTGTGGTACCAGAGCATTGTCTCTCTCTACCCGTACACCGGATGGCCCTTGGCGCAATTTCACCAGAATTTGCAAAATCTTCTCGACAAGCTTATCGTGCGCGTGGTGACAAAGGGGGAGGACGCTTCAAGAGTGAAGAGGGACCGCATCGCGGACATGGCTCGATTCTGCCGAATCAGGAACATACAGCTGGACCACTCCCGCACCATCATCACTGTTCTTATGCGCATGCTTACAGAGGATGTGGACAAAGCCGCATGCGCATCACGGCTGCTGGCGTACCTGCCAGCACGGGTGGAGAGGCAGACGGATTCATATACGCGGCTGCTACAGTACCTTGTACATTTATCCAACGGCGGCGAGCGGCGCCGCGTTGATGACTCAAACGCCGCCAACGTCTACGCCCGTCGTTCCGCTGCGTTTAGCACAGTCAAGGCCCAGGTGGCTGAAGCATGCAAAGGCAACGACTGGGTGGCGATCAAGGACAGCTGCCAAGCGCTCAAGGACCTGCAAAAGTCCATTGCTGAGCGGTGGCATATCCAGCCCTCGGCACTCAAGGTGCAGGGTATAGCCGCCTACGAAAAGCTGATCGCCGCCGAGGTCCCGACCGGGGACATGGAGCAACAGCAGCGGACAAAGCTCCACATGTTGACGAGGGAGGTCTTTGGCGATGCCGAGATTCGGCGTGTCCCCTGGCAGATTGGCAAGAGTGGCGAATTTGGCGGTGACATTGAGCCTCTCGATGAAGCATTTGTCGAGGAGATGCTGACAGGCGAGGAGCCCGCGCTTCCAGCCGCCGCCCTCGCGGCAGGAAGCAGTGCACAAGCCCTAGAGGCACAGCCGCCGCCTGTGGAGGAAATTAAGGAAGGTGTCTTGGAAAAGTACAAGTCTTCTCTTCAGCCGGGATTTATGCGCGCCATCGAAAGGCAGATGACTTCCGAAGACGCCTGCACGCTGATGCATGTGCCCGTGCAGGCGATGCAAGTGTTTGCCAAGGCGCTGAATCGCGATTTCGTGTGGGAAGAGCTAGGCGGCAGGTTTAGAGTGGTGATGGTAGGGTTGCTGGAGAATCGATCTGGTCGTGTTGAGAGCCGTCCTGTGCGGAAGTTGCTCAACCTGGCTTGAGGGTAGCAAACAAGGTTGGAGAATTGCCTCGGGAAATTATTGGGCTAATACAACGTTGTCAACTATAAGGATAATATAACGGAAACTTTTTTTGTCACATGTACATTGTCAGCACACTTGTCTTGTCACAGTACACAGTTTGTTTACTCATCTGTTTCCGTTCTGTCAGTCATAACGTATGACAAGTGTAAAAGAGATGCACAACGAACCCCAGTCAGAGATGGCAGATTCAAGACAAAGTCTCAGAACAGGCCGCTATTTCAGCGCGGAGCGGCGCTGGCCGAGTGCTGCCTCATCTCCACTGATGAGCAACGGGCCGCCACAGCTCAAGGGTGGGACAAAGGCCAACCAGCGCATGACGGTAAAAAAAAAAAAAAAAACATAAAAAGTGTGGTGCGGGCGCTCTGCAGCTTGCTGTCGACAAGGGAGGGAAAAATAATGGGACAGATCTTGCATGCAGGGGAGTGGGCGGGCGGGCGCTGGTCTGATCCTGCTCCCTTGCCGGCGATGACGGGTTAACTAGCCTTTCGCCACACCTCCTCGTAGTCAAAGGGCTAAACAAGGGCAAGGCAAGGCAAGGAAGGATTCAGCGTTTTAGCGGCCCATCTCTGCTGCAAGTTGGGCCGTTTTAGCGACAAAGAGACGGTCGGCAATCGCGAAACCTCTCTCTTTTGTCCTTGTTCCACTTTCCATGGGGGAGGAGTTCCAGACCCCGCCAGGCGCAATCACTGGTGTGCAGCAAGCTCCATTGTTATACGTTTATTCCTACAGCGGCCGTGTAAGCCACTTCATCGGCGACCCCGGGGCTGCTGTCTGGGGTGTGGGCTGTGTGTGGTTCCATCTTGGTCCGTCTCTCGGTGCTGCAAGGCTTTTGGTGGCGGTCGCCTTGTATGCCTTTTACAACATCCAAAAAAAAAAAAAAAAAAGCAAAAACAAAAGCTGTTCCTGTTACTATCACAAATACCACCCCCGGCGGACGAGACATTATGGCCGACCAAGCCAGTCCGTCGCTGCAGGTGATTGTCCTGGTGAGTTGGTGCTGCCTCAGCTGATGGGACCGCCTTTTGTCGTTGTTGGCTTCGGTGTGAGCGAATGTAACAGCGGGCGCTGCCTAGCGCCCGTTGTTCTACAAACTTGGGGGAAATGAAGCACAACACGAGTCGAATATCAGCTCTTTGAAAATGAAACCGCGGATTTACGAATGCTAACTCTGTCCATAGGGCTCTGGAGGCGGACCGCAAGAGTCCAACGTCACTGCCTTCCTCGTCCGCTCGATAGAGCAGGACTGGCGCAAGGGCTCCCTCGTCGCCGTCGACGCCGGCGTGCACCTGTCCGTCATCACGCGCCTCATCGAGGAGGCGACGCCGTCCCCGACGCCGACGCCGCCCTTTACGCTGACCTCGGGCCCCTTTGCCGGCCTGCGTCTGCCGCACAGCACGGCGGCCGCCAATGCCGCCCACGTCACGCGGGCGCTCGTCGACACGTACCTCGTCACGCACCCGCACCTGGACCACATCTCGGGCTTCGTCATCAACACGGCGGGCCTGCCCGGCACGCGGCCCAAGAAGCTCGCCGCGCTGCCCAGCACCATCCAGGCGCTCAAGACGCACATCTTCAACAATGTCATCTGGCCCAACCTGAGCGACGAGAACAACGGCGCAGGGCTGCTCACCTACCTGCGCCTCGTCGAGGGCGGTAGTCCCGCGCTCGGCGACGGCGACGCCAAGGGCTACCTCGAGGTCTGCGAGGGCCTGCAGGTCAAGACGTGGAGCGTCAGCCACGGCCACTGTCTGGAGCGGCACAGCCATCGCGGGTCGACGTCGTCGAACCCGTCGACGCGCTACGGGAGCCACGACGCGTCTGGGGGCAATCATCATCACGCGACGCCGCTGCGGCGGGACACGTACGGCACGCCGCACATGCTGCCCATGTCCCGGACGCACTCGCTCGTCAACCAGAGCTTCACGGGCATCGCGTCGCCGCGCGCAGCACCGTCCCACGAGACGGAGCGCGTCTGCGTCTACGACTCGAGCGCCTACTTTATCCAGGAGCAGACGACGCGCCGCGAGATTCTCATCTTTGGCGACGTCGAGCCCGACAGCGTCTCGCTGAGCCCGCGCAACCTGCACATCTGGCAGGAGGCGGCGCCCAAGATCGCCGCCGGCACGCTCAACGCCGTCTTCATCGAGTGCAGCTACGACGACGCGCAGGGCAACGACCGCCTCTACGGCCACCTCAAGCCCGTCTTCGTCATGGAGGAGCTGCGCGCGCTCGCTGCCGAGGTCGACGTGGCGCGGAAGCAGCGCGCGCTCGAGTCCAAGAAGCGCAAGCGCGCGAGCCTCTCGGAGCAGGGCCGCGACCGTGGCGGTGGCGGACGCATCACGTCGGCGGCGGTGGCATCCCGTGCCTGCGCTTCCGCCGCCGCCGAGGACCCGGTGTCGCCCAAGTCGCTCAAGCCCAGCCTGCGGGAGACGTCGGCGGATGTGGTGATGCGGACGGGTGGTGGGGACGAGCGCGCGGACACGCCGCACATTGCGACGCCGACGGCCGATCTGTCGCTACACGATGATGATGTGGGCGCCATGGCGCTGCCAGCGGCGGCAGCAAACACGGCGACGTCGCCTCGTCCGCTCAAGGGGCTCAAGATTGTCATTATACACGTCAAGGAGACATTGTCGGACGGGCCGCCACGAGGGGATGTGATTCTGAAGCAGCTGCAAGACTACGAGGAGGAGGCGCAGCTAGGGTGCGAATTTGTCATTTCCAAGTCGGGCCAGTCGTTTTATCTGTGATACCAGGTCCTGTTCATCGCTTTTGTTTGGTTGGGCTCTTTGGATACCTTGTCCTGAATCAGTCGGGGGCAATGTTGGTCATGATTCACAACATCTAGTACCTCATTTGCTGGCCATCTTTTTTTATTTTGCTTGGGATAATGGTGCTTTCTTTTGGTGTATTTTTATTTATCAAGGTTCTGGAACATTTCGACTCTTGGGTGGCACTCTATCTATTTGCATTTATAAGTACATGTCCATTATTTTTTGTTTCCTCTTCAATCCTTTCTTTTTGTGTCTACGTCTGTGGCATGTTCTAAGCCTTGCGCTCGGGTAGCTTCTCATACCCTTCCAGGCCACCGAGGTCTTCCTTGAACTTGGGACGGGTGAGCTCCACGCCCTGTGTGGTGCGAGAGTAGGTGATGCCACCAAGACGGCCCATGGGGCGCAGAATCTAATCTCCAGTCAGTATGTGTTTGCCATGTACAAAGCCTGCGTGATTCACGTACAGCGGGGTCGACAATGTTCTTGTCGTCGTTGAGCGCGTCCTCGCGCACCCAGAACCTCGTGCCCTCGACAAAGACGGTGGTGCCCGACTTGCTGCCGGGCTTGACGCGGCTGTCCCACTCCCGGAAGGAGTCGAGTTTGGCCTCGACGCTAAACACAGCCTCCTTGACGCGGGCGCACTTGACCGTCTCGCACGAGTAGTCGGGCGTCAGGCCGCTGACGCGCCACTCGTTGGCGCCAAACGGCGCGTCGATGCTGGCCGAGTTGGCGGCCTCGAGGTAGGTCTCGGAAATGATGTTGATGACGCACTCCTTGGAGTCGAGCAGGTTCTTGAGCGTGTCCTTGGCCGCGGCCACGCTCGACGAGAAGCCAATCATGAAGACGGGCGGGTCGTGGGTGACGACGTTGAAGTAGCTAAATGGCGCGAGGTTGGTCACCTTGCCGTCGGCGCTGCGGGTGCTCACAAAGGCAATCGGCCGCGGCGTGATGGCCGATATGAGCAGCTTGTAGTTGAATGTCGCGGGCCGGTCCGCGGCGTGCGGATCGAGAGCGACGTGCGGACGGTCGGCGCCGGCGTCGGCGAGGCGGTTGCGGCCCTGGCCAAACGCCCACTGCGGGTCGGCCGTCTTGGTGAAGTGGAAGGCCTGGGCCTGGTCCGCCTCCCAGTCGGGACGCGAGGCCTCGACCTTTTTGAAGTCCGGGTGCGGGTTCCTGTTGATGCTGTCGGCCATGGTGACGGAGAAGAGCCGGCGATGTGCAGGACAGCGGGGTGCGGCGAGGACGTGACGAGATGAGGTAAGAGAGAATAGTCGGACACGGTGCATGAAGAGAGTGTGCAATGTCGAAGATATGTAAAATATCTGTAAAAAAAAATGGTACGGGACGACAAAGGGAAAAAAAAAAAAGTGCCTTATAAAGAACTTATAAAGCGATGGAATGACTGTGGTTCCGTCATCGCGCGGCGTCCGCTCGGGTTGCAGCCCGGGAGACCAGGAACCCCGCCATCTATCTAGTGGGGGGGCATGATAAACGTCATGGTTTAACTGGCGCAATGCCAGTGATGACAAATTCATTTGTTGCGACGTGCTCCTTACCCAAAACACTTTTTTCGGTATTTATTGTTGACCAGTATCTGGACTGTGATTTACAGATGTCGGGGCGTGTCTGGGGAGGCTTGTCGTCCGACTTTTGCCGTTCCGATCGGGGCGTGACGCGATTGGCCAGAACGAGTATAGGGAGCTAACAAGTTCTCTGGGCATGGGCAACGTTTAAAATAGTAGCGTCTCCGTCCAAGAGTGTCTACTTAATGTTGATGGGGAAATGGGGCACAGGAACTCTCGTGCTCTGTCGTCGCTCATCTCCGCTATGCTGCCTGCAGAGCCCGTTGCGCCGCCGTAGCAAAGAGCCGCCCCCGGCCCCATGCTGAGAAACTCTGCTGCTTCTTTCATCTTTCCTGGGCCGTTCAGGCGCAGACCAAACCACCAAATCTGGGCTAGTCCCATCTTGTCACCATTTCCCGTTCCAACAACACCCAGCTCACCAGCCGGCATTCAGAAGCATCACGCGAGCGAGGCAAACCTACTCCGGCTTATTCTCTGCACATGTCACCCATCTGCCTCTTGGTGTGTCGTCCGGTGACGGGATTGGTCAGGATCCTGTGCTCTCACTGAGATCTCCCGTTATGAATGCGGGGAACATCACTAAGATGGCCGGATGGATGGGTGGCGCCTGTTCTGGCGTGTCCCAGTAACTCAAGGTCTGGCCATGGTCAGCTTACAGCTATAAAGGCAGCAATACCGACTGGAAAATGTAAAAAAAAAATCACGCTCTCATTCTCTTGTTCTTTGTCTGCATCTACTTTACCTACTACAGACGTGCATTGCTGAACCGCGCAAGAAAAACTCATATTCTGCCACTTGCACATATTTCCACCTACCACATATTACCGTACAGCGCAAATACACATCATAATGCCGCCCGCTAAGCTCGCTGCCGCTTCTCCCGCCTTTATGCTCCTCGGAGGCGTATCGTCGCTCCCCAGCGGAACCCTTGTTCGCGGCCTCCTCAACAAACCCAAGGCTATGCCGCAACGCTTCCGCGACGTCGAAGCTGAATGGGACTATCTGCAGCTCCGAACGTATGGTGTCGGCGTCCCAGAGCGTGCGTCCAAGATGAAACGCCGCAGCGAAAGCATTGATCGCGCATAACCGGTGTCGCTCATAGTACCGAAATTTGGAACGAGAGTATGGCGCGGGCGTGGTACACTCAGCATCGCGCGACACACTCGCAGAGTGCGAGTATCATATGTGTATCTTCTTTTTTTGAAGAATAGCGAGTTTTTCTGTACAAACTTATTGGCAATTACTTTTTTACGCTTCCAGATGTTACCTTTGATGATATCGGATCTACACTGACGTGAGATGCATAATACCCCAGAGTAATACGTCTTGGCGCTACACACTGTACTTGTGGTATGCCGGAATTGTCTTGCCGTGTAATCGAGCTAGTCGAATAAAGCTAGATCGTAAATCCGTTATTTTTTTATTTCCTTTATATATTTACTATTATTCTTTTGCCCATGTATTTAGATGCACCTACTGGTTGGTGGTCCACCAGGCGAGACTGCCTATGGAACGTTCAGAAGTTGGGGGTAGAGACTGACTCCGCAGCATTACGACTTGGTATATTATTAGTAAATATGATTCAAAATACGGTTACTTTGTCCCATACCAGGCTCGCAGCGTTGCGAGGCGCATCGCAGCCGTCTATGCGAAGCCCGGCCCGCAAGACCCACCTAAGCTGCCTAGCACAACTTTTTTTCAACCTCGCCGATGACTTGATCCTCACAACTTTACTCACGCCTGCAATGACGCATCCCCGCGAGCCCTAATGTCTTTCATGACACTCCTTCGACTCTCTTCTTGACATATTTGCTCTTTTCTATCTATCCATGGAACCATGGGGCATTTTACAACGCAATTC
Organism: Samsoniella hepiali; assembly: GCA_001455915.2. NCBI lineage: Eukaryota > Fungi > Ascomycota > Sordariomycetes > Hypocreales > Cordycipitaceae > Samsoniella > Samsoniella hepiali. Next base: position 1,888,010 of record LNDK02000051.1, on the reverse strand, counting down.
TCCTCTCTTAGCTCTTCACTTCAGACCTCGTTGTCCCCGGGACATTTGCATTAAATATTTTACTTGCCGCGCAGCATCCACCGTGCCCCGACGACCGAATATATATAATACACGCTCTCCAACACTCTTTTGTGCGACACCTGCCCGCTTCGGTTCGACTTTAGTGGCCAGACACTCATCCAAGGGTAGCAGAAAGGACCCTACGACCATGACCACGACGGTTGAGCTGGCCACGGTGCCCACGGCCGATACACCAGGGACGTGCATCTACGTGCACCACGAAAAGCGCTCCTACGTATTTGGCCATGTGGCCGAGGGCACGCAGCGCGCCTTTTCCTGCCGCAAGCTGCACCTCGGCGGCACTGAGCACCTCTTTCTCTCCGGCGCCGTCGGCTGGTCGCAAATGGGCGGCCTGATTGGCTACCTTTTGAGCATCGGCGGTGCGTTTGACGCGGCCAAGGAGTTTCGCGCAACGGAGAACTCGAAGCGCGCAGAAAAGGGCCAGAAGATGCTGCGCCAGCTTCGGAACGAGGGTGTGACGGTCCACGGGGCGGACAATCTGTGCCATATCCTCGCCGCGGCGCGGCCCGTCATTTTTCGCCAACCTGTCGCCGTGCGCGCAATCGAGTGCAGGGAGGACCCGCGCGGCGCGGATCCTGCAATGACGGCGCCGGATTGGGAGGACGAGTCGATACGCGTGTGGAAGATGCCGGTGCGGAGAGCCCGCTCAAGCACCCCGACCAAGCGCCGACGCAGCAGCAGCACGGCCAGCAACGGGAGCAGTAGCGGCGTGTATAAGCCGGCTTCGGAGCTGTCTGATCCCTCCGTGGCAGGGTTGGTCATGGAAAAAATCATGTTTACGGGCAGCCATGATAAAATCGTTCTGGTCCCGAAGAACATTGACGAGCTGACACCAGAGGACAATGCAATCGTAATAGAGGGCAATAGCATGCGGCGCTTCAATGGTCCCTTTGGCGCCGATGCGCCCAAGTCATTCAGCAAAGCAGCCAAGGCGTGGGTGTTTCCTGGTGCCGACGCTACGCCTCCTCTCAAGGGAGACATGGATGGCATCAACGCCATTTCACACGGCGCACTGCCGCGAACATCGTATTCGGAGACGTCCATGAGTTATATTATGAAGTGCCACGACCGACGTGGCAAGTTCAATACCCAGGCCGCCAAAGAGCTTGGTGTGAAACCCCAGAGCTTCAAGCTCCTGACAGCCGGGGAGACCGTCACGACAGAAAATGGCACTGTTGTCACTCCCGACATGGTGCTTGGGGAGCGCCAGCCCGGCAAGGGAATCGCCGTCGCTGATATCGGCAGCCGTGACTTCCTCGACGCATTTTTTGCGCGTCCCGAGTGGACAAACCCCGAAATCATGTCCGACATTACATCTATGTATTGGATTCTCGGCGACGGTCTAGCGTCCGATCCCAAGGTCGAGCAATACATCAAGGCACATCCGGACATCAAGCATGTCCTGTGCTCCTCCAACACATGCCCCAACATGGTCAGCAATGCAAGCTCTGCCGAGATGCTCGCCAAGCTGCGCCGCATCGATCCTGAGCGGTTCCCCTTTGTCAACTTTGACAACGCCGTCGACTACCAAACGCCCGACAATGTCTCCTCCATTGAGCTTGGTCGAGCGGGAAACAAGGTCCAGATCATGCCGCGCCTGTTTTACAAAGACGACGCCATCGCGCCGTTTCCTGATCTGCTTGCTGCATTCAACTCTGTGGATGAGGAGGCGCTCGAGCTCGCGCGAAAAGCCAAGGCCAAAGCTACCGATCCAAACTTTCTTGCGCGCATCGAGCGCCAAGAGGCCGACATCCCCAACCGCGACGCGGAAATTATTCCCCTCGGCACAGGCTCGAGCGTGCCCAACAAGCACCGCAATGTGTCTGGCACCTTGATCCGTGTTCCTGGTATTGGCAACTACCTCCTCGACTGTGGTGAAGGTACGCTCGGTCAAATCAAGCGCCTATTTGGTGCCGAGGGTACCGCCTCTGTCCTGCGCGACCTGCGCTGCATCGTCGTCAGCCACCTTCACGCAGACCACCACATGGGTATGGCAACCACCATCAAAGCCTGGTACGAGCAGGCTCTCGCCGACAAGAGCGAGGCCCTCCTCGCCATCAGCTGCATCGGCCGCTACCGCACCGTTCTGCAAGAAATTTCCCAAGTCGAAGACATTGGCTTCCACAGGCTGCGCTTCCCGAGCTGCGCCGACTCGCGCGACCGCGATCGCGATACGACGACGGCCGCGGACCTCGCCGCGCTCGGCGCGCCCGACTCATTTGGCCTGCGCGGCATCAAGCGCGTGCCCGTCGCGCACTGCTGGCGGGCGTACGCGACGGAGCTCGAGCTCGTCTCGGGCCTGCGCGTCGCGTGGTCCGGCGACTGCCGCCCGTCGAGCCAGTTTGCGCAGGCGTGCCGCGGCGCGCACCTCTTGGTGCACGAGTGCACCTTTGGCGACGACATGCAGGACCACGCAAAGTACAAGATGCACAGTACCATGGGCGAGGCGCTCGGCGTGTCGCGGGCGATGCAGGCCCGGCGCACGCTGCTGACGCACTTTTCGCAGCGCTACGGCAAGGCGGACGCGCTGCAGCCCGTCGAGGACGGGGCGGCAGGCAGCGGCGAGGATAAGGAGGAGTCGGTCCTGCTGGCGCACGATCTGATGCGCGTCAAGCTGGGCGACTTTCAAAAGGCGGCATGCTATATTCCGGCGATTGCGCAGGTCATGGCCAAGACGACCGATGCCTAGAGCATATCCGTCACATTTTTTGTTAATTACTTATAGACCTTTTGTCCCACTCTGATACCCAATAGACGGCGGAAATTCTGTACAAACATCTCTCGTTCCTATGACTTTGTATTTACACAGCCATCAGCCATGACAACAGACAAGCTTCCTGGTCCCCCCCCNTTATTACGCCCGTCCCTCTCGCCTTATATCGAGTCAATCCAATCCACTTCTCACAAGCTGACAATGAAGACGATAAAAATATTCAAAGAGAAGGGAAAACAAACGACGACAACGTGATTTATTCCGAAAACCTGACCTCTTTTCTGACCTGCCTCTGATCCTGCAAAGTCGAAAAAAGAAAAAAAAACACACCATCAGCAAGCTTCACCCCGACGAGCCGCACCGCCGCCTTTCGCCGCCGTAGCCCAACAAGACCGACGAACTCACCGAGTACGCGCTGCCCTCGCGCGCTGCTGCTACTGCCGCCGGCACCGGCAGTCGTTCATACCCACGTCGCAGCGGGACCGGAATCCCGCTGCGTGGCCGTCGTCCTCGCGGCGATTCTCTGTCCCCAGCACTGCTACCTGCTTCTTCCCAGCGCTTTGCGGGCGCCGTGTCGTCCTCCGTAGGGCTGTACTCGGACGGCGACGACGACGGCGACGCGCTCGTGGGCGCGCTCCTGGTAAAGATGGACGAAGGCGTGCGGAGGACGCTGGCGGCGGTGGTGTCTGTGTCATGGTGAGCATCGTCAGTGGCCGAGAGGTGTGCCTCGGGAGGGTCCATGCAGCGGCTACCGCGGAGAATGTAGCGCTCGTAGTCGGCATTCCACGGCTCACCTGCAGAGTCCGACGACGATACCGGGCTGGCGCCGGCGCCGTCGACACGGGCGCCGCTGCGAGGTCGCGGTAGCGGCGGCAGCGGCTTGGCACGCGCCGGGGGGTCGTCGTGGTTGGTGTGGACGCGGGGAGGCGAAGCAGAAGAAGACGTATCCGCGGGTGTGTGGTCAAAGCACATGGTGGCCCGTCTGGCGGTCGTGTTGGCGCCGTCGCCGGGCCGAGCAGAGCGCTTCTCCGGCAAGTGCGGCGAGTATCCTTCCCTCTGGGCCGTCCTCTGTCGCCGTCTCCGGCGGCCGGCAACGTTCTCGTCGTCCTCGACGACGTAACCATTGTCGTCATCCCCGTCGCTCTCACTAGCCTTCATGTACTCTTCCACGTCCGCCTCCATCGGCGGCCTCGGCCAGCCGCCGCGCGTGTACCGTCTCCTCCCCTCAGGCAGCTGCCAGCGTCCCCCTCTTCCCTGTCCCTTGGCACCACTACCTCCACTCATCTCGGCCCGCAGCTTCACCACCAGGCCCGCGATCCGGTCGCTCTCGCTCCACATGTCGCGCCGCTTGCGCAGGGTGTAGCACGCGCCGATCCAGGCCTCGACCATGCGCAGCAGCAGTGGCGGCGGCGCCGCCGCCGAGGCGTTGTCCCGCCGGCCGGCCCCCGCGTGCGCGTGCCGCACCAGCAGAGACGTCCGCAGGTCCCTGAGGAACTCCATCGAGCCGCCGACGACGGCGAGCTTGCACGCCGTGCAGGCGAGGTCTCGCGCGCACCGCGGCACCGACAGGCCCAGCGGGCGGCGTGTCGTGTCCTCCCAGCGGCTCTTGCCCATCCACAGCACCGAGAGGCGCGCGATGTTCCGCAGCCAGAGCGCGACGGCAGCGTCGTCACCCTCCTCCTCCTCATTGCTTTTGCCTAGCTGCCGCTTCCTCCTTGCACGGTCCTCGAGGTACTCCCGGACGTGGTCGACGTGGCGGGTGCTCTCCTCCATGACGAGGGCCATTAGCGCCGACAGCACGCACGGGTTGAGCTCGCGGTGGTGGGTGCAGAACTCGGTCGTGCTGTCCGCCTGCATCACCTCGTGCGGCTTCGCAAACTCGCCGCGGATGAAGACGTCGGCCATGAGGGACAGCGTGCCCTGCCGCCGGATCGACACCTCCTGCAGCGTGGCAATCTGGCGCCGCTGGCGAACGAGCCAGTCGGCGCAGGCGGCCCTGGTCTTGCGCGTCGTCGTGGAGCGCTCAAAGTAGAGGATGCGCGCGAGGGCTTCGACCGCGGGCTGCTTCAGGGCCGCAAAGGCCGCGGGGTCGTATTGCGTGGCTGGCGTCTTGCTCATTGTTGCTTGGTTCGATGGCGTGGAATGGTGTAACTGTACAGTTGAACCAACGTGTTTTCTTGGAGTACCTACATCAGTTGAGTGAGCGCAACTACTTTATACATACAAGACCATGTATAGTGTTTGGCTGGTAAAGCAGACAGCTTCAAATCCGGTTGTCCTTGCAAACAACCAACACCCAACTTTGTTTCATTTCATAGGTTGTGATTGGGGGCGCAAACGGAGAGGTTTTCGATACGTGCAAAGAGACAAAGAAGACGGAGGCACTTGGCTGCCGCTTCTTTCGTGCAAGCAAAGTGATACTCTTTGCTTCCTAATAAGTGAATCATGCAGTGGAAGACGGCAGGCGCTTGTGCACCAGAGTGACATGCTGCACACATCATTCACACTTTGCCGCCGCTACCCGTGTTGGGCAGCGCCAGTACTCTTCCGACCCGACAGCAGCAACAAGAATAAAGAGACAATGACGTTTGACTTTTTAGCGCTGAAGTAGCCACGGCAAGGCTAAACACACACACACGTACAGCCAAGGGCTATTGTTGTTCTAAATAGTCTGCAGAAAGCTTCCTTCTAAATTACATTATATGCATACATGTAAGACCAACTGCCCCCTTAATCAAACCATCCATATAGACCAGCCATGATGACAGCCAACACGGGTGGGACAACCCAGTGCTGCGCCGCACCGCCTCCCGTCAGCATGCGGCTCACAAAGCCGTCCGTCGTCGCCAGCGCCACGCCGGCGGCCAGGCCCGTGGCCAGCATCGTCTCGTCACCGCTCCGCCAGAGGAGGGCGAGGAGCGAGCCCACCGCAACGTTGCGAACGCCCCAGATGCGCATCAGCGCAAAGCTCAGCTTCCGGGCCTGCGGCTCGGCGGGCACGGGAAACTGCAGCGCCCAGAGGTGCGCGGCCGGGCGGGCCATGCCGTTGAGGCCCAGGAGCACGAGACTTGTGCTGAGGAAGAGACTGGCGTTGGCAAAGTTGGGATGCGACATGGTGGTGACTCGATGTAGGTTTTGTGTGTGTGTGTGTGTGTGTGTGTGTGTCGCAGCTATGTTGTACAGAAGATGGGTTTGATGGGTTTTGTGTCTAGCCAAGAGGTGTGTATTTGGTATTGATATATAATTTGAACCAGCTAGCTACAACCAGTTTCTATACTATAATTCTCTTTGCGTTGCGTAACACCTCCGATAATTCCGGCTTACAATATACTAGGCCGCAACGCCGCCAAAATTCCACACCAAGTCCGCATCTCGTTAATAAGCACTACTAGTTACCAACAGGCTTTGTACTATCACCGGAGCAAATGCATTATTCATCCATGTTGAACACACTATTGTATGCCATGAATTACAAATGGAGACTTTGCTGTATGCCGTATGTTTTATTGCTTGTACGTATATCTTTGCTCACTAGGGATTTCGCGGCAGTCATGAGTCTATATATGTGTGTAAGTTTGAGCCACCTTCAACAGGAAGTACATCATAGGCAAGGCGTTTCAAAGCCATCTGCATAGAGGCAGCCTCTTTCTCACTGAGCATGCTCACGAGCGCCGGGCACAACAATATATTGACACAAAATAAAAGCAAAAGGCCAAAAGGAAATGTAGTCATTAATTATATACAATGCACGTCGACATTTCCAGAGTATTCTCGCTGGCCTTCCCGCGCCAGCTCCAACATGTCGATAAAGACATTGTCCATCAAATAACAATCGTAATATGTATATATTGTCAAGGCATTTGACGCCTTGTCCCCAAACCATACGGAATTTCAGCGCGTTGCCCCAAGGACATAAAATGCAACATAAAAAAAGGCTGACGTCTCGTCATCATAAGGACGTTTTAAGTCCTTGCGGGAAAAAAAGATTGTAACCACCTGTGGTACAGGGCTAAAGCCAACAAATGAAAGAAGGTGTGCAGTAAATGCAAAAAGTGCGGTTCAAAGAACGCCCAAGTGACTGTAACGCTGCTGACTGCCCATGGCCAGTACCAGCTCGCAGTTCCCAATGCAGCCAGCCTTCGAAATGCTGGTAACAAACGCCAAATCATTCGCAGATTAGTCATTGCAAATATGTATATATCCAAGATTTATCCAATAGGTTGGGCGCTTTGGGCGTCTTGGCCCATTCGCTTCTTTTCCATTCGAATTTTGGCCGCCTCCGTTCCGTCGTCGGGAGGTGCCATTTCTTTGAACCATGGATGATTCAGTGCCTCGCGGGCCGTGATGCGCTGTGAAGCATCATAGATGAACATTTTACGTAGCAGATCGTGGAAGTTCTTAAAGAACGTCGTGTTCTTCGGAATTATGTCCTGGTAATGGTCAGTAACCGTTTTTTACGCACAGATTTGATAGACAAACATCAAGATTCTTCATGGCCTTAACAAAGCGCTTAGAGCTCCGCGAGGTATCTGGAGCTGGATAGTCAAGTTTGAGTCGTTTGAAGTATCTACAGATGTGTTAGTTGAGGTCCGAAAAGATAGCACATGGGCACATACTTGGAAGCCGGATTTCCACCTGCTCTAGTGGACATTTTGTTAATGGTTTGGACAAGATGAGGATCTATCCGTTGCCCAATGACCTGTTCCATCATGGCAAGATGTTCCAAGTTGTCGTGTGTTTGGAAAAGGGCGTCGCCAGTGAAGAATTCCACAAGGATGCAGCCGATACTCCAAATATCGCAAGGGAAAGACCAGCCGAGGCCGAGAATGATTTCGGGAGCACGATAATGACGGGTAGAAACGACAGATGAGTGATATTCGTCCTCGAATGTGGCAGAGCCAAAGTCGATGAGTCGAATTTCGGTATCGAGCAACACGCGCCGTTGTGTGGCTTGCCGATTAATCGTCGTCGAGGCGGACGGAATCTTTCTGTGATAGGTAAAAGTTTGATATGAGTTGTCGTATAGTAGGATATTCTCAGGTTTGAGATCGGTATGTATTAAGTTAAGATCGTGAAGGACTGGCAAGTGTTAGCGAGGAAAGCCAAATTCAAGGACACGATACATACAAGCAACGCTGGTAAGCAGTTGGCGAGCGAATTTTTGGATCTGGCTGTTGGGAAATGGAACAAAGTGGTTGCCTTTGAGAAAGTCAAAGACGCTTTGGCCGAGAAGATCCATGACAATGCAGATATGGCCACGATAGTCGAAACAGTCTCGTAGATGGATGCATCGGTTTCTGTTGGTGGGATCGTTTGCTTTCAAGGTGGCAAAGACACGGAGCTCAATGCGCGAAGCGTCACGGTATTTTTGGACCGAGCGGATAATCTTGACAGCGACGGCCTCGTTTCGCCGGCGGTCACGGGCCTGGACAACCTTGCCGAAAGTACCTTGGCCAAGGAGACTTTTAATCTTATCTGCGAGTATATCAGTATGGGCTTAACCCGACGGAAAGGTTCGGAGTGTATCTTACACTTGTCTGTAAGGTCTGCATCGGGGACAACGATATAGTGACCGTCGTCGTCGTCAACCTTGGCAGTCTTTGAGTACTGCTGGATCTGCAGGACGGTTAGCGCTGTATTTATGGCCACGCAGCGATGAAAAAAGATGTACATACGTCGTGGACAACTCGTACGTAGACGTCGGCAGCCTTCTTAGGCGGGTACGGCGGTGGTACATAGGCTTCGAAGGGATGACCAAGTCCCTCGATATCACGGCGTTTAGCCTCGATAGCGACTTGTTGACGGGTGCGCTTCCTCTTGAGCGGGGTAGTCACGGAATCGGGCAGGCCATTGGAAGACAATGACGTTGGAGCCGTAGTCTGAGCGGCAGAATGATGGCCATCGCTGGACAAAGTCGAGCTGCTGGGTGTGATGTTGTGCTTTGGGGTCGCTGCGTGAGAGCCGGCGACAGGCTGGATGTGGTAGTGGGTCGGCTTCACTTCATCTCGGCGGCGACGCTTCGCAGGCTGTGATTGTTGTAGTTGCTGCTGATGAAGAAGAAGAGCGCCGTCTGGGGCGATGATATGGCTGCTGGGGGCATGGCCGTGGGTGAGCTTGCGGCCCTGATTCGCCTCTGGCTCCGGCGTGTCGTCAATTACTATGATTTCCTTGGGGAGGCCATTGCGGTAGAAGTTGTTCCAATTAGGCTCTCGGGAGCGGCGACGTTTGCGGGAGGCAAGATCGTCGACGGTACCGCTAGTCGTGACCGTGGCCGTAGCCGTCATGGTCGTACTGCTGGACATATTGGAGGTGAAACTATCGTCAGGGCGAGAGGCGGAGGTGTAGCCAGGCAGGTCGAGGTAGGTATGGGGAGGGGGCGGCGGCGGGTGGTCTAGCAGGCCATCGGTCGGGGCAGACTCGTTGTCGATGTGGTAGCGATGCAGATGAAGCGGGCTCGGGTGGCCGTAGGCGGGAAGCAGATGTGCGGTGCTCGATGCAGCGGCGGACGGAGGGACGAGTGAGTTGGAGACGGCGACGGGAGCAGCAGGACGGTAGCCCGGCGAGGCAGCGTATTGTTGTTGATGGGCGGCGTAGGGTGAGTGGTAATGGCGTGGGTGGTGGTAGTGAGGGAGCGTGGCCGCCACGGCAGTCGCAGGCGTCGACATGCCGCTAGTGGTGCCGTGCAAGCAAGGCGTGGGATTTGTCGGGTTGCGGTTCTCGAGAGGAGCAGAGTGTCACAGACAGAGGCAACTATGTTGTTGAAAGGACGACGTTTTCGAGATGAAGCCACGACTGTCCGAGTCAGAGTGTTCGGCTGGACTGGGGGATTATTTTCGGGAAAGTTGGAACACGGGCCGGGGTGGGAGTGCTAAGAAAAAAGAGGTGCTAGAGCCTTGGTGCTAAAGTGACGAGCGTGGTGGCGGTGGCTTTGGGCGTGTAGGAGGCTACTAGGCAGTAGGAGGTACCGACCTGCTGGTCGGTGGTGGTGCGTTATGAGTGTTTGGGTGGCTGCAACCAGAGCGCCCTTGACAATTGGCAATTGACAATTGGTACGTGTTTCCATTTACCCGTACCTATTACCTACAGAAGTGTACTACCCTATTTATGTATCTACGCATCTACGAAGTGTAGGTAATAAAAGGTATTTAGACTTCACCACAACGATACTAGCTCGAGCGGATGGCGACAGTGGCATCTTTAGTGGACTACAGTGGGCAGCGGACACGATGCAGCGCCATCGCTCCCTACCAGCCCACCAGCTGACAGCCAAAGTCAAAGTAAAGTCACCTGCTGGACCACCGTGAGCGAGCCTGCTTGCAACGTAGAATGGTGCGCTGATTTGAGTCGTAAAAGTAATCTACAATGAGGGGGATGATACATGCGCTTTCTTAAGGATGTCCAAGCAAGCCCCTCAACCAAGTCAACAAACCACAGAGAGAGTAGGAGTAGGAGTGGGAGCGAGTGGGAGGAGGGAAGCGGCATGTCCTCGTGGCTGCATGTTCCAGGGCCAGTCTGCGTGGAATGAGTGCAGAGGCAGGCTGAAAGGCTGGATGGTGGCCTCGCAAAGGGAGGGCCGCAACAAACAGAAAACAGGGCTGCGACATGCGCCTGCAATCAAGAAGGCGGCAAGGAGAAGAAAGGAGGATGCGAGCAAAAAAGTAAAAAAGAAAGAGATGACCAGAGTCCATCTCGACTCTCCTGCGCTGTGCCGCCTTGCATCTTGTGCTGCCAGTCGACGGCCGCAAGGAACCAGCGTTAGCGTGCAAAAAAAACGCACTGTAGGTAGGTACCTACGTGAATACTGGCAATGCATGCACGGCGGTGCAGTAATGCACGATGTGGCGTTGTACCAGCACGCGAAATCTCTGCGGAAACCGCGGCAGGTCAAGTTTCTTTGTCTACAAAGACCCCCGACAATGTCTTGCCTCAATTATTTCTACTGTGTCGAAAACATTTCTTTTTTCTCGCAGCCCGATGACCGTTGCAAAAGCCCAGCAAAACTCTCCGTTGCCTAGAGCCGTAGTGACTAGGTACCTAGGTAGGTACGCAGCGTTCACTGACGCACAGGAGGGCGGTGGTTGGCGAGGCACGGCTAACCACGTTGGCCCGAAAACTCTACAAAAAACAGTTAAAAAAATCGAAAACTTTATTAGGAATGTACACTACTTGACTACACAACCAGGCAGCTAGCCAACTAATAATAACCCACCTAAGAACATTTTCCACAGAAAGAAGCGCAGTCGAAAGATGGACTAAACAATGGGCCGTTGTCGTCATGGACAAGAGAGAGTACTGGTAGACATGACCTGACAGCAGGCATGTAGCAGACCGCTTTCAGCACCTGCCTGCTTCACCAGAAATGTCCGCTCTTTTCTCATGCGCATCACAAAGCAACCAGCAACGACAGAAAAAACCCTCAGCCCAAGGCGGGCTTGGTTTTGCCACCCCCGTTGACTGGCGCCGCGCATGTTGACAAGGGATCAAGATGGATGGTGCACTAAAAACTATTTTACCCTAAACAGCCTAACAGGCGTCGCCGCCCGCACTTATCACCGCAAACTACCTAATAGAAATGCTGCTAATAAAGCAAGCCCGCAGCAGGCAGGCAAGCAAGGCGCTGGCTGCACGGCGGGAGGGGTGGGGTCCTGCAGACGATTGGGGGTGCGGCCCGCGGTCCAGCATCGGCGCATGAAATGATGTGAGCATCAAAAGAAGTCTTGATCGACTTTTGTGGCAAGGTTGTTGGAATTTCACATAGTTTGCCTTTATTTGGAGCAGCTGAGTCGCCTTCCAGCAAAGTCGAGCCCTGCTCCAGCCCTCTCCCTCCCTCTCTCTCTCCGTTGGTTGCGGGCCTGTGCTGCCCGGCTGACCTGCTGAAGAGCCCCCCCTCATCCCCATCCCTTTGGTGATGGCGTGGTTTACTGCGTGCACTCTCCCGATCACAGCTCACCGGTTTTCCGCCCAACAACAGGCCTTGTCCAGGGGCGAAGCAGCTGACGTTTTTCCTTTATCTCGTTGAACCTGTAAACAGGGATTATTTTGTTTGCCCTTTGGCCGAAATCACACCCGTCTTATTTGCAGCCTGCGTCGGAAGCTGACCGTTGGGCTGGGAGCACGCCAACTCAGGGCGCGCAACAAGCGCTGAGGCTTGGCTGCAGGCTGGTTGGCTGGCCGCTGGCTGCTGGCCGCTGGCTTGGCCCAACGGGATTCCCCCCCCTCTTCCCCCGCTATTGTGTGCCCGGCCAACCTGCCATGTGGGTGAATGTGGGTGAAAAAGCACGCTGCTGGTCTGGCAACAGGCAATAAGACGGTATAGAACAGTAGAATTATTACCTCTCAAACTATACGAGATGATTCATGACGAATAAAAAAACAGTGAAAAAGGTACCTAAAATTTCCTTCTGTTTTTTTCCATTCATTCATTTTAGCATTTTGTTCGTTTTGTTCATTTTATATCTTCTTTGCTTGCCCTGCCCTGCCCTGGTGACCTGCTACGCGGCTGCCCGGCACCACTTGGCCGCTCCTTACGCCCGCGACTCGCTGTAAATAGAACCCCGGGGGAACCTTGTGACTGGCACCCAATCAACAGAACAGTTGGGTGACGCGCCAGCAACCACATTTTTTGCCTCGTGTCTCAAATTTATAGGTCAAAGTACTTGTCGACATGGATCTTGAACACTTCCATGCACTCTGCGGCGTCTGTGGATGCTGCGCGCATTTCGTTCCGCTCGACTCTCGTCTTTCATGCGGGCGAGCATCTCCGTCCTCGGCCCCAACTCCCTAAAAACTTTCCCTCTCTCTCTCTCGATCTTACACAGTGAACACGTCGATTACGCCTTTGATGCAGCCCAAAGGGCCGGCCCTCGTTGCTCACCTGCAGTGATTCGCAGAGGGGCTTGCTATTCCGTATCCCATGCCCCAAAGGCAATGCCGGCAAATACTCTCCCGCTTCTGACTGTCACTACCCGGCACTCCAGCTCTGGTTTCACCTGGGAACCAAGGGAGCGAGCCCAAGCACACACACACACACGCGCCCTGAAATCCCCCGCCTCGCTCCTCGCCATCACAATCCTTTTGCCCCCCCTCCTTTTTTTTCTTGTTCATCATTTGCCGTGCCACTGGCTGCAACCACATCTGACCCAACCGTCCCTCCCCGAGAGAGAGGGGGGCGAGCGCAACCCATCAAAGGAATGAACAGCAGCACGCTGGCCCATTTATTGCCGCAGCCCAATCATGACCCAAACCATGTACACACACGACGCAAGCCAAATTGCAACAAAAGAAGGACACAATGGTTTGCAGCTGCCAAGCTGCTTGATTGCCGTTCTCGCTCCCCCAGCCTCATACCCCTCTCTCATTTGCATTGGAACGAGACAGGCCAGGCCTGATGCCCAAACCCCTTGGCAACAAGCAACCGGGCGGGCGATTTTCAGTACCGCTGGCTTGATTATTGTCCCATGTTGCTACTTCAGATCTACACAGTCACGTATCGTATACCTATCAGATGGGCTGGCAAACCCCTGGACCAAAACCCCAAGCCGTAGCATGTTCTTGAAAGGTAATATTAAACTTCTAAAACTTTTGCAAGTATTCTCCAGCGCTCTCTAAAGAGAAGAATAAAATCCAAATGAGATCTAAATGACATACGCCAAATGCTGGCATCTCCGCTCACACTGTCCTGTCGTCTAAGCAGCTCTTCGTCTGATTGCCTGCTTCTACACCTCAACCCTGGTAGTGTCTCTGCACATCTCCCGTTTACAGACCACGGTTGAACCAGACCTTGCCTCGGTCGCCTCCCTGGCCGTGGAATTCGGGCTCCAGATCGTCCGCGCTAATCTCCTGCTGCTGCGGGAACACGGCGAGCGCCAGTGGCAGCGCCACAAACGACACAACCGTGATGAGGCCCAGGTTGAGACCAATGGGCACCAGCATGGCCACCTTGGGACGCGACTGCACCCACTGCTTGGCCATCAGACGCCGGTACCACGCCTGCTTCTCCTGGATGTGGTACAGCACCATGGCGGGGATGATCATGATGGGGCTGTTGTTGAAGACGCGGCTCGCCGCCGTCTCGTACACGGCCAGCTTGGCCGCCTTTTGGCTGCGGCCGAGCGACGGCACGTCGCGCTCCGACTTGCCCTCGGCCTGCAGCGCCTTCTTCTGTGCCTCCGAGATGACGGGCCGCACGTCGATGCCCGTGACGATCTCGCCGCGCCGCATAATGTAGGCGTTGAGCGCACCGGCCGAGGCAACCGCCGCAAAGGGGATCAGGCGCTTGAGAATGTTGCGCGTCGACGGCGCCACGCGCAGCCGGGGCACCAGCGCGTTGAGGCCCAGCGCCACCGAGCACGAGGCCGTCACGGCGATGCCGTACGACTTGGCCAGCGTCGCCGTCGTCATGGGCGACGACTTGTTGGCGTTGGAGCTATTGACAGCCACGTTGAGCGACTGGTTGGCAATCTGCCAGCCGACGGTGCCGACGGTGCCCAGGCCGGGCTGCAGCATACCGACGGTGACGACCAGGTTGGAGAGAACAAACGACGACATTCGGAAGGGCAGAAACACCGCCTCGCCGGTATCTATAAATTTTAGGTTAGCTGTGTGCTGGGTTTGCCATGTTTGCCGGTTTAGAACATGCCTGGGTGCAGGGTCGAGTCGACAATCTTCTTGGCGTTCCATAGCTCAGGAGTCATGTCGCTGAGCTCGCCCGTCTTGTACTTTGTAACAAGTTGCTTTGCATTTTCGAGGCCCGACTGTCCGGCAAAGAGCGTGCTGCAAAGTACGAGGTTAGCAAGCTTGCCGTGAGTGACTGGAAAAAAAGAGGCATCTGCCTCCGGCGGCGGCGGTCGTGCAGCGCATGGTGCCGCACCGCAACAACTGCGCGCAGCGAACGTACCTCGGGTCAGTCAGCGTGATGGCATGCTGGACTCGTCCAAAGTACGTCGACAGATCGTACTGCGAGCGTGGCAGCTCACGGTCGCCGGGGAGCGAAGCAGACATTGTCGCGCCGTCGAGTCAGCTCTCTCTCTCTGAAAAGATTCGCAACGACAGATTGGCCAGGCTGCACCGTCTGCAGCTGATTTTTGACTCGTGTATTCGTCTCGGCGGTCGGAAGGCGATTCGATTCTCAAAGGTGAAGCGATTTGAACCGCAATTGCCAGACTTTTGGCGGTGAAGGTCAATTTTCGATTGCCTATGCCGAAGTATCTGGATGACGATGCTAGCCGCACGCTACCGATGTCGGCTGACTGAGATGAGTGATTCGATTAGGCCAATTTTTTTAGTGGTCTGGGGAAGAAAGGGCAAGTTGGTCGGAAAAGTCTAGCGCGCGCGCTGGCTTAGTAGCGCAGACACCACACAAGGGCTTGGGGCACAGGCTTTGGCCTGCAAGCACTCCTTTCCCGATGCCATGTGTCGCGTGATACAGGTGTAACACGGGGGGGTTGTCAAGACAATTTTTTCTTTGAAATAAAACGTAGGTAAGGTAGTAGCACAGAGCCTAAACCAGTAGTCTTTGGGCGGTGTGCTGGTACCTACCTAGGCGGCTCGCCTTGTAAATCGTCTCCGAGCCCACCAATATGAACGTGTAAGCCTGTGCGGAAAGGCTCGAGCAGACTCACACCATCACGGACATTGCGCTCATAAATGCAGCAAAATAAAGACCCCAGACGGACGGCAACCCATTTTGGCAAAAAGAAAATCACTTTTACGCGTTCTGCGACCACGCCAGGAGTCGAACCTGGAATCTCTAGAGAATATCGTCAAGTGAGAACCGAAATCTAGCGCCTTAACCATTAGGCCACGCGGCCGATGACCATGCCTACGACCTAAAGATGCTGATCATTTTGACGAGAGATGAAAATAACAGCCGCTGCGTATATGATGGTTTAAAAAAAAAGTAATAAGGCAAGGCTGGCTGGCACTGAGAGAGTGAACGCAAAGCTACCCACTGGCTGACTTACATGCTGCCGTGCTCGCACTGCCAGCTGGCGAATGCACGGTTGCCAGCTGCCAGCTGTGAACGTGCAAACGGAGAATCTTGCGGTGATAAAACACCCAAATCTTCATTTGTGCATTATCCTTCATTCTTCACCACTCACCCTTCCAACTGCCTCAGCTCGTGTTGTTGTATTGTTGATCCGCCAACGACATGTCAGTTACTGTGCCAGAATGGCCACCTGTTGAGGTGCAGTGTACCGAAAATCTGCCCGAGAATTTTCTCGGCTTGCTTGAATGGGTCTTGGACGAGTCAGTCGTGACCGGCGAGTACAATTTGAACGGAGATGTCGATCATCGCCTGAGAGAAGCAGTCGGGAAGAATTCACCGGGTGTCGAAGCGGTTGCCAGTAGTATGTTCATCATTTCTCTTCTAAACATCTAGCCGACTAACCGTTGCTAGATGCTGAACAGGGCCAAAACGAGGCCGAATTAACGTCTTCTCTGAAAGAACTATCAGTATCTGATCCTCTTGCCGGCAAAGATGACGACAAGGACAAGAGCTTGAACGACAGTATCGTCTCAGTCGAACAGGATCAATGCGCTCCATCCCACCGCGGCAGTAAGAAGCAAGACTCCCAGCCCAAGTCTATTTCATCCGTCAACACGGCAAGAAAGAAGCTCTTGGAGCTGGCTGCGAAATGGAACATTTCATCCGAGGCTATTCAAGACCACGATCGTCCGACCCCCGCGGCCAAAGACTCGTTTTCGTCTTGGAGTATCAGCGCCCTCGGAGAGGATCCCATAACCCCTCCGAACAAAATTTCTCCTCCAAAAAGTGCGGCTGAGAATATCAGAAATGATGGGCTTTCTCCCAAAATCGAAGAACTATATTCTTCCAGCAAGCCGCACTCGATGTCCGTCGCTGCCTGGGTGATGGATACCCAAGACGCACCAGTGCCGAATCTCGTGATCCCAAAGGCGACCAATGCTGCCGCTCACTGTTACGCCATTGACCCTGAGACTGGGGCATTCCTTCCAGCCATCGAGCACCCGGAAACCAGATTTAATCATGAGTTGGATCTGCACTCGGACCCAGGGTGGCCAAGAAGCAATATAACATCCAACTGGCAAATTAAAAGGGAGTTAAAGGCAAGGGCGCGACTTGCCCAACGAGTGCAGGAAAGATTACCTGTCCAAGCTGAAGCGGACGGTCCTGTGCTGGAGAACGAGAATAGCGCCTTTCCAAAGGCTGACTGCTCCATTCGGCCAGCAACAGACGATGACATTCGTGGGATCTCAGACATCATTAACCTGGAGCAACAAAAAACCAGCAAAGATGACCGCAATAAAGCCTCTTCTGGCATTAGAAGTTGGGACATTGCCAAAATTTTCAACAAGTGCAAAAAAGAGCAACGGCCATTCATTGTCGCAACCGGTGCGGATATGGACATTTTGGACCGGTCAAAATGGCCTGCCGGCGCGGATAGGGCATACGAAGAGTATGTCAAGTATCGGAGCAAATCTGCAGCACCACAAGCTGCTATTGCCGGTTTTGCTTTTGCGATGCCACGGCAAGTATCTAGCCTGGACGCGCAAGAAATTCGCACAGATCACTCTTGCTACGTTACGCTGTTTGTTCACCCACAGCACAGGAACAAAAAGTTTGCATCAGCACTCCTGGACAGGATCCTGATGTCTGTGTCTCCCGTTCACCGCAGCTTGATAGACTTTGATTGGAAGTGCGACAACCCGGCTGAGATCTATGAGCAGCCTGCCTCGAATAACGCCAAGCAGTACGCGCGGATTTTTGTCGAGTATCTTGATGCTCATGCTGAAGACCAGAGGCTGCCATCCAGAAAGAAACTGCTGGAAAAGTTTGGATTTTCCCAAGTCGGTCACCTGAGTTGTTTGAGGAGTGAGCCTCGCGGAGGGAAGAGGCATTGGCTGGATTTACTCATTTGGGAGCTTGAGGCCCAGTCCCTCGAAAATGTTCGGTAGTTGAAATGGATCTGATTTTTGTGTGTAGTAGCTGCTGGTTGTCCGCAAAGGATTCTGAGATGGACAATGATTCCACCGATTTATGACTGATTAGCTTTGATGGCGTGTAAGTGAGACTTTACAGACTTTCTATTGCAAATGCAAAATATATATGACCACCTAAATTTAATGTTTGTGAAATGTCGATTACTGCTGTGTGCTGGAGCCAGTGTTGGAGGAATCAGGAGGCTCCACCATGCATACTCAAGGCAGCTCTACTTTACCCTTACACATTGTTTAAGCCAGCTCTGTCCCAGCTGCAAACGTGCGGCTCCTCGAAAAAAAAGGCAGTAAATAGATTGCCGTCGAAGGAGAGAATAAAGAAATCAGCCCGCGTGCATCATGCTGTCGATTCTACGAAAAGCGCGGCTCAAGGACAAGGAGATGCGCATCCTGATGCTGTGGGTTTGTGACGTCTGCAAGGCAGCACATGCAAGCTAATAGGTGGTGTGCAGTGGCCTCGACAATGCGGGAAAGACGACAATTGTCAAGAGAATTCTGAATGAAGATGTTCACACAGTTAGCCCAACGTTGGGATTCATCATCAAGACGATCGACTATGACGGGTGGGTCGAGGCGGCAGGCGCACCAAGATTTTTGCTAACCGTTTGCTCTGCTCAGATATAAGCTTAATATTTGTTGGTTTCTACGAGTCCGTCGGATTGACAGATTGCTGACTGATGTAGGGGATGTCGGTGGACAAAAGACGTTGCGGTCTTACTGGCGAAACTACTTTGAAAAGACAGACGCGCTGATATGGGTGGTCGACTCTACGGACCGGCTGCGCATTGAGGATTGCAGAGAGGAACTCCACGGGCTACTGCAGGAAGAGGTAGGTTGCATGGGCAACACGCCCATTTACGAAGTACTTCGGGAAGCTGATGAATTCTGCAGCGGTTGGCGGGGGCTTGCCTGCTGATTTTCGCCAACAAGACGGACGTGGACGGGTGCATGACGGAGGCGGAGATTCTGCAGGTAGGCAGCAGGATAAACAAGGCCTGGTGGCATCACACTAACGAAAATCAGGGCCTTCAACTGGACGAGATTCGAACGCATCAGTGGCACATTCTCCAGTGTAGTGCCATGACGGGCAAAAATCTCAAGGAAGGAATTGCGTGGGTGGTAGAGGATGCCAAGAAGAGGCTGTTTCTGTACTAGCGAGCGTACCGATTCGGGCAGAAGTAACGAAATATACCATTGCAAATACTCACAAAAAAGAAGAAAATCAAGAATTATTAGATACTTGACGGAGGGCAGTGCAGATTGTGCAACCCATCAAAGAGGGGGGCTGCAGCTGAGCGCATGACGTGCATGCGAGTAAGTCGATGGCGACGATTGACGGCTGAGACTATTCGATGCGACTGGAGGCGCAACACCTTGAGCCAATGGCAACAGTTACGGCTTGGAACCTCGCTTTTTACCGGCGCTGACTATCGACTGATACCAAGTGGGAAAAGAGCCATGATTCGCCAACGCGGAGACGACGCGGTGCGGGTGGGCTTTTGTTTTCTTAGGCCGGGACTTTGTTTACATGCCGCATTGGGGTAGGATGCGTGTGCTAACAGCGGCTACTTGTAATGCTGGATTTCTCAACAGGCAGAGAAAAAGGTAGAGTTGGGAAAAAAAGATGTACATTGGCGCCGCGTGGTAAAAGGAGGGTGTACTGCAACAGATGATCCAAGTTCTTGGGCCGGAATGATAGTTTAATTGAAGACCCCCTGCTAGAGCGGCCAGGTATCGCGGCCGGCTCCCTTTGAGGTACCTGGAGGTACGTACCTGCAGTGCGAGACAAGTACCTGGTCTTAGCGGCAACGGACGCCCTCTTGGACCCAAACACACCTGAAAGTCGCGCTAAAAAGTGCAGGCAGCCCGCTATAAGCCGGCCGTGGAGGTACCTTTCATGCCTCGCATCCTTGTACTTTGAGACACTCCGAGTAACGCAGTAATAGGTACGGATACTTTGGCCGACTACGTCGCCGCCTGATTCAACTTGCGACTTCTTTCGCCCTTTTCTCCCCCGGACCCTGGAACTTTTACGGACACCCAACGGTTCTTCTTCCCCTGGAGGGTAGAGTGCATTAGCGGAATCTCCCATTTGATTCCCCGACAGTCGCTACGGAAAACGAGCAATTGCCATGTTCTCGGTGGTCTGAAGGCCTGCAGACCGAACAAGACAGACCCCCCGAAACAGGGCAACGCCGACCGCGGCAGAACAAGCACGCAAAATGTCGGACGAAGTGTCCCAGTTTCTCGAGCAGGTCGAGCAGCTGCGCGGCAAGCAGATTGAGGACGACCAGCTCAGAGCCCGCGAGCGCGAGGAGTTTATGGCGGCCAAGCGAGAGCGCCAGGCCAGAAGAGAAGGTGAGTCGTTTCCGTCGTCGAGGCCCGATCCCGAGGGTAGCAATGTGGCATGTACACTGCTGGTCGGATTGTGCAAGAAAACAAAAAAGTCGATACAACAAAGAAAAAGCCACGAAGAAATCAAGTCGTACAGCCGGCCAGCTGCAAGTGATGGCTCGCCCGGCTGGCAGCTGGCAGAAAACGCGGTCCCCTCACCCGGAACCACCGTCATCAAACAGAGCACCAGCACAGCCCACCCTGCGGCCACAACCACGAGAATTTTAAAAGTACACTGATCAACTGACCACAATCTCTTCAATTGCTACAGAACGCGCTCGATCCATCTCGCCGCAAAAGTCTTCACCCGCCAACACCCCGTCCCCGCGCGCCGCCAATGCCCGCGCCGTCAATCTCTCCGACTCGCTGAAGCTCGACGCCTCCCTCATCCTCGACGACGCCCGCGAACGTTCGGCGGAACCGGCACGCAGCATGGGATACTCCGAGTCGCCCACCAAGGAGAATGAGGCACCCATTGGCACCGAGTCCAAGCACGATGCCGCAGCTGCTTCCCCTGGCGGCCTTGCCCGAACCTCGACGCTGTCTTGGCAGCAGCGCCGGCCCAACTCGCGCGGCGGCACCACAGCACGCCCGCTGAGCATGGTGGCCGCGCAGAATGCCACGCATCGCGGCGTCGCCCGCATGCAAGATCCGCAGCCCCCTGCTGTGGCACCCGAACACCAGACCCTCACGAGAGAAGACATTGCCAAGACGCTCGGTCTAAAGGACCCCTCGTGGTTCCGCCAGACATCGGACCGTGGCCAAGGCTCCGCTGCTTTTAGAAAAAACCAGGTGGAGGATGACGATACCATGGATATGACGTCTGTCAAGGCTCAATTGCCCGGCATGTCGGGCGTGCAAAAGGAATCTGTGGCCAGCCCGATATCCGCGAGTCTTGCGTCCCCGCTGTCACTCAATCCCCCGGCGTTTGACGCTGTCACGGACAGGCACGGTGACGCTGACTTACCCAGCGGCCGAAGTTCGCCTACACGCTCTGCCTCTCCCACCAAGGGCCTGGGTGGGTTTGTTCAGAGCGCCATGATGAAGAGGAGCGACAGCATTAAGCGTTGGAGCGTGACTAGCCCTCCTGGCTTAAGCCGTGTCGACTCGGTATCTGGTAAAATCGGTGGTCACAGCAGAGACGAATCAAGAGGAAGCCCGCGACCACGGAGCACAATCAGGGAATCAGCTACGCCGGATTCCAGTCGGCCTGCATCGCGAAGCGGAATCAAAGAAGAGAGCACATCGCCCGATCACTCAAGCCAAGGAGCCCTGAGCCGCGAGCCGAGCGACCTGAAGATTCCCATCAGCCCTTCCAAAACCATGGACTCGAGACGATGGAGCCCGACCAAGTCCAGCTGGCTCGAGAGTGCCCTGAACCGACCCGAGTCACCTCGGCCGCAGCACAAATCCAACCAGTCACAGCCCGACTGGATGTCAGATCTTGCCCGCAGCAAAGCCGCAAGCCCTATCGGCGAAGGCAGCCGCCCAGGCTCGCCTCACAAGCATCCGGTTAACATCGGCGGACTCATGAGGACGACACCATTTGACGGAGGTGCAAAGACCAACACGACCGGCCTGGGTGGGATTTACTCACCGCCTCCGGGCGGGAACAGACCGCAGTTTGGGCATGCCGCTAAGCAAAGCTTTTCTATCCCTTCAACAGAGCGATCACCTTCGAGCTTCGAAGCTGAACCCCCGCATACACCCACGCCACGAGAACTCAAGCATGAGGTCAAACCCGAGACCAAGCCGGAAATGGATAGGGATGCGCGATTGGAGCCCAAGCCAGAGCCCAAGCCGGAGCTCAAACCGGAGCCTAAGCCGGAGCTCAAGCCGGAGCCTAAGCCGGAGTCTGTGAAGCGGGCAGCTGTGGCTTCTCCCCCGGCTACCAAACCCAAGCCCGCCACGCCACCAAAGAAGGACTTTCGCTCGAGCTTGAAACCCCGCCCTGTTGACGCCGATGCTAAAGCATCGGATGAACCCGAGTTCAGAAACGCCCTCGGCAACCTGCGTCGCACCAAAACGCAAAACTATGTCGCGCCTGATGAGCTCAAGGGGAATATTCTTCGCGGAAAGGCTGGGCTTGCTACCACCGGTGGCCCACAGAAGACGGAGCGAAAGGACGAATTCAAAGATTCGATTCTCAAGAAGCGAGAAGACTTCAAGAAGGCACAAGCTGACGGGAAAGGTGTCACACGAAGTGTTGCAACTGCCTCAGCGCCAGCAGCTTTACCGGAGGGTCTGGCCAGAAGAGCTGAGCTAGGCAAGGGTGGTTCCATTCGAGGCAACAACCCTGTTACTGGTACATCTGTCGCACCCGCCAAGAAGCCAGAGCCATTTAAGCCGATACCTGCGCCGAAGCGAATCCCCAGCGGCACCGTCTCTGCGGCCGCGAAGACCCCCGGCCCCGAGAAGCCTCGCCGCGTCTCCACGGAACCTCAAAGAAAGGCCAGTAGCACCGAGTCCCGTCGCGTGCCCAGCATGAAGAAGGAGACTACGGCGCCTGCGAGCCTGCAGCAAGGACGCTCTGGGGCCGGAAAGCTGGCAGACCGATTCAACCCGAGTCTCGCCAATATGCTCGCGCGAGGCCCTCCCCCAATGGCATCCAATGGCGGCCAACGTTCTGAAGACAAGGCCACGAGCGCCAGCCCTGTGGCCGAGCCGTCTGCACCAGGTCCGCAATTGACACACATGACCAAGGGAAGAGCTCGTGGGCCAAAGAGAAAGGCTCCGTCATCTGCCGTTGGCGCAAAGGCCGCCGCTGTGCCGTCTACAGCCACGTCAGTTCCTACGGAGAAGCCTACGGAGAAGCCGACAGAGAAGCGTGCGGAGCCCGAAACAAAGAACCAAATATCTGAAGCAGCAGCCCCCGGGCCCGAGAAGAAATCCGCTGCCATGTCTGTTCAAGAGCAAGTTGCGGCCCAGGCAGCTGCTCGCAGCAAACCCCCGCCACAGCGGCCTTGGGAAACATCAGCAGGCAAAGCAAGCGCCAACGCCAGCCCGTCGCCCAAGACACCTGTGCAGAAGCCATCCTTCAACCAAGCCACCAGTGCAGTCACTTCGCCTTTACAGAACGCTTCTGCTGGAAAGAGCAGCATTGCGGAAAAGAGGCAGTCTAGACCGTTGAGCTCTAATCATCTCTCCAAGTTCCTAGACAGTGCTGAGCAGAACCATGACAAGCCAAGCCTTTCGCCAAAGCCTCTCGCGTCACCCAAGTTCACGCCTTCATCCAAGCCTGCCCCTTTATCTAAGCCTGAAATTTCCTCAAAGCCAGCACCAGCACCGTCGCCACGATCCGTCACCTCGCCCAAGCTTGCTTCCCCAAGGCCAGCCCCGATCAGTGTCCCTTCGTCGCCAGGGAAACCTACCACTCCACGCGAGAAGCAGGCAGAGAGACAATTTGCATCACCCGCTCACGCCATGCCCTCCCGAACATTTGGTACGGTAGGCCCCGGTTCACCCAGGCCGGCACTACATGGTCCTCGTCCCCAGGCCGACTCGGTGCGGCCAAAGTCGCGGCACGGCCGCCCTACTTCCAGCGCTGGTCTGTCTGCTACGGCATTCTCTGCACCAGGATCACCCATGCCGTCACCGACCAAGCAGCCAGGCGAGATTAATACATTATTTAAGGATTTCTTTGGACCACCACGCCCTAGGAAGGACTTTGAGGTTGACACGGGCGATGTTCTAATGAGCCACCCCGAGTCAGGAGCTAAGATCCAAACCCAGGAGGTTCAGATGTACCGACTCTCGGGAGATGGCAAGAAGACGCCCGTATCGGCACAGAATGAACGTGTCCTCTTTGATGGCGAGATGTACATTTGTGCGCACAGCTTCAAGAATGCGGCTGGCGCGGGCACTGTCGAGTTGTACTTTTGGGTTGGTGATGAGGTTCCCGAAGCCACGGCACAGGATGCGCAGATTTTTGCGCAAAGAGAAGCCAAGGCCATTGGTGGCAGGCTTCTAAAGCTGTATCAAGGCAAGGAGACGACCGAGCTCATGCAAGCCCTGGGCGGCGTCATTATTGTTCGACGGGGCTCCAGCGACCGCTTCGACAGCCTGGCCCCGCACATGCTATGCGGTCGCCGGTATCTTGGACAGGTTGCTTTTGACGAAGTGGACATGAGCACATCTAGCCTCTGCGCTGGATTTCCCTTTATCATTTCGCACAGCGGCAAAAGCTGCCTGTGGAAGGGTAAAGGCAGTGATGTAGACGAGCTGAGCGCTGCCCGACTGGTCGGTATGGAGAACACCATTTCTGGCGAGCTCATGGAGCTGGAGGAGGGCAGCGAGCCGGTTTCGTTCTGGCAGCTGTTCGAGGAAGGCCAACCCAAGTCTCACTCTGCCGATCACTGGCGGCTCAAGCCCAATTACAGCAAGTACGGCAGCAGACTATTTTGCTCTGACGCCGATGCTCGCCGCCCAGTAAGATTTATTTGTTCGTTGAAGATGAAGTCAATGCTGACGTTATGGCAGATAACAGAGATTGCGCCCTTTAACCAGACGGACCTGTCTCCTCTCAAGATCTACGTGCTAGACGCCTTTTTCGAAATGTATGTTGTTGTGGGCTCGGGTGCACAGTCGCAATACTCGGCCTTTCGCAACGCGCTCGACTTTGCGCAAGAGTACGCCATTCTGGCTGCGAGCATGGAGGACCGCCCGTTTGTACCCGTGTCGACTATTGTGCTTGAGGGCATCCCGCGCGATATGAAGCGCGTGTTCCGCAAGTGGGAGGACGCGCGCAGCCCGACGGTGACAAACACGTACTCGGGGCTGAAGCGCGGGCGCAGCTTGAGGGTGGTGCCGCTGTCGCAGGCGCTCCAGGCTCTGAGCGAGTAGGCCTTGCACGAGCGTGTGTGAGCCATGCAGACGGCGCGTTTATTTGGAGAGTTGAAGGAGGAGAAGCATAACAATGTGTGGTTGTTATTTTTTTTTTAAACTTGTTTTTTTATTTTCTTTTTAATCATGGTTGTATGTGTACATGAGAATACTTTGGTAGAAGAGCAGAAAAAGAATATAAAGCATGAAGAACTACGGAAGCTGGATCACTGTTGGCACAATGGCACATGACAGCCCTAGTGCGCATTACTACGTATGCCCATGCCCTGACCGAAGTCGGACATGTGAATCCATGCAGGGTGAGGTTGGATCCCTGTTTGTGCTTACTCGTAGGATTCTGTCCCAAGAGCGATAGGCGGGCCGGGGACCATCTCTGCGAATGGGCTGCCAGGCCCTCGACCTACACCGCAAAACCCCCCCGGCCATCGCTCCCCCCCGGGCATAACGGGAAACGTTGCGAGTGGCTGGATAAGACGTGCTTGGCAAGATTCCGGGCCAAGCGTACCCAATTGCTTCTTCCCCAGGTTGTATGACACCCCCACCCCCGCTGCTCTCGGCCGGGTTTGGACACACTGGTGCGATGCTAAGCGACCAAAGCCGAGTTTGGACTTGTGAGCCTTGTTTCGTGCAGCAGACGTAAAAAAGCATATTAGAAGGCCAACGGCGCAGGGGAAAATTTAAAAAATAAGCAGAAGATTTCGATGAGATTCAATTGCGATTGTTACTCTTGTCTTGTTACCATGAGAGAAGTTTGATTATTATGGCTGCGGAAAAGACCTTCTCTGGCGATGACGACCTGACGAATCAGAGCCGCCACGGCTGTGGCGCATTGGCGACGCAGCAGCCGCCACCACCACCACTTACACGGGAGCAGCACGGCGACGACGACCCGGAAGCAAGCGCCTGCGGCGCCGCCTCCTCGGGGGACGATGCGTACGACGTGTACAAGTCGCCGGCGCCGGACGGCGGGCTGACGGCGTGGCTGGCGCTGCTGAGCTCTTGGTGCATGCTATTCTGCACCTTTGGCATGATAAACTGTGCGTTTTTCTGCTTTACAACAAGAGACAGAGAAGATTTGGGGGACTAATACAGCTCATCATTGTGAAATAAACAGGCATCGGCACGTTTCAGGGCTACTACCAAGAAGTCTATCTCCGCGAGTACTCCCCCAGCACCGTGTCCTGGATCCCATCGCTGCAAATCTTTATTGCCTACGCCACCGTACGTTGCTCTCTCTCTCTTCCCCCCTTTCCACTCCCGTCCCCCCTCCTCCGCCTGACTGCGTGCGTGTGTGCCACAGAACCCATTCACCGGCCGCCTCTACGACGTCTACGGCCCGCGCCTGCTCGTCGCCGTCGGCACCGTCCTCGAGGTGCTCGGGCTCATGACCACGTCCCTCGCCACCAAGTACTACCAGATCCTGCTCGCGCAGGGTCTCTGCACCTCGCTCGGCATGTCGGCGCTCTACGTCCCCGCGACCGCGCTCGTCGCCAGCTGGTTCGACCGCCGGCGCGGGCTCGCCTACGGCCTCGCCACCAGCGGCTCCTCCTTTGGCGGCGTCGTGCTGCCCGTGCTCATCGCGCGGCTCGTCCCCCGCGTCGGCTTCCCCTGGGCGCTGCGCGCCGCCGCGTTCCTCATCCTCGCGCTGCTCCTCGTCGCCAACGGCACGGTCCGGTCCCGCCTGCCGCCGAGCCCGCGGCCCATGTCGCGGCGGATGCTCGTCGGGCCGTTTCTCGACGCCAAGCTCATGCTCGTCAATGTCGGGTTCCTGCTCATGACGCTCGGCGTCTTCATCCCCATCAACTACATGGCCGTCGAGTCGCGCCGGCACGGCATGGCCGATGCGCTCGGCCACTACCTCATCGCGACCATGAACGCGGGCAGCCTCGTCGGCCGCGTCGGCGCCGGGCTCGTCGCCGACCTGGTCGGCGCGTACAACACGTTTGTCGCCGTGTCGGCGCTCGCGGGCGTGCTGGTGCTGGCGCTGTACATTCCCGCCGCGAGCCCCGCCGCCGTCTTTACCTTTTCGGTCCTGTTTGGCTGCACGTCGGGCGCGTACATTGCGCTGCTGGCGCCGCTCGTTGTCAAGATCTCGCCCCTCGAGGAGTCCGGGTACCGCATCGGGCTGCTGTTTGCGCTGTCGTCGGTCAGCGGTCTCGTGACGAGCCCCATTGGCGGCGCCATCCTCGAGCACTGGCACGGCGACTACACGGGTATGAAGATTTACTCGGGCATCATGATGTTGAGCGGCGCGGCGCTGGTCTTTGTCTCACGCATGATGGCGACCAAGTGGAAGATGAATGCTATTTTCTAGGTAGCTCTATAGTAGGGGGTATCAGCCAAATAAAAGAAAGTTGCTCCTTTTTCCTCGGCGTCTCTGTCTTTTTTTTCTTTCCTTGTGATATATACGAATGTGTGTGTATGTGATGCTTTCTTTTTAATCCAAAAATTGCACGTCTTGACAGGCAATTCAGATGTTGTAGGATGATGGAAATATGTCGGCAGAATGAAATGTGGTTCTCTTCTCTCATTGTCAAATCGTCGCAGCGTCGCGCTCTCTCGAAACTTGTCAAGCGGGCAGCGTGTAGGTGGCGGATGTTTGCCAATCAACGGCGCTTGTGTTCGCTTAGTTCCTGATATCGATACCAGAAGACTTGGCCGAGGAAGGGTTAGCAGGGACAGCCATGGGTTGCCCACGGGCCTTGGCGGTGAGGGTCATGAGCTCCTTGAGCATGAGTTCGCGGGTAGTACGGGTGAGCTCGTCGACGTCGGCAGAAGTGAGGCCTTTGGTGGGGATGGGGTCGAGAACTGCGCATCACATGTCAGTAAAGAATTATTGGAGGAATAAAATGGAGCCATGTGCAGTACATACTTTTGATGGGCACGGTGCCAGCGTTAAAGACGTAATCCTTGGGGTAGAGAATGTGGCTGTAGTTGGCCACGACGCAGGGGACAATGGGAACGCCGGCCTGGACAGCAAGATGGAAAGCACCCTTCTTGAAGGGCAGCAGCGTGGGCTCCTTGGAGTAGCTGCGGGTGCCCTCGGGGAACATGTAGACGCTCTGCTTGCGGGCTTGCATCTCGTCGGCGGCGCCCTGCATGGCCTGGCGGGCATCCTTGCTGTTGCTGCGGTCGATGAAGACGGAGCCGCTGAGGGTCATGAACCAGCCGAGCAAGGGGATGTTCTTGAGGGAGCGCTTGGCGGTGACACTGCAGTGTTTGGGGAAGACGGCGCCGAGCATGAGGACGTCGAGCTCCGTCTGGTGGTTGCCGATGAAGATGGCGGGTCGGGTGGTGCCGAGGATGTTGTTCGGGTCGTCGACCTCGAAGCTGGCGCCGGTGGTGAGGCGCGCCGAGTAGAGAAAGTAGCGGGCCGTCGCCCACTGCGCAATACTCTGCCGGTTGCAGAGGGTGAGGACGATGGAGGAGACGACGCCAAAGATGGCGGCCGTGAAAAAGGTCAGGTACATGGCGAGGCAGCGGGCAAAGAAGCCCGCCTTGGGGATGATAAAGGACAACATGAAGAGGGCGGACGTCAGGGCGCAGTATGCGACAAGGGCGGCGACGGTGTAGTAGAGAAAGGCGTTCATGGCGGAGGTTGGGGAAGGTGTGTGAGCTGGAGCTGGTCGCAGTCGCAGTCGGGCGGCGGTAGATTTCCAATGGTCGACGTTCAGTTCAGAGGGATACCGTCGAAGGTGCGTCGTCTAGCAGATTGGGAAGCTCGTCGGGCGGTATATGCGGCTTTGCGATTGGAGGGGGCGGCTGCAGGCGGAGAGGTGCGGGATGGACGCCGGCGAGGTCGGAGAGGGAGAGAGAGATGGCACAGGACTGGTTTCCCTTGTCAGTGGGCTTCCCATGCGGCAGATTCGTAGATAATCGATGGTAGCTGTGGTGTCGGAAAAAAGGGAGAATGGTCGGGAGGGCAGCGCGGGGGGGAGGTGGACAAGAGAGGGGAGAAAAAAAAAGAGAGGTCATGTCACGAGAAAACGAGCTGGTGGCCCACGGGGGTTGAAGATGCAAACGCAAATTGCGGTCGGCGGCCCCGCGTGGCGGCTCCGTGGGGTCTTTTGTGGCGCACAGGCACCGCCGAAGCAGATGCCTACAGTGGTCGACTGCAGGCACGTTGTCGAGCTTCAGCGTGTCTGGCGGCCCGCTTTTGTTCAGATGGCAACTGGCGACCTCGGCAGCATCGTTATCATATTCTGCCAATATTGTACATTTACGGGTTGCATTATGAGCAGAAACAGCCTATAGTATACTAGCTGGCAGTACACTATGATTGATAAAATTCACAGTCGCCGAAACGGCAGTCTTCCCTGCGGTGCTCTGCTTGGACACGACCTCCAGCTCGCACGGAAGCATGTGCTGTAGGCTTCCAAGCTCCTTCAGCGCTGGAGCTAGTGGATCAGACGGTCAATGCGCCCTGTAGAGCCCTGCAAAGACCATGCAAACATGCCCACTCCACCACAGATTTGCACATGCTAGCGCCCAACGTACGACTACCTAGCCAAGTTCCGATACAACGCACACCAGATGATAAAACACCTGATAACCTACAGTAGGGAGCGGGTTTCTGTCCGGTTTGTATCTTCTTGTCACGCAGGGCGATTGAGCTACAATGCCACGTCTTGGTGATCTCCATCGGCTGACGGCTGGGCTGAGACAAGAAGCACCTTTTGTTAACCTGTACCCGAGACAAGACATCCACCGATTTGGGCATGTTAGCTGGTGTCTTTCAAGGTGAATTACAAGAGCAACCGGAACAGAGCAAACTCTTGGGAACCAGACGACGGTATTTTAAGTCGGAAGAATAAGGCTACTACCGTCCTAGTCAAGAAACTCGACACTAACATCAGCGTCACCGTCACCATCGTACGCCTCATCAAACCCAGGAAAGTCCGCATCACCTCCAAAGATGCGACTATCATCATCCGCAAGAATAGGCTTGCCACCGCCGCCGTCCTTATCCTGCCTCTTGCGCGCCTTCTCACCCTCATCCGAGTTCTTCTCAACAACACTAATCGTTCTGGTGTATTGCTCCCCTTCGTTGGTCAGCACCGGCGTCAAGAATGAGCACAGAGGAATCTTCTTGTAGTTGGTCCCGTCGCAGTTGTCGCTGTGAAAGTCCTTTTCAAACTGCCACTTGAACGTATCACCGACATTTTTGCACCAATCCACTTGACCATCCTTTTCGTTGCAGTATCTAAACGGGCGTCGGGTGCATGAGCCGCTGAACCCCAGGTAGTAAGAAATGGTGATGATGTAGCAGGAGGAATCCTTCGGGCAGTTGATTTCGCGCGCCACTTCGGTCGTCTTGGTTGTTTCCTGGGTCGTGGACTCGGAGTATTCACCCGACACTTCTCCTCCAATGTCCTTGGGGCCCTTGGCAGTCAGCTTGGCACCAATCTTCCAGCCCGACGTGGTGCCAATTTTGACGGCGACGCTCTTCTTGGACGTCAGCTTCGTGTCCGCATCGTCCGCGCCGGTGTCGGCGTCGACGTGGTACTTGAAACGAGGAGTAAAAGTGCCATCCGTGTTGGCGTAGTCCTTTAGGGTCGTTTCAACTTTGAAGCAGTTGGTCCCCAAGTCCTTGCTGCAGGCAGTGGTGCTGTCGTAGGAAACAAGATGGTAGGGCGGGCTCGTTTCGGAGAGCTTGAAGCCAGCTTTGATGGCTTTCAGTTGCTTGGCAACACTCTTTTTCTTGCTTAGACTTTCTTCATCGATGCCGAATACAGGCAACGCTGCGAGGAAGAGTAGCGAACACGACAGAATCATATTGGCTGGAGCGTTGCGGTGCAAAGAATTTGCGATACTGCAATAATGCTGGTTTTATCTTTGGTCTTGTAATCAACGATTGGAGTATATGGAGGAATACAGAGGGACACCTCTACTTCGACTAGAGAGACCCGCGCAGTTTATACTTCTCTGGCCAGCACAGCGTGTGGCTAATCTCAATGCTCAACGTAAATTCGCGCACATTTGAGTTGCGACAGACAATACTGTACCAGCTGGAAAAAAGGTGACTCAGACAGACATAAAAAAGTCTCTGGACGTGCAATAATTTGACGATGCATATAAGTCACCAAGTACATAGTCCTCATGGGCTGTTTACAATGAGACAAATGCTACCAGCTTTGACAGACACTGGCGAAATCCTTTGTGATACAGCCCATGTCTCGGTATCCCATTTACCAGCTGATCATTGTTTTAGACGCTTCAAGGTACTCTGTGGGACATTTCATTACACAGTCATAGTTGTAATCATCAACGACTTGGCCTTGCGACAAGACGAGGGCTCGCGAAGCGTGCGCGGCATTCTCAAACAGCCTCATCGGCCCCTAGAGCAGGTTTTTTTACGAACACTCTCTGCTAGACTTGGGCGAGCGTTTCTTTATTTGCGAGGCACAGGTTGGTTGTCTACAGAGCTGCTGAACATGCTCGGCTGCTGCGCTTATGACAATAACCAATTACCAAGATATGTCTTACTATGATCAGAAGACAAGTCGTTGAAAAACACGGAAACCCAAGCTCCCGTCCGCGCTGGTTTCACCCATGCCGGGTCGCCGCGACCGGCAATCATGTGTCTTTGCCGCCAGAACCTTTTCATATGAGAGACTGCAGCCCAACTGCCGGCTTGTTGCGTTGCTTGCCATGTCTCGGATAGTGGCTGGCTGAGGTGAACTGTGTGGGATGGATATCTCTTAGCGGCGATGCAACATTGTGCTCTCTGGCCGGACCCTAGTGCCAGCGATAACTCGGCCGAGTCACGCCGCTCGATAAATTCTACTGGCTAAAAGAAACTACCAGCCGATGTAATGGAGCCTTTATAATGAACATAATAATCAACAAAAAAAGCGGTTATTATGTTGGTCTCGGGGCTGATACGGTTGCACTTCAAGCTCAAAACTCGGGCTAGCAATCATAAAGTGCTACCAGTGACAATTGCTAGATAATTGTAGGACGGTAGGGCGATTTTGATGCCGGAGGCTCCAACTGTATTGAGTGAGAACTAAGCAAGGAGCAAGATATCCGCAGACAGTTGCAAGAAAACCGCTTATCCACTAAAAGGCTATTCTGTTTAGAGAGTGTAAGGTGCGTAAAAGCTGGCTACTGCTCTTGATATTGTTCGCCTTGTCCGTTCTAATGGCCAACAGCAGCCTGCTGCGCAGGACCATATCGATTACCACTCGGCTTGGCCGCATCAATAATCCTCCTCATCTCCTTCTTATCGTCCTCTGTCAACTCCACCGCCCGCGAAGCCCAGTTCTCCTCCAAGCGGCTGGCCTTTGTCGTGCCGGCAATCGGAATCAGCCCCTGCGACGCAACCCACGCGAGCGCGATTTGGCTAATCTTGCAGCCCTTGCGCGCGGCCAGCTTCTTGATCTCGTCGACAATGGCGCGGTTCTTGTAAAAGTTGTCGCCTTGGAATTTCGGGATGCGGCGGCGAAAGTCGTCGGGTGCAAAGTCATCGGGCGACTTGTAGTGGAAGTCGTCGACGAGCCAGCCATGACCTAGCGGGCTGTAGGCGACATAGGCGATGCCGAGATCTTTGGCGGTGTCAATGAGACCGTCCGTCTCGTGCAGCGTCTCGAAAGCAGAGTACTCGGCCTGGACGGCGTCAATTTTGGCGACTGTTGACAGCGACTGGATTAGCATGCTTGCCGGCTCTGCCAGGACAGGATAAGATGCTTACTTGAATTGGCCTTGCGAAGCGTGGCAGCAGAGCATTCTGAAAGGCCAATGTACTTGGTCTTGCCCGCCTTGCGAATCTCATCCAGTGCGGGGATTGACTCTGTGAGGGGGGTGTCTATGCGAATTAGCAAAGTGATTATTGGCATTGTTAAGGCGGGACATACTGGGGTCGATCCGGTGCAGATAGTAGAGATCAGGAGTGAAACCGAGTCTCTCAATGGTGCCTTCGATGTACTCCTTGATGTGCGAAGCAGAGTTGGTGACCGAACCATCCCCTCCGATGATGTTGAAGCCACATTTCGAAGCGACTGTCGAGAATATTGCTTAGCAAGGAATCACAGCTGTAAATGAGAGACGAGCAACTCACTGAAGATCTTGTCACGGACGTTGTGCTTCCTGATGAAGTCGCCCAGAAGCTTCTCATTCACACCGGCTTGGTAAACAACCTGCATCACGAAGGCGTCAGAGCGTGATCTACTTGCTTAAGGCCGTCAGGTTCGTGGACTCACAGCAGTGTCCCAGAATGTACATCCTAGCTCAAGCGCCTTTAGCAGCACCGGCTCAGCCTCTTCGAGTGTCAAATTGCTGCCCAGCCCGAAACTGAGGCCCATGGCACCGAAGCCTGGCCACGCGACTTGAACATCGCCAAAGGGGAGTGTCTTGGCCATTATTTGTGGAAAGGTTCGTCGCGTGTGTATAGTGAACTTGAGAGCGGTAACTTGAGACTTGTCGAGTTCAGACTTCAATTGAGAGGGAGGTGGCAGTGGCTCCCCAATTTATAGATGGTGAGTCGGAGTCAAGGCAAGGCGTTAGAACTTTAAACTTGGGAAACAATCGCAGGATAGTCTGTGGATCAGCTCAATCGCATCATGCTGCGGTAGCGTAATGTTAATATGGCACCTGTACACTTTGCTATCTCCGAGTCAAGTGTGTCCACACCCACCTTGACTACCTCAGGCGGGCGCGGGTGGGTGATGGCCACGGGCGTACTGACTACCAAGATTTACTGTCTATTGCTCTAAATAAAAGACAAAATTAATCTTATACCAGGTGGGTGCGGGCACATGAAGTCACGACTTTCGATAATAAACGCGGGAGACACTTGAGTTTGTTGACTTGAGCTTTCCATGCCAATGCTGAGATAGGAAGCTTCAGAGTCTTTCGGTGATTGTTATATCCGTTACGTCCATTGCCCTCGGGCCCAATCTTCTATGCGACACATCGTGGAAACATCGCACGCAATTGAATGCTGTCTTCTCCACTCTGGGGCATCAAGGTGGCGCGGTACTTGAGTGCGTGCGATGATAAGATCCAATAAATACTGCTGGGGAACACGGCCCGCTCATAGTGGTCTTCTGGCCTTTGATGAGTTTGGTATAGTCGATTCCAAAATACCTCTTTTGTCCAGTTTGGCAATGAAGCCCTCGATACTCTCTTCATGTCGTGATAGACGTCATGTCGGGTCTGTCGCTTCCGTAATACTGTGAGGTTAAGCTTAGCCCAGCTTTCAGCCACAGCACCCTTATGGCTGCGCCACCTGTAAACTGCCCCTGTAAGTTAGCGTTTTTGACGTAACTGGAACACAAGCCCTTACTGTCTTCTGCTTCATCAACACCACCAACACCACATCGCCTATTTCCTCTGGCATACACTCGCTCGCGTCCGCCATCTTTTTGCATCCTTGCTCCCTCGGGCAGGAGCCGCCACGACCGAGCCAGCCTTCGCTCACAGTACCATGCCATACACTTCACGTCGCTAACCCAACCAGCCGCCGTCCTCTCCCCACCATGGCTTCTGCGCGACGCTCCGCGCCGCCGTCGGCCTCGGCCTCGACCACTGCCCTCTCGTCCACCGCTGCCGCCGCTCTCCCGCCGCTCTCGGCCCTCTTCCTCATCAACTTTGACGTCAAGGCCGGCTACACCATTGTCTGGAAGCGCGCCGCCCCGGCCGTCGAGCTCGAGGGCCTCGTCGAGTACAAGTCGCTCCCCTCGGGCCTCCACACTGTCGCCGACGACCTCATCTACTTTGTCCACGGCACCCAGCATGCCGGCCTCAGCGCCTTTGTCAACGAGCCCACCGAGGAGGAGGAGCTGCGCAACGCGCGCATGATTGCCGTCGGCATCCTCGTCCCGCTGAGCTACGGACGCCTCGGCCGAGCCTGGAGACATGCCGAGAACCTCAAGGACATGGCAGCGTACGTTTGGAGCAGAATACGGACTGGCGCTGTGTTGATTCGTGCTCAAAATACTAATGGGATTATAGGAAACTTGCCAAAGATGCATCGCAGACGAAATTCCTCGAACAATACTGGGACCAGCACCATGCGCCCGCCGACGGCGACCCCAAGTCGCCCGTGCCAAGTCTACCTGCTTCGCCGATCCAAGACCGCCGCGGACACAAGCGCAATAGATCTGCCTCTGATGGCAACGGTCTCTCCGCCGGGCCTGCTGAACATAAACTTTCTACATACCATCCTGCCTGGAGTCTAGCGACCATGCTCGACACCTTTGGCCCGCTAGTCTTTCCCATATATCGCGCTGCCCTTTTGCGAAAGCGCATCCTGATTTCATGCCACGCTCCTGTGCGCCAGATGTGTGACTTTGGTACGTCAACGCTCATTTCTTAGGATCTACGCCCCGGCTAATACCCCTTAGTATATAATCTCTCGGTCCTATCCAACATACCACTCTCCATTGCCGATGATCTCCCTTCCTCTTCCACTTCCACCCGTCTGCGACCTCTCTTTACAATTGGTGTCCATGACATTCCTTTCTTAGTCGAAGACCACAAGGCCGCCAAGCGCCAGCGCCTCAATCCAGATGCCGACGACGAGTCTGGCGGCGGCTGGATTGCTTGCACCACAGATAGCATTCTTGCTGTAAAAGACACCCTCTGGGATATGCTCATCACCATCCCGCTAGAACATACGACAAACGGCACGGAAAAGGCTTGGCCTCTGGTGGAATGCCCACGCGGTACACCCGTCAAGGCTACCCAGCGTGATCTGAGACGATTCAATGCCCTGCGCGCCGGCCTAGGTCAGTTGGTGGCCGCTGAGGACCAAGACGCGCAGCGACCCGACTCACATGCCTCTGATCGATCACACAGACTCTCCACCGGCCACTCGGCCCGTCTGGTACGGGAAGACGGCGACGAGTCCATGGACCAAATTGTAGAACCCCAGAGCTGGTCCGCGCTCGCCTACAACGGCTTCATGTGGTGGGCGAGTGCCGGCGAGCAGATTCGCTCCGAGGAGCAGGAAGAATCCGCCCGCGACGACGCTCTGCTCGCGGACCTGGGCGGCAGCGGCCCCGCCATGCGCATGCCGCACTCACCTTCCCGGACCGATCTCGCCCTGACCGACTCGATCGCCTCGCTCACCCGACACGACGCCTCCGACGACGGCGACGCCACCATGGAGCTCGCCATCATTGCCTATTTCCACCGCCTCACCACGCAAATCGTCTCTGTGCTCGCCGACGTTGTCGAAGGCACCGACGAGGCGTACCCGTCTGACGACCCGGAGCGATACACGGACGAAGACGACGACGACGACGAGACGGATGTCTTGCTGCCAGGCGCTGACAGCAACCGAGACGTGGACGGCTCGGCAGATACGGCGCAGGAGCAGGAGGAAGAGGAAACGCTCGAGACGATCAAGGTCGACAGCCACGCCATGGAGAGCATGGGCCTCGACGTGTGGAGCGCAAGCGACGCGGGCTTTGTGCGGGATCTCGCACAGCGCTACTTTATGCGCAGCGCCACGATAGAAGCGAAGGGCGTGGAAGTGTGCGGTGTACGAGTGTGCTAGACTTTTTCTTTCCTTCTTTCTGGTGTTGCTTTTTTTCATTACATTATACCTTGTTGTTACACTCAACCGCTTTGCATCTTTTTTGTTTGTTCGGATGAAGAGAACTGGCATTGTAGGAAAAGTTGCTGGCCAGTTTCTTTTGTGTGTATACTTTCAGTCAAAACGTGACCGAGTTGTTCATCTATTATTACTAGTGTACTCATATAAAACAAAAACACATGACACTTTTTCCCATCAAAGCTCAAGGAGATCCAGCCGGGGGGGGGGGGACTTTGCATCACAACAAGGGCTGAGGACCTATAAACAAGCAACATGTATGTGTGATATACTACAACATCTGTTATGCGCCTCTCATCGGAACCAGTAGAAAAGAAATCGTCATCCTTGTCACCGCCAAGCCACATCAGCTTACATGTACTGCTATAGAGTGAGATGTTTTGTCATTTTCCGGAGCCCGCACAAGTCCTACTTCTTTTGCCGGCCTTTGCCCTTCCCCTGCGAGGACGTGGCATCTAAAAATACGTACATGTAGTGAAACGAAAAACCCCCAGCATTAAACAAAAAAGACTTGCAAAAAAAAAAGATAATCATTCATTCTGCCTTTTCTACACCGCTCCAGACCACAACCACCGCCTCACGCACACCTCACGTCGTCTATGACTCGTCCTCGGTATCCGTGTTGGTATCACTCGTGTCGTTGGCGTCATCGTCTGTGCCGCTCTCCTCGTCCGAGTCCTCCTCGTCTCGCTGCTCCTGCTGCTTCCGTCTCTTCGGTTGGGGTGCCTGTCCAGTCTTCATGGCGTGCATCTGTCCAGCGATGGAATCTGCAATGACAAAAACAAATTAGCTTCTTGTTCTCCGTTGTACATATTGGTGATTTAGTAAAAACTTACCCTCTTCAGGCTCGCTGATCTCATCCTCGGCCTCCATCTGCGCCGCCTTGCTCGCCTCTTCCACGACGAGCGTCACCTCCATCTTGGTGTCGAAGCCGACGTACGAGTCGCAGACGACGTGCATGACAAACGTGTAGTGGCCGGCCTGGGGCGGCGCGGCAAACTGCGCCTTGAGTGTCTGCATGGCAAAGGTGGGCTTGCCGCTCTCATCCAGGATAGGCTGGTCAAACGTATCAAAGATGAAGGGCGGCACGGCCAGCTTCCCTTGCTTGGAGTCGCTGAGAAAGGCATACCACTTGGGGGTGTGCACGCGGGCGTAGTGGGGGGCAAAGACTTGGGGCGGGGTGACGGTCTGCTCCTCGACCGAGACGGGCTTGCCGTCGGGGCCCTTGATGGTCTTCTTCTTGCGGCCCATGAGCGCCTCGAGGTCGTCCTCGGCCGGGTCCACGTCCTCGAGGTCCAGCTCGTCGACGGCGGGGACCTTTTCGGTGCCGGGGGGGATGAAGCGGCCCTTGATGACGAGGCTGACGAGGGACGAGGGGATGATGCAGCGCTCGCCAGTGACCTTGAAAAAGGCCTTGGCGACGCGGAGGTAGGGAATCTGCTTGCCGACGGCGACGCTCGTCTTGTACTGCGCCTCGGTGAGACGGCCCTTGCCCACGGCCAGCTGGCGGCGCTGGGCGTCGGGGAGGTCCATAAACTGCTGCACCGTCATGTGCGTCTTGGAGTCGCCCTCGACCTCGGCGGCGATCTTGGGGGTGAAGTGGGGGAGCTGGAGGAGCGGCGAGGCCTTGGGCGGGATGGCCTGGATCAGGTGCTGGTTGGCGAGGAAGGAGCCGGCAATGGGGCCAATGTTTCCGTAGGCGAGCGCAATGGCGGCAAAGGACTGGTTGAGGGTGCGGGCAATGGGGACAATCTCGTACATGGCCTTTGTGAGGGCGGCGTCGTCGAGCTCGACGCGGCCGAGGTAGGCCCAGAGGAGCGCCAGAGCCTTGCGACGCACGCCGTTATCGAGGTCCTCGAGCTTCTGCTTGTCCTTGACGGCGAAACCGGCCGCAAAGGGCGAGACTTCGCCGGGGGCGGTGATGCGCGACTCAATCTTGGAGAGGCCCGACTCGGCGAGGTCGCCGCGGAGGACCTGGTCATACTCCTTGCCGGCGGAGAGGGCACTGATGATGCCGCCCTCGTCCATGGTCTCGTCGTACTGGCGGAAGAGGTTGTTGGAGCTCTCCATGAGGACGCCCTCCTTGGAGCGGCGGATCGTGCCGTACCACCAGGAGCCGACGAGGTACGGGAGGAGGATGCCGAGGAGCCCGGTATAGAGGAGGATCAGGAACTTGCCGTTGCCGTCGGAGATGATCCACTGTGGCAGCGCGATGCCGATGCTGAAGCTCTGCTTGCCGTCGGGATGGCCGAACTGGATGTAGTTGTTGCGGACATCCTCGTCGGTGAGGGCTTGGTAGGCCTTGCTGATCTCGACGTATTGATCGTTGAGCGACTCGGCCGTCTCGTTCTTGGCGGGGTCCGGGCGGACCTTGTCGGGGTGGAATTTGACGGAGAGCTTTTTGTAATGGGATTTGATTTCCTTTTCAGTCAAGGACTGCATCGTGGGAGCAAAAAAAGTCAGCAATCAAGGAGCGTGTGCCTCCCGCCGTGGTCTCGTGCTACGTACCTCTGAGATGCCGAGGATGTCATATGGGTTCCAGAGCTTGTTGACGACGGGCTGCGTCGTCATGATGAGGTAGGCCATGGCGCCCATGAGGGCCCAGCCGCCGACCGCGACGATGGCGCGCTTGATCCTGCGCTGCTTGCGCTTCTGCTTGGCCCGCAGCGCGTCGACGACGTCGGCATGCTTTTGCCTGTAGTCGGTCTTGATGGCCTGCGCCTGGTTGCTGCCGTCGCTGCTGGGGCGGAGCAGGGAGTATGTCAGGGGGAGCGTGACGAGGCCGCTGAGGGTGAGGATGAAGAAGGGGAAGAATTGGGCCTGCAGAGATGGAGATATTAGCACATGGCAATCGTGGAAAGGCTTCCCGCCCCATTGGCAGAGTCCTGCCGGTGACGGGGTTTGTTCGTTGCTGGGTTGGCAGGCAGGCTTACCTCATGATCGTATGAGTAGTCGGAACTCATCGTGGCGACTGCCGGCCAAGGCTAAAGGGCCTGGCGAACTAAACTCGGCGGAAAAGAGATAGAGGGACACGGAAAAGGGAAAAACGGTCTGCTGGGCTGAGGGTATCCAGAATTCGAGGGGTGCAATCTCCTTGATCGGGGAGAACAAAATGCGAAATGCCCAGGACGATTGGCGGCAAACGTCGGGAGAAGAAGAACCGAACACAGTAGAGAGGAAGAGGGGAAAAAAAAGAAGGCAAGACTAAAAAAAAAATTGGGCGTCTTGGACAATGTGTCACAAACTATCTTCCCACAAGCCAGCTACGTTTAGTCGACGTGGTGGTTTCGAGAAGGCCAGCTAGCAAGGTCGGGCGATCGGATTATCCGTGGGCAGTGGCCCTTCTCTCTCCACAATGCCGCCACGGTGTTCTCAAGGCCTTCTTGGTGCGGGTGCCGGCCGGCCTTGTCGCTGGCCTTGCTGGGGCTTCACTAAAGACACCAGACTACGCTCGGCGGGTCCAAGTGGCTTGGTAGCGTCCTGCTTACCCCTGTGGCTGTCCCCGTACACTGAACTCTCTCTGCAAGGCTGCGGAACGACAACCCGCCGTTCTTAATTATCAACAGAATCAAATGATGAAAATATGATTCTATTACACTACTATGCATTGAATAGAAAAAGCTCGCTAACCAATTCAGCGCCAAGCCAGACACTGTATGCTCAATCCATCTTACAATCTATCCAGATCCCCAAAAAGAAATCCACGACTGTGCTGCTCTGTGCTTCTTTTTTCTTTACCTCTTCTTGATAAACAGCCCTGCGTCTTCCTCTGCCGCCTCCCCAGTACCATCCTCCTCCACAATGACCTCTTCATCCCCATCCGTAGTGCCCCCTTCCTCCTCCGTCGTGCCGCCGCCACCGCCCGTCGTCGCCATCATCTCGCCGACCAGGATGCTCCTCAGGTCATCCTCGCTAATCATGCGCTCCAGGCTGCCCCGGCGCACCCACGGCCTCGACTCCGTGCGGCCCTGGTCCACCAGCCGCTCCACCTTGAGCCGGTTGCCGATAAACTTGAGCGTCGGAAACGCCGCCTGGCGGCCCTCGTGCAGCATGCGCGCCAGCCGCGCCGGGTCCGGGTCCGACAGGATGTGGTAGAAGTCCGCCGGCACCGACGCCGGCCACACGGTCACGGTGCCGCTAAACTGCTGCAGCCACAGCTGGCTCCAGTCCTGGCCGAGCGGCCGCGGCAGCAGCTCCGCGTGCCGGATGAAGCGCAGCCACTTGTTCATGTCGAGCTTGAGGTAGTGCTCCGTCGCCGACATGAGGAAGCCGCCGCGCCAGCCGCGGCCCTTGCGGTGCGTCACCGGGTGGCCCACGCTGCCGCGCGACGAGAAGAAGAAGAGATTGACGTGCGGGTTCACCTGGCTGACTATCGTAAAGTTGACGTTGAAGTGCGTGTTGAGCGCCTTGATCGGGATGTCGGTCCGCAGGCTGCCGTCCTTCCACTTGTGGCCAAAGGAATACGGCGCCAGCGTCCCGTCCGACGGCTTTTTCATCATCAGCACCACGGGGTTCAGGATGCCCGGCACCGCCGCCGACGCCAGCACTGCCGACCAGATGACGCAGTCCGGGCTCGTCAGGTAGTTGCACAGAATCGTCGGCGAGTGCGGGTCCGCCGGCACGCAGCTGACGTTGAGGATCCGGCCGGTCCGCTCGTACGCCTCGCGAAACGTCATGGACCCCCGCGTCCACCAGCTGCACTGCGCCGCCCACTGCACCGAGTCGAAGCGCGCGCCCGTCTTCCACCACCGCGGGAGCCACGTCGACATGCCCTCGGAGCAGGCCGTGATCTGCGACGCGAGCGCCGGCACCAGCAGCTCCGCCAGCTCCTTGTTCGTCCGTGTGGCCACGAGGCCCGCAATGAGCGCGCCGCCGCTGGTGCCCGTGATGACATCCGGGAGTAGGTCCGCGTCCAGCAGCGCCCGCACAAGACCGAAGTGGTAGTACGCAAAGCTCGCGCCGCCGGACAGGCAAAGCGCCGTCCTTCCAAAATTGGCTTGGACATGCTTGAACAGGACTCTTTTCTCCTCCATCGAGAGTTGCTTCGTTTTGAGCAGAAACTTGAGACTTCTCTCCACTGTGCGCAATCGTCAGTCTTGGTCAAACATTAATAGCAGCGAATAACCTTACCCTCGTCGACAAAGTTCTGAACCAGATTCTTCGTTCCGTAGTATGTCTGGCTGTACAGCTTTGGATTGTCAATGCCCACAAAGTTATTCTTGACGCACGCTTCCGTGAGCGCCTTGAGCTCCTCTATGGCTCTAGTACCCTCACCGCCGCCGCCCACCTTGGCCGCCGCGGCCGCCACCGTATCCTTTTCCTCCATCTCCGCCTTGGCCCTCGTCTTCTTCATCTGGCCCCACACGCGCTTCACCGTCTTGCTGTCGTAGTACGCAAAGTCATTCTCCTCGCGCCACGTCTTGCGGCCCAGGAACGCGTCCAGCGCCCGCGCCGCGCGCACCCAGTCCGGGTACGTCGTGGCCTTTCGCAGCGCCCGCCGCAGGCCCTCGCGCTGCCCGCGCCACGTAAAAAACTGCTCGTACACGACAATGTAGAAGCGGGTGGCCAGGTAGAGCACGCCCAGCACCAGCAGCCAGCCAAAGACGAACAGCAGCAGCGGCCACTTGGCCAGCAGGTACAGGTACCCGTCGCGCGTCTCGTCCTTGCTGCGCGTGCCCAGCAGGCCCTCGACGGCACGATTAGCCCGCCGCCGCCTCTTCTTGGCGCCCGCGGCCGTCGATCCAGCGCTGCTGGCTGCCGGCGGCGGCTTGCGTTTGCTCCTGCGGTAGAATCGCGAGCTGATGGGCGCCCAGTCGTTTTGCGCCGTCACAAACGTTCCCAGTCCGCCTGGTGCCGGTGAAGACGCTCGCGCGCTGGCCACCGCCGCATCTTTGCTAAAGTCGCCATTCGCAGCCGCTGCCGCCGCCGCCGTGGCCAACGCGCT
The DNA here is from genome assembly GCA_001455915.2 of Samsoniella hepiali. Lineage (NCBI taxonomy): Eukaryota > Fungi > Ascomycota > Sordariomycetes > Hypocreales > Cordycipitaceae > Samsoniella > Samsoniella hepiali. Next base: position 1,845,497 of record LNDK02000051.1, on the reverse strand, counting down.
GCTGCTGCTGTCGCCACCATCGTCGTCGAAGCCCGAGCCGAGGCTCTGCGAGTCGCGCCGCGTGATGCTAAAGGAGCCGGGGCTCTTGGGCGACCGCAGCGCGTCGTGCGAGCCGTGCTGCGCATGCTGCGCTATAGTCTGCGCGGCGCTGTGGTCGGGCGCCTGCAACGCCGTCTCAAAGGCGGCAATGTCGGCGGCCGAGATGAATTGATGGTTCCCATCGGGGAGGCGCGCGACATCAAACGCCTCGGGAGGAAATCCGTAGTTGGGTGGCAGCGACGGCGAGGGAGCCGCGGCCGTCGCGGTCTTGGGCGTTAATCTTTCCTTGTCCTTGCTCGGCATGGTTGTGATTTGTTTGATGCCACCAGGCGAGGGAGGCCAAGCTTCTAAATCATTGCCGTTTGTTGAGAATGAGGGAAGGTGCAGCTAGAAAAGAGTATAGCAGAGGGGTGGGTGTTTTCAAGGCGCTCCGTGTAACGACCGTAAACGTTTTGATGGAAGAACCACAGAAGCCAGGTAAAGGCTATTTTGCAGGCCGGTTATGTGGTCGGTAGCTGGATTGCCCTCCATGACGTCGGGTGACATAACTTTCTGTTGGGGGAGCTTCTGCGCTGGGCGGGTCCTTGTTCTCGGGAGCTGCCCGCCCGGGCCAGTACCCCAAGTACAGCGCGTGACAGAAATTCAGTACGCTCCGGACCAGCCAGATTGACCAAACCGTATAGAATTTATGTCACCCCACGTCACAACACGGCCGGGCGGCGCAACTCTCGGTGGCGACCTCGTTATCATTGAATCCTCGACAGCATCTCGAGCCAGCTGAACTACTTGTGGCACTTATTTTACAACAATCATTCGCAGACAGAAAACGGCAATGCACACGCAGGTGACCGGTGCGACAAGAGTCACAGTTCCAGTATTAATATAGATATTTTTTTACTACCAAACTTCGCCAAAGGGGAATGCTGAGTCTCATAAAACATGTCTTTAATCGCACAAAAGTGGCTCCCTCTCCCTCACTTTTTTCACGCCCAACTCTTAGACGTACTGGGAGAGCCAGCGGATACCGTCGCCGTATCCCTGGCGCATGACTACCGAGCACATGAACACCTCGATCGGGCGGATGCCCTCCAGAGGCACCTTGCCCTTGCCGGTCGTCTGGTAGAGTCCGAGCTCGTGGCGGAGTCTGTCCTCGGGGACCGCGCTGGGGTGGTCGATCTTGTTTCCGAGGATGACAAAGGGGACCTTGGAGAGCTCCTCCATGGCCAGCAGGGCGTCGAGTTCGGCCTTGGCCTCGGCGAAGCGCTCCTCGTCCTTAGCGTCGACAAGGAAGACGACGCCGTTGACCTCGGGGAAGTAATCTCTCCAGATGCGGCGGGCTGTAATCGTTCGTGACGAGCTGCGGTCAGCGATCCTGTTGTGTAGCGATTCCCAGCTGCCCGGGGGGAGAAGAAATCGACGCGGGGTTGTCAAGTCTTACCTTGGGGATGGCCACCGAGATCGAATGTGGTGAAGCGGACATTGCCGATGGCAAGCTCCTCAGAGGCTGCACACTCTTACGTTAGCTTTCTCTATTCCGCCTCGCCTCCAACGGTTCCAACGGTCATGAGACAACTCACTAGGGTGGAGAGTGGGCTGCAGAACAGCGACGCGGTCGTTCTAAATAAAATCCCAGCATCAGTCAACTGCATTTCTGATGGCGTATCGCTTCGCCGAGTGTCGCGCCGGGCGTCCAGCTCGCTGTCGCGTGAGCGGTCCATCGTGTCGATGGGGGCAAGGGGAGGCGCGGTTCGTCATCATCTAACCTTTAGCATGTGCAGGAGGGTCGTCTTTCCGGCATTGTCGAGACCGAGGAACAGAAGCTTGGCGTGCTTGTTGAGCAGGCCAAGAGACGACAGGACGTCATAGACTATTTCATCGCCGCGACTGTCAGTACAAAGAGGAACCGTAAGGGGGCATAGGCGGACGCAGGTGGGCATCGACGCGAAGCATCCGGCAGGGATCAGAAAAAGAAGGGCATGGACATACACCAGTTCACGATCCACATGTTGAAGGTCAGTCGGGTTGGGGCTTTTCAAAACGCGTATTCTGTATTGGTTGTGGTGAAGGGGGAGGATTGCTTCGGCTCAGGATGGATACGTGGTGGTTCTCTGCTTGCTTGGGGGTTTTTGGGCCTGGGCCACTGTTGCCTCGGAAGAATAGCGCCGGATTATTTGGCCTCTATTTTATGCTGACTACTGCTAACGCGGTGGCGCCTTGGTCTGTGATTCGCCGCTGTGGCTGCCTAGCGTATCAGGCCGCAAATCCAAAGCCCATTGTGAGTCGACGCAGGTACTCGGGAGTTTAGCCAGCAAAGCATTGCAGCCAACACGCAAACAAGGACAAAATGACACATGTTTGTGATGCAAGTCCAAAGGTCACCTGAATTAAAGAGCTTATTAAGGTAAATGTGGGTTTGATATTTCCATCAGTCTATGTAAATTCATGTTCAATATGGCTGCGAAACTCCAGTCTTGTAAAGATTTCCGTGACGTCCTGGGTATCCAAGCAAGTGCGAAAACAAAGAAGCAAGTAATTCAAAAGCGAGCGACGCTCAAATCGATATACACATTATGTCCTGGAAGGCTAAAAGAAGAAGAATGTATGTACAAATTGGTTTCGCCCAAGGCGTCCAGTAGATAGAAAAGTATGTGCATGAAGATTGTCATAGCGAATGACAAGCTGCAAAAGTGTAATAATAGAGAGTAAGCAACCTGGTGGTGTATCTGACACCCAGTTATCCAGCGCCGTGCGATGCAATTTGTAATGTGAAAAAATGGAAAGGTTGGCATCTGCGAGAAGCCATTAAACAATTTAAATGGAGGCAAAATGTGGTGCTTAGACAGACAGCACATAGTTGCCAGGGTCTTTTTTGCCTGCCATGAGCAGACCAAGCTCCTTCATACGCTCAGCTCCGCGGCCGGGCTGCGTCTTTCGCTCGGGGATCTGGCCGCGTCGAGCTTTGTTGCAGTATTTCTGATTGAACTTGTCCTTGCGCCTCTGGCGCTTCTTCTCAAGACCTTTGACAATGTCAACCGCACCACGGACGTGGATCTCATCGTCCTGTCGCTTCGGCGCACGGGTCGACTTGAAGCGGATCATGGCAGTAGGTCGTGGTAGCGACTTGGTATGGGTCACATCAGGACGTCCAGCAAGTCTAAACTGTGCAGGCTCGCCCTGGTGCGGCGATTGAAGGGGTGTGGTGAGACCACGAGGAGCAGGAGAGCGCATGCGACGAGGTGAGCGACGATCAAAAAGGGGCTTGGGAGAACGAGCACGCGGTTTGGGGGCGGGTGACATGCGTCGCTTGGGCGGGGGAGAGTGATATTTGCGAGGCGACGCCTGCTCACTCTTTCTGCGGCGGCGGGACCTGTCCTCGTCGTGGATATCATCCATCTTGGCGGGCATCCAAGTAGCTTCGTCACTGGCGCGACGATCATCCTCATCATCATCGTTGTCGGGATCCGAGGTTGGGAAGCTAGGGTCAATGTCCTGTGGGATGAGGCGCAGCTTCTCATTTCGGCGAGCAGCGAGGCACGACAGGTAAGCCTCCTCCAGCGGCCGGTCTTCGTCGAGGGTACCACAGACAAAGTCGGTGCTGTCGGGCAGATCATGCGCGTCATGCTCCGAGTGAATATCGCGGGGCTTGGAGCGGCGGGTGACCTTGCGGCTGCGGTTAGAGATCGTGGAGCAATCTGACAGTTGGGATGCAGCTGATGGACGACGAGGCAGGGAAGTGGTGGAGCTCTGGCCAATGGCATTGTCGTGGCCGGGCGTCCAGAGAATCATATTCTCGTCCTCTTCATCGTCGTCAGACTCGGCAAAGCCGGTTTCCTCGTCAGTGGAGTAGCCGTCGCAGTCGTCCTGATCTTCGTCATCCTCATCCTCATTGTCCTCATCTTCATCGTCGTCGTCGTCTTCATCCTCATCCTCTCCGTCTTGGTCATCCTCGTCATCTTCATCCTCTAAGCCGTCATCCTTGTCCTGGTCTTCCTCTAGGAGAGCTTCCTCTTCAGCCTCATCCGCAAGGCGGCGGAAGTTGATTTCCTTGGTGAGGGTGTCATTGATGGTGAGCTTGGTGCTGAGGGCGAGGCTGTTGTCCTGGCGGATCCAGTCGTCTTCACGGGATATGCCACTGGCAAACTCGTGAAACTGAGAAGAGTCCTTGACGAGGTCCTTTGAATTGGCGCGCAGGAACTTGGGTCGGGCAGCCTGAGGTCGGTTGGAAGGACGGCGAACGGTAATAGGGCTGGCAGCCAAGGCAGCGGAGAGAGCCGAAGTCTTCTTGGGGGTCGAGGGTGACTCGGCGACAGGAAGCGAGGTGGATGCGAGGGCAGACTCAGAAGCTTTGGGAGGTGTATTTTTACTCTCTGCAGGGCGAGGCGGGCAAGCAAAGCGGATACATGATCGTCGTGGCTCCTGCGCAACAGGAAGTTTCTCAGAGTGAGCCAAGGGGACGGTAGCGTCTGGCTGAGGCTTAGCGGCACAAGCAAATTGGATGCAGCGCTTGCGAGGAACCTCCTTTGGCAGGTCGTGGGCCTGTCCCTCGGTGGTGTGGCTCTGGGCAGTAGCGTTGGGGCTGATGCGGAAACCGTCCCTGTTGAGGCGCAGCATGGCCATCTCAGGAATAGGCGGGCTGGGCGTGTTGGTGCGAGAAGGGCTGGTCAGACCCGTGTCACTGGTAAGGTCGGCAGTCGAGGCGATGCTGACGACACTGGCCATGGAGCGACGACGCTGGCCGCCGGTGAGAATGGAGCGGGGAGGCTCGCGAAAATCATCGTGGTCCTGTTCCTTGAAGGCCTGTGTGAGGAGCGAGGGCTGCTCAGAGGGTCGTCGAATGGCGGCTCTCTGGAACTGCTGGGGTTTAGGGTGGTGAAGCTGTAACTCGGGAGGCTCATCGAGGTCCTCCTCTTCTGTTGTTTGGGCGGCCCAGGAGGGCGCCTGTGGCGTTGTATCGGAGCAGTTCATGGTGTGTTTTGTTGTGGTGTGTTGTGGTGAAAAGGCGGTCGATCAACGACACAAGAATTCGCAGAAAGCGGTTATACTTGGTGTCAAGGAGTGTGTAGCGATGGTGCGCGTCAAGGGCGTATCGCTAGTGGCTTGATAGATGTTGTGTTGGTGCGTAGAGCAGACGAGACTTGTATGCCAGTACAGTGCCTCTACGAGCTCGAAACAAAGCCGGTTGTTTTTTCAAGCGTTGAGTAGTGTCCCTGAGGACGGTTGTGCTATAAGGCACAGGCGATCATCGTCAAGGTCCAGGAGAAGAGTAGTTGTGAGGTTTGTGGGAGAGGCGGGTTCCGGTTGCCAAGTCCTGCCAGTGACAAGGCGCAGCGAGGGCGAAGGAGATGACTCTTGAGAGAATCGGACAGTCGCCAAGAGGAACTTGAGATGCAAAGGAACTAAAAAATGGCGTGTTGTCGTAGGTGGACGGCAGTCGGGGTCGAGCCAAAAGTCTTGGCGACAAGGAAAATGACGTTTGAGTCGGAACGCAGGATGACCAAGTAGTGGCGAGGAGCGTCGCAGGAGGGCCGGTTGCCTCGGTGTAGACGCTATTTGGTGACTCTTGCCGGGTGGCTGTGGTGGTGATTTTGCGTGCGCCTTTGTAGGGGCGTAGCAGGGTGACGGCGCGTTGTGGTGGGTGCTTGCGTTGTGGTGCTTGCAGGCGGGCCCCAAAACGGCAAAAGGCTATCGATCTTTGTCTCGGTGGCCTTGGCAGAAGGCGATGCAGGAGAGAGGGTGCGTTGGATGTTGTGCTGCGGTGATTGATGAGCAGCAAAAAGCCTTGACAAGATTAAGAGATGTTTGGGTAAAAGAGGATCTTGTAGAGAAGAAAGAATAAAAAAGAGGGCAAACGGGTAAGCAGGAGGGCGAGTCGAGAGCAGGAAGCGGGAAAGAGGGCAAATGGGATGGATGCTGGGCGGCCCCCCGAGGATATATTGGCTGCGGGCAGCTGGCAGGGCCGGCGGGCTCGCAGCTGGCGACAGGGCTGGTGGGCACCACCAGAGGCAGTGAGTGTTCCCAGTGTTTTTGTGGTGTGGGCTGTGAAGGCGTGGGTGGATGCTCTAGCGCCCAGCAGAGAAAAAACAGACGGGAAAGAAAATTCCCATCGGCTTCAGTGGTAGCAGAGTACCGAGCGTGTGTGTGGCGGACTGACGAAAACAAGAGGTACTCGCGTAGGCGACTGGTACAGCCGGTGTACGTAGCACACTACGCCGGATTGTTCAGGTGGGCGGAGTGGCACCACCGCCCTAGAAAGAAAAAAAAAAGTCATGTCCCAGTGGACAGACCTTTTGGGGCTTGGCTGGAACAAACAGAGGGCCCCGGCGGCCACAGTGCGCGGCACGCACCTACAACTTGCCACTAGGGGGAACCCGGAGCCCGCTGCACTTGGTCAGCGAGACAGCAGCCTTCTGTCTGTCTGCTGACTGCGTTGATGGGCTGGTGTGTATTACCAATACCGCGGGTTTGCATAAAGCAGCTCTCCTGATGTTGCACTTTGGATTGAAATCGTGTAATCACCCTTCTGAGCAAACAGTGACTAATATTCCTTCCTTCTTTCTTCCTTTGTCTTTCTAATTGTGATTCACTGCCCTCATTTGGGAGTCACCTAGAACAATGTTGATTCCGGGAGTCACATACCTTACCTGATGTACCGGCCCACAGCGCTACCTCTAACTGTGCTGTAGATCCTGGGCAGGGCCTTCACGTCCGCGTTTCTCATCAGAACAAAAAAAAAACACACAGCACATAACCGGGTTGGGCGTGGAAAATTGCGTTGTGGAGCTGTCCAGAAAGGCTCCTGCCAGAAGCCGCAGCGAACCTCTTTCTGTCCTCCGTGGGCAGCTTTTTTTTTTAACTTTCCGATGAACCGTTCCGTTGTGGTGTTATTACGATTCACTGTGCGCAGGACAGTGCAAGCCTCACAGGTTTCAGTGGGAGAGCACCACTAAAAAGAAAAAATTTATGGGCAGTGGGAAAATTCTCAAATGCCTCACTCACCCTGCACGTGCATTTGGCAAAGCCCGCTTTCGGTGGCCGAGGCCGCCCGTGAAGTCGTCGCACTGTGCGGCACACGTAACAACAGCGCTGTACGGTACAGTGCAAGCCTGCTACAGGGCCACACTGCTGCACTAGGCTTAGATCCTGACGGAGCAATTTTTACAGCGGATTCTCACCGCCCGTCTGGTGTTTCTTGCCTCCCTGGCCGTCCTTGTGCAGAAATCGCCTAGGCCCCAAGAGGGCAAAAAAGGCCTTTTTCTTTCTTTGGCCTGAGGAGTTCGTTTGCTCAAGATGCCTCGGTGTGCCTGTAATGGCCCAATACCTGCTTCATCATTAGCCCTCCTCGGGTCCCCGGTTACGCCTTGTCCATAATATTATTCATGCCTGCACACCAAAAACGGCACTGCTTTGCTGACGGGCTCGGATACACTTGTCGCTGTTGGCGATCTCCGTCTGGCGCAGCAGCGTAGTCAGATTCCTGGCATGTAACTTATCCTCCGTCCCCTGCCTTACCGCGGATCCTTGCGATGCGAGCAGGCTGTGCTATCAAATCATCCAATTTGGGCATGGGGCAGGGTAAATACCGTTCTCCTTTTTTTGCAGTCGTAGCCAACCGTCCCGTCCTACAAGGTAGTTATTATGCATCTCCAATTACAGGGCTCAAGCCAACCTTGTTTCCGTCAAAGACAGCTTGGCCAAAGACAGCCGAATCTCACGCTAGCCCCGAAGTGAGACATTCTAAAAGCTGCAGAAACCCGTTCTAGCGAGTAAGACGTTACATGGGGCCTCGCAACGCTCCGTCCTGTAATAATAATGCTTTTTTTGTGAGGGCTGCCATTACTCAGTAACTCCTTTTTTCAAAGCCGGCCTGTTTTTTTGCTTGCCCTGTTGGCAAGATCGGCGCTCACATAATAAATCCTCAGGAAAAAGAGAAACACCCCCGGGTCCGGGCCTTTGGGCGTTTTGCCTCCGCAAAAAGCGGAAACTTTCCATCAGCAAGCCATAAAACGGCATTGAGGCACATTTCCAATCCAAGGGTCCCCCCTCCTCCTGATCCTCGTCCCCTTTCATCCCGGATGTCCGCATTGGAGACGGCATTGTCCAATGGCAGCTGCCGTGACATGCTGGCACCGCAACGCCACATGACGCTAACCACCGTCTTGCGACGCCCACCTACGTAGCCATAGCCTCGTCCCTCTGCTTCCTTTGGACAGGATTTCCCCTCTCGCCTGGAACCAGTATCTGTACTGGACTGCCAAAGTATTCCACGGGGGAAGGTGGCAAGGCAAGTAAACGAGCACCAAGCCCACCCACACGCGAAACGGGACTCGCCGTTGAACAAGCCGTTATCGGTGGCAACCCCCTCTTCTAATACGTGGCTCATGGCGTTTTGCTCGAGTCGAGGGCACGACGCAAGCCAGCTGGACCGGAGACGGGATCAGCTTGCGCGCCAATGCACCCCAGCCTCGGACTCCCTCAAGAGGTTAGGCCTGAATTGGCAGGATGACGACACATGAGCATCTGATCCGTCGAAGCTACCATGCTGAAATCATGGGCAAGATGGGCTCACGTTTCATTCCACATCATGTTGCTTACCGCCACCGGGACAGATTAGGGCTTGAGCATTCCTTTCTGGCATCAGCCAAGAGAAAACAGGAGGACATTGCTCCAGAAAACAATGGATTGATTCGCAAGGCTGGCATGCTGGACACGGGTGAGAGCTCCCCCATCGTTTACTCAGTAGGGGGGGATCATACCTGGGCTTATTATTATTCGGTCCAATATCGAATTTTGTCCTGTTTTGGTCAATCCGAAAACGCCACCATCCAGTGCGTGTGCATATTGTGCTACAGCAATCATGGGGAAATATACAGGCTGCGAGACCCTTGTGAAGCCACCGGCGGCGTTCCCCACGCTGACCCCTTGGCACATAGCACATACACGGAAAAGCCAGCGTTGCATTGCAAGTGTGCATTGCACATCGACTCCGTCCATGCCATGCGGGATTGGGAAGAAAGGCGGCGGCGTTGTCTTTGCTTACCACGCAGGGCTTTCGATGACGGCGCACTCTGCCTGCTGCAGCTCTCGTAATTTGTCTCGCGCATTCGCTTTTAGGATTGTCTTGGTCGTTCCCAGGATGATCGAGGGCACAGGGCACAGGGCGGCCACGTCTCCTAGATGGAACAGTCAACTGAAACTTGTGCTTTTTCACCAGAGATTCTAGAACAGCCAGGGCAGGGTTCCTGGTACACCGTCGCTAGAGAAGCATGTCCCAGGGAAAAGAGTTCTTGTTTCATTTCGGCAAGTCTATTTATTATTAGTGAGATGAGACTTTTTACGATGGCACGCGCCGAGGCCCTCCCGGGGAAGACATGCCGGCGACAAGGTCGCGATGAGATTATGTACTCGGTGGCCCCGATGAGATGGTCAGATTTGGCAGTTGATTGCGCGGTTGGTCCTGGCGTACTACCCCTGCGCATTTGTGAATTACACGAGAAGGAGAAAAAAAAAGCGGCTTTTCAGCTTGTGAATCCTGACAGTGACAGGGAGGGCATGCTGTCTGTTGACATGTCCTGATAGTACAACCGTACATGCAAGAGCTGCATGAATGGCTTGAGTTTTGTGTGTGCCTCTGTCCTTTTATTGTCACATATCAGTAAAATTCTCCTTTTTTTGCGTTTGCGCCACGTCCATGCATGCAGAAGGGTGGACAAGCCAGCTGCCAAACTACCCCCGGGCCGCACCCGATGGATGTTGTGTGTGGTGTGGTGTGGTGGTGCGTGGTGTCTTCCTAGGGGTGTTTTTCTTGCGACGTCAGTCCAGCGGTGAGTGAAGAAGACATCTAGACGGTCCGAAAGAAGGGGGGGCGCATAATATCACATTACCATATTACAACAATGGGTAAAAAAAAGAGGAGGGGGTGGTTTGCCAAGCTCGATCTGGCAGCTAGCTAGTTTGTTTCTTAGCTTGGTAATTTGGCGCAAGAGCTAGCTAGGTGCTGAGGAGAGGGAACAACGAGCGGGGTTTGAACTGAGCCCTAATACATGCAGGACTCGCATCGGTTCTCCGTATTCGTTGATGGAGCCATTGGCACTGACTGAACAGGGGGAAAAGGGGACAGCCGGCGTGCTGTGCGTAAATATTGCAGCGTCGGACATTTTTTTTCTGGTTGCGTGCGGCATAGGATGGCGCCGCAGGGAAGGCTAGTCAGTCCGTGGCTGGCCAATATCTGGGTAGTATTTGGCTTAGCCTGGTACATGAAGCACTGCTCACCTGACCCTACCACGCACGAATTTATTTATTTATTTTATTCTATCTTTCAAACTCTTGTTTCGTGTTTATTTTGTTTGCGAGTTTTGTATATATAAATGACTCGGTTACTTGTGTGCTTTCATGCTCCATAACACTAGACAAGGAAGTTGTTGTTGTCAACGAACCCCTCATCTGCCCTTTTCTTTTTTTTTTTCTTTTTTCTTGGGAGGAAAATGCGATCGCGCTCCCGGGTACGGTACGGATACTCGGGGTCTCTTGGCAGCAGCTTTTTTTTCTTGGCGGCGTGACATTTGCAGGAAAAAGAGACATGTTATGCTGTGTGAACCCCCGACCGCTGGACTAGGTGTGTGGGAACCCCCAAGGGTAAAGAGAAAACGGGCATGACATGACCTGTAAACGACCCAGTACCGAGCAGTTTGGCCGCTGCAGCCATCACGCCGCTGTCAAGCCGCACTGTGCGCTGCTGGTCTGCCCCTCCGACGACGCGTTCTTGAAGTTCCGATGCGAGCCGCATGCAAAAGAAAAAAAAAGAAAAAAAAAAAGGAGCTCAGGCTAACCTGATGGAGTCCTTACTTTGCTCTCTGTACGATGAACTAAAAAATCACAAGTGGATTCACGTTCTTTCCGCTGCGTCTTTTTCCTACCACGCCGACCGAGCCCTACTGGGTCTCGGGCCACACAGTCCGATGTGTTCTATTATCCAAGGGGTTTTGCGATGCCGCGGCAGGCCACCCCCCCGAAAAGAATGGGGGCCTAATTTGGAAACAAAATATAGACGAAAAAGGTAACCAAAGAAGAAACTTTAAATTTTTTGTGTTGCCCTTTCTAGAAGAGATTAGCCTGTACAGACCGGGCTCGTACTTTGTATACGTGGTACAGGAGTAATGGCGCGTTGCTGATGCTGGAACAAGCCGGCAGAAAAACACCCATTTTCTCGTCAAATGATGAATCAGGCACAGCGGGCAGTAGACGATTCAGTAGCTGCCGTAAAGTGCACTCTGTTGTCGAGTCCTGGCCCTCGAGACAAGCCCACCATCAACCCGCTGAGACTGACTAGCCAGCCGGTCTGGACAAGACGACGAGTCGACCGTTCCGCTGCCGCTTCTTTTTACGTCTTTTTTCTCCTTCAGTACTTCCTTCCTAATGTTGTTTAGCCTGGGGGACATCTGTACGTCTCATACAATGGCTCTCGCGGCACACCACGTCCCGCGTTGCCGGTCCCATGCCTCTCGATCCCCCGTTCTAAAAAGAGCCCCTGTTGTCTTTCCTTTTGACCTACAGCGCTGCAGGTCTCGCGCGCACGTCTCTCGCGCATCAGAGCCCAGAACATAGCCCACGTCTTACACGGGAGTTTTTGCTCCTCTGCGATTAGCCTCGCAACAATAGCGAGATGTTCTTATCATCATCCATCCTGCAGACCGCGGGTCTAGACTTGGTTTACACCCCTCGCGGTCCAAGGCTGCCGTGTGCTGTGACGAGTCGTGTTCAACTACTTTTCTTTTTTCTTACTTGCGTCCGGCCAAGGGGCTGCCCGAGACGGGGAGAGTATGCACGGATCGATGGCTTACCAGTATACCAGCCATCTGCGCATTTCTGTCCCCAATGCAGGGCGTTGTCGTCGCCGCCGCCGCCGCTGCAACGTGTTTGCCAATTTTTTTTCTTCAGGCACGTCTTCATGCATCATCATCATCCTGCGCCTAGCCGGCCTCGGGCATTCCCCCTCTCCCTCCTGCACACATGGGGGTAAGCTGAAGAAAAAGCCTGCCGGTGGCTGGCTGCATGGCAGTTCAGGACAAAAGGGAAACCCTTGCCGGGGAGACAAGCCACGGCCCGTGTGTGTGTAAATTTAGCTCCTTGAATCGCTTCTCGGGCGGCCTTGTACAACCTTCGCCGTCCGCCACGAAGCCACGAAGCCACGGACACAAGAAAAGAAAAAGCGACAAGTGACAAGCCGCAACAGCTTTTGTGTTGCCCTCCAGACGACACTGGCCCAGCGGCCCGTCATCACTAGCTTCCACAACATCCTAGTACGGCGCCTCTCTATTTGGTGATGGGTGATGGGTGACCATTCTTGGCTCAATGATCATCTGGACAAGGACAGAAAAGGTCCGTTGTCCCCCATGGCCCTTTCGTCCATGTCCCCCCCCCTCCTTTCAAACCCCCTCTTTCTTCTCGATTGCCGACGAGCGAGCACCGCTCCCCTTCCCTTTTTGCCATCCTGCCCACACCTCCCTCTGCAGTATCAGAAGGGGCCCAGCAGCAGCCACGACATGCGCTGTCACGCTGCCGTGCAACCTCAGCTGCAGCGAGCGGGCCACCCGAAACTGCTTGCCTTCTCTGTCAAGTAGTATGTAGTATGCAGTGTATCAAACGCCCACCGGCCAATAGACCGATGGCGATACCGGACAGTCCTCTCACGTCTTTTCCTTCTCTCTGCTCGCGCTCCTGCCACTCAATGTTGTACACGTACGAGCCAAATCCACTTGCCAACGCGCTCGTGGCCTGATGGCCGCTGCGGACGTATCAGCAGTCGCCAATCCAGCCTGGGCAACAGTACACAACCAAACGCAGGTAATCAAGTAGAGAAATGTAAACTTGGGATACTTTCATTCTCGGTAATTCAAAGCACCAGTCAGCCAGACTCTCTTGTAGCTCTTGGCAGAAACAATCTCGGCGCGCATAGTACTGCCGCACTCTCACAGTTGAACCCCTACTCTGCGCCTTTTCTCACGCTCGTTTTGACAAAAAGCCCATTATCCAAAACAGCAGCCACCCACTCCTTTCTGCTGGGCAATTGCACCAAATGCCAGTCGTGGTGCGCCTTGCACGCAATTGGTGCTCTGGTGTTCCTGTCTTCATCAAGCTGCACGTGGCATCGCCTCAACAGCTGGGAGATGCCAAGATACAGCTCATAGTAGGAAAAGCTGCTTCGTTAGTCCCTATAACCTGTACGACACAAAGACTGACCCTTGTAACTTACTGCATGCCGATGCAGATATTCGCGCCTTTGGAGAATGGAATGTAGAATCGATCGCGGAGAGCATTCGTCTTGAACGTCGCCCCATCTTGATGAATCCATCGATACGGGTCAAATAGCTCCGGTTCGGGGAACTGCTCCTTGTCTCGTAGATACCAGATTGGAGACGACGTCATGACCGTCTGTGCAAAACATTAGCTCAGTATCCAAAGAACAGCTCGAGGAAGACGTACTCCTTCTGGGATAAATTTTCCATGAAGTTCAATTCCTCCAGCTGGCACTATCCGTGGCAGCATGGCAGCGGCGGCCCCGGCCCAGCGGATTCCCTCTTTTACCAGAGCCCGTAGACGAGGTATATTCTCGAGAACCGACATGTCTGTCGAGAAGCCGACACGGGCAATGTCTTCATACAGCTTTTGCTGATACAGAGGATTCAGGGACAGAGCGAATAAAATATGGGCCAGCGATGCCGACGTCGTGTCGGTCCCAGGGCCCAGGTTCTCTTTCGCCTCGGAGAGAGCTGTCCATTTGTCCACCCCAGAGGAGACCATGGTTTGAACCAAGTTTGGGGTCGACAGCTCGAGTGCAGCTTCCTTGTTGAAGTTGTCACTCCATGCTTTCTGAGTCCACTATATTTTAATTAGTGCCTATACACTGGCGTAGATAATGGGGAATCACCTGGTCAAATGAAGAGAGTCCTTGGTAGAACGATGCCTTGGATGATGAAGCGAAGCGCTTCACCAAGTGGTCGAGATGAACCCATGTATTGAAGATGATGGGGTAATTCATGAGCTTCAAGTAATCAGTATTTCTGTTATGCCGGGTTGTCTTGTACTTACCAATGGCATCCATGTTGCCTTCTCGTCATTCTTTTGTACCATGGCGATATCGAGACCATTTTTCCAGGCTTCTAGCGCTTGAACGGGCCGTCCAAATGAAAAGTCGGCTATACAGGTCAGTACGTGACACCTTTTCGGGTAGTATTGAAAGCGTAACCTACAAATAATGTCCGCCTCGAGGGCGCGGCACGTGGATCCAGCCTCGAAGCACGTTGCCTTTTCCTCTAAAACCGCAACAAAGGTGTGAATGTTTCTGAGCATGACGCCTTCCAACACGTGGATTTTATTTCGGTTGTACAGCTGGCCCATGATCCTACGGCGCTTGATATGCTCTCCTTCGTGGCTACATCATGAAAGCGCATGTCAGCGGAACAGTCTTGCGGCGTGTGGAAGATGACGTACGTGATGGAAAACAGAGCCGGATGGCCGTCTTGCACAAACTGGCCGTAGGTTCTGGGGTCCTTGGTGAATCCACCATGTACCCTGTGCACAGCATCATACGCTTCAATGGAGTAAAACGATACTTCATTCGGGCCAATACGCAGTAGTGGGCCTAATAATGGTAAGTTTTGATCTTTCAGACGAAATGAGGAGGGCGTACCTAGTTTACTATGGAGTTTGGGCAGGTCCAGCGTGATTCTTCCCAGGTATTCGTGAGGAAAGGCCCAAAAGAGACGTGAGTAAGAAGCGCCATATCCTGCGTCGGGGATCTTGGAGAGTGGTGAATGGTGCGACTTGACGAAGGCCTAGAGTTTGCTTCAGCATGGCGCGACAAGTTTACACGATGAATACATGAGTGGTGTCGTACCTTGAATAGCGAGACAGTCGCCAGCAGCAGGAAACCGACGCCGAGCAGCAAGAGTGGCCCCATTACAAAAATAAACAACACTGATAATTATACAATAATCGAGTTTTGAGCAGAATTTACACACATTAGCATGTGTTTACCATGTCGCAGAAAATTATAATAAATGAGGGGGGCGGCTACATGCAGGCTGAATGGTCTGACGATTCTTATAAGCCACGACAGTTTTATTGATCCATCACGTGCTCTATGCACTCTTTCCCCGCGGCCTCCGAGTTTCTATCAGCTCTGTTACTATTATCTATGAGCCATAATCATTCATTTGCTCACAAAATGAATCTAGACCCCTTTTTACGCTTGAAAACGCCGCGAAAATGGAGGTTTTTGGGCGTCCGCGCAATTGCGGGTTCTCTATGGCGTGATGAAGTAGTGCCCGAGCAACGGCGCAAACGGTTCTCATGAACCCTACCAGCCACAGAAATTAGATAAAAAGAGGGAAAGTAGAAACATCTATTTGTTTTTTCTGAAAACCTGTCAACTTTCATATTAGGTTACATTTTGGAAGCCGATGAACCTGCATTAGTTTTCCGACGAACTCTAATCCGGCCACCCCTCCCCACACACACCCAACCACGCCAGCGCGAATTTCATCAACCTTTTGCCGTTCTTCTTGCCATTGTCAAAACGCAGAAAGCCATGGCCTCGGAGTTGCATCAGCGGCAGAGTCACGCCAAACACGAGACGGAGCTGGAGCTGGACAGCGAAGCGAAACAGGATGAGCGAGTTTTGGTAATTGAGCACTCATTTGCAAGTCGCACAAGGCCGCCAAGGAACTAATCGGACGTGCCCACCAGGAAAATCTAGGATACAAGCCGGTATGCCAAGTCGATTACCGACAAAGGATTCAGCCGGACAAAAGCAACTGACTACAAATGACAGGTCTTGCACCGATCGCTCAATGCCTTTCAAAACTTTGCGACGAGTTTTGGTGAGTCCCTGTCCTCTCGCTCTGCCCCAGATGCTTGTTAGTGAAAAACATTGGGGAGCTGACTTTGATATTCAAAGCTGCTCTGTACTTTATCGGCGGTGTCCGCGTAACTTTTTCCACCGGCATTGCCGCCGGTGGCAACCTGGCGTACTGGTATGGCGACGACTTTCTCTTGGGGGGTGGAACAGGAACATACTAACCGGAACAAAAAAAAGGACGAGCTTTATTGTGACGTGCGTCTTTACATTCATCACCGCGGCCGTCATTGCCGAAATCTGCTCGTCCCTCCCGCTGGCCGGCTCCATCTACCTGTGGGCGGCCGAGGCGGGCGGTCCTCGATACGGGCGGCTGTTTGGCTATGTCGTCGCGTGGTGGAGTACAATGGCCTGGACGACTTTTTGCGCAAGTAGGTAGAGGAAAGGGTCATGGTAATATCCCGTGCCAAGTTTTTCTGACACCGACGTGTTCCCAGGTAACACCCAGGCCGCGGTCAATTATATGCTCTCGGTATGTGGCTCTCATCATCTGCGCTTACACGGAGTTCCGGACTCACGCCTGGTTAGGAAATCACGGTATTCAATCTCGACTTTCCGTCGGACAGCTCCAGTATCAAGTTCCGCGCGGTGCAGTGGATCGCCACCGAAGTCATGCTGGCCTTTGCCGCCATCTGGAATCTGTTGCCTCGTCAGTCCCAAACTCTCCATATTTGCCTCGCAACACACACGAAAAGCTAACCAGTTTTCGCTGACAACCGGGTACAGCGCGATACTTCAAGTGGATCTTTTACCTGTCCACGGGCTCCGTCCTGCTCGACTTTGTCCTGAACCTGGTCTGGCTGCCCATCGCGACCAGCAAGACGTACGGGTTCCGCTCGGCGCACGACGCCTTCATGACCACGTACAACGGCACGGGGGCGCCCGCGGGCTGGAACTGGTGCCTGTCGTATCTCGCCACGGCCGGCATCCTGATTGGCTTTGACGCCTCGGGCCACGTCGCCGAGGAGACGAAGAACGCGAGCCTGTCGGCCGCGCGAGGCATCTTCTGGAGCACCGTGGCCAGCGGCCTAGGCGGATTTGTCGTCGTGATTCTCTTTTTGTTCTGCGTTGTAAGTTCTACGTTGGAATGCCGTCACCTCATTTTTTTTAACATGTTGTTTTACTGACGAGGTCGGCAGCCGGATGCCAACACCCTCTTCTCGTTTGGCGGCGCGCAACCATTCGTCCCCTTGTACGCTGCTATCCTTGGCGATGGCGGACACATCTTTATGAACATTATATGCATCATTGCTTTGTGGTTTGTAAGTTTTTGCCCTATTCCGGTACCTTCTTCGCCAATTTGGGATTAACCGATCTGTGCTAGAACACGGCGATTGCCGTTCTCGCTGCGTCGCGGTTGGTATTTGCTGTGGCTAGGGACGGTGTCCTGCCCTTCTCCCCCTGGGTGTCCAAGATGGTCAATGGTCAGCCGCGCAACGCCGTCCTCGTCGTCTGGGGCGCTGCCGCCATCGTGACCTGCACGATCCTGCCGTCGGCCGTCGCCTTCACCTCGCTGGTCTCGGCGGCCGGCGTGCCTTCCGCCGCCGCGTACGGATTGATATGCCTGGGTCGTCTGTTCCTGACGCCGAAAAAGTTTCCCAAGCCCACATGGAGTCTCGGCCGCCTCAGTAAGCCGTTCCAGGCCATTTCCGTCTTGTGGAATGGCTGGGTGGTGGCTGTCTTGTACTCGCCGTACACGTTCCCCGTCAAGGCCGACACGCTCAACTACGCTCCGGTCATTATGGGCATTGTCACCATCTTTGCAGTCTTGTCATGGTGGTTCATCCCGGCCGAGAAGTGGCTTCCAAGTAAGCGAATTCAAGAGACACTTGATGCAGGAGAGGTGGATAATGAGGGCACTGGTTCGCCGGCGCATAGAAACATTGTAGAATAATTGGGGAAAAGAACAGATTCTACGGCCGCAGCTGAGCATCCCTCTTTACAACCTCTAGCGCGACCTGTAGGATAAACCCGGTTTTCAGCAACCAAATTACATGCGTATCGCAATCGCTGGCCGCCGATGTAGGCCTTGCACATGTTCATCCCGATCATCGTTATCCGTTGGTGATATTTGCATTTCGTTTGGTGAAGATATACTCTCCCAATACCTTTTACCCTCACTACTGTGCATTCAGCTGATACCCGAGGCGAGTGTTGTGCTTTGCTAGCATGGTAAATGATGACGCTCCATCACCTACACCTTCAATTCCAATTGTACGTAACCGAGATCCTTTGCCGCCCAAATTTTGCCCCCATTGACCAGAACAGCAGTGCGCAGAAACCGTTATGATATTATTAGCACAGATTATTAATGTGTATACATCTGTCAACCTCGACATCGGTTCTAGATATAGGTACAGGGTAGGTAATTCACAGCAAGCCAGAACAACTCATTTCTGTTGTCTCATCAGAGACCGTCTTTCACACTCAAAGGACCTCAATATGATGCGAAATGAAATGAGTAGATAAAAAAAATATAGTATCCATTGTCCTCTAGTCAGAATATACGTGTAGAGGCAAGCTGCGCGTGGTGGAGAGAGTCAGTAATTTTGCGATCACGTGACTTTTCATGTGACCTGGAACCGGAATTTCCCGCTAGCCGAATCAGTTCGGTCTACTCTAGCAAAGATTCATGCCACGACCTCATTGAGCTCACGTTATCCCTCGAACCCAATCAATCCGCCAGCCCATCATGAACTCCCTCCGCGTTGCCCGCGCGGCCATTCGTGCTCGTCCCGTTGCCATGCGCATGGCTGCCCAGCGCAGAGGCTACGCCGAGGCCATTCCCGACAAGGTGCGACGGCTTCGTCCCCGATTCCCCTGTGCTTATCCACCGAAGCTAACTGTCTCGAAAAGATCAAGCTGAGCCTGTCTCTGCCTCACCAGGTATGATCAATTCCCCGAAATGCGTCGAATGCATACTTCGAACGATCGATCCGCGTTTTGCGACCCAATTGCGCGCAGCGAAGCCGTTTTCTCCGGCCGCCTCGGAGCGCCGCCGCCGTGCGAGAATTTACAGCAACGCATGCTAATTACCTCAACCAGACCATCTTCAAGTCGCAAAACGTCGTCCAGGTCAACATTCCCGCCGAGTCTGGTGATATGGGTGTCCTCGCCAACCACGTTCCCTCCATTGAGCAGCTCAAGCCCGGTGTCGTCGAGATCATTGAGGAGAGCGGCAGCACCAAGTCCTTTTTCCGTATGTCCACCTTTCTACGAAGCCGACGACTCGTTTCGACGACATGAGAAATTATTCGAGTCAATGAGGAAGAAGATTGGGTAGCATGGAATTGCTAACTCGCATTAGTTTCTGGTGGATTCGCTACCGTCCAGCCCGACTCCGCCCTCAGCATCAACGCCCCCGAGGCCTACGCCATCGAGGACTTCAGCGCCGAGGCCATCCGCAGCCAGGTTGCTGAGGCTCAGAAGATTGCCAGCGGTAGCGGTAGTGAGCAGGATATTGCCGAGGCTAAGATTGAGCTCGAGGTACGTGTTTTATGAGAAACTCTCCATGCACTAGTTGGAGCTCTCAACGTGCATATATCACATGGAATTTATGCTAATACAATGACTGCAGGTTCTCGAGACCCTCCAGGCCCATGTGAAATAGACAACTGGTTGCATTGGCGGACGCCCATTTGTACATCATATTCCAACGCATTAGCGCATTGCTAGACAATTTATACTTGTCGCGGTGCCATTCAATGTTAACTTTAGTCCCCTTTGTTACCTACTCTTGTTTATTTGCTCTAGTGATTGCTTCTTACTTTTCGCTGTTGCGCTATGCTGCGTTGCTCCTGCTTTTCCAGTACCCCCTCCTTCCTCGTGGCCGACCAAACATGCTTCGTAATCGTCGGATTTCAAGCGCATTTTGCTAACACATAGATGCCCTGCATTCAGCGTCAACGGGCCGATATTGTTACTTGTACGAATATGAAGAGCTCAGAGTCACCAGGTGCGCGTCAAGAGACGATACCAGCAGGAACAGCAGGAAGTCAGGCCGACATTGGAAGACGACGGCCTACCATCCCTAGTGGAATTGTCACCACGAGACTAGGGCAGCTGAAGACACGCACAGACGAAAATGGCAGCATCATTCGATACAATCATGGCAACAAATCACGCTGGGGCTCGGCCAATGGCGGCTCTGTGATACCTGCATCGCGCAGCACAGTTTTTCTACATGCCACTCCACCTCGATCCCTAGACAAAATGAGCAGCCCTCTAGGTGTTGATCGGTTACTAATGAAGAAACGGACCGGCCCCCTGAAATTCATCCTCGGCCCGAGAATATCCAAGAGTTACGACGTCTTAAGTAGTCACGCTGCAGCGGCGACTGAACTGCCGAACCAACCCTTCCACGAGACAATGCCTGAACAAATACTCCACGATGAAGAGGCCACACAACCAAAGGCTGCTGATGTGTATGCAAACTACTGGGCCAACGGCGACGGCGTGCGGGATGATTCCTCGGGAGCACATGTATGCCATTCTTGCGGCGAGTGGATCTCGTTCCAAGAGCCATGCGGCTCCTGTGGCCATGCATTCTGTTCTAGATGTACCGCTGATGTAGAAGAGGATTCAAACATATCGCCAATACCGACTGGGAATTCTGAAGCGCCAAGTTCTTCCACTGCACCGCAGCAACCCAGTGATCAATCCGACGAGCAAGGAAACAATTACGATGCTGAGAATTATCCATGGAGCAATGAGAGTCGCAACCAAACCACTTCAATGTCCTCCAGCACTCGATCTGTCCCTCGAGCAAAGACTCTCTCCAGTCTCTTTCTCAACCAGCCTGCGCGCCATTGCATTTGCTGCATTGCCCGGCAGCCTATTAGAAGAAGGCAGACAGTAGCGGCAATGCCAGGTGCTCATACAAAAGTATACTCTTCATCGTACAGTGGAAGCTCAACCGCGACACATGCTACTGTCGTATCAAACCTGAGACTGCCGGAAGATCTGATACCAGAAGAGGACTTGCGACCTGCAGCTCTTCAGCCACGACGAAGCACAGAAGCGAAACACGCCATTCCACTGAAGACGACATCTTCTGACCCATATATAGGACGTCGTCTTTTGCGGCCGCACCCTCATCAGCCATCGCCAGAAATTGAAGATTGGCCCAAGCTTCGTCAGGTCCCAGTATCTTCGAACGCAAGGCCAAATGTGGAAAGTGACGAGAGACCATGGGGAAGAGATGCCCTCAGAAAGGTGTCGAAGCCCGCTATAGGGGAGCCTGAGGTTTACCAAAAGCCTGTACCAAAACCAGAATGGGTTGCCAATCTGAAGAAAGTAAGGGGACAGAGCGCACAACCGATGTCCCCGAACGAGGAGCGATGGCAGCCACAGACACCGCGCTCGCCACTGGACAGATCAGAACAGGACCGTGTCTACTGTGATAGGAATAGATCTGTATCAGCGAGACCGAGCGAGAGACCTGCGTCATCTATTTACGATGAGCCACTTCCACAATGCGAGCATAATCGACCTTTGCCCAAAAGTCCCAGCTTGGCCTCGCGGACATCTCGAGGCAGTCTGAAGCAGGTCGAGAGCTCATTTATCAGGAACAACTACGTTCCCGAGATCCATAACCTGGAGAGGCGGGAACAGCACCGGCCACCAGATGCAGCAACTTTGAACAGACCTAGATCTACAACACTACCTACAAAAGATGGCAGACTTCCAAGCATAATGAAGGCGCCAGCCAGAGAAAAGTCCCGCGATCCTCATTCCTGCCATTGGAGAGACAGATTTATGGATTTGAGTGCTGAAGTTGATCAACTGCGCTCTGAACTGGACAGCTGCGACCCTGGCGAGACAAACTCTCCGCACATGGAGCGAGAACATGAATGTGACGATGCTGGAATAGACGGATTGACAGTAGTTATCCATTTGACGGGACGAGATGATTTGGTTATCAATACAGACTTGCGAACTACATGAACGACCTTTTATGACACTGCCTACCACTGTCAAGGGTCACGGCTGGCATTCGCCGAAGCAGTCAAACCGGCAAAAATTACACCACACGATAGAAATTAGAAAGCAATTTACACAGTATTCGCCTTGACAAGGGTCTTGACAAGGGGCAAAAGTATTGCTCAGAAGCAAAAAAGCGTGATCCCGCCCGGGCTTGAACCGGGGACCTTCTCGGTGTTAACGAGATGCCATAACCAACTAGACCACGGGATCCAACAACTCATATTCTTGGTTGATGAAAACCGGGTCGCGATATTAGCTCTAAGAACGTTGTGTGAAAAAAAAACGGACACGTAACGGCGCGTAGGCGGCACTGGGTTTCCGGACCAGCGGCCCATTGGTCAACTGATTTTTGTTTTGTTTCGTTTCAGAGTTGAATTTGCTTTTTGTTTGTCCTACCCATCTTTTCTGATCTATGCATGCAATGCCTTGCGGCGCAGAATACGGAGGGGGGGGGAGGGGCAAGAGGGAGCACGTCATGGCCTGATTCTGCAGTTTTGTCGAGACATTGAACCAGCCACATTAGTTTCCCCCCCCCCTTCGACTCGTTACTTTTTGC
Source organism: Samsoniella hepiali (assembly GCA_001455915.2). NCBI lineage: Eukaryota > Fungi > Ascomycota > Sordariomycetes > Hypocreales > Cordycipitaceae > Samsoniella > Samsoniella hepiali. The sequence continues at coordinate 1,823,004 of LNDK02000051.1, read as the reverse complement.
GCAGGTGCAGATGAGACATGAATCAGAAAAAAAGTAAAACGGCTTGCCAAGGTCAACAAAAAAACCTCCATCCCTCGGCGACAGAAACAGCCCAAGGTAAAGGANCTGGAGAGGCGGGAACAGCACCGGCCACCAGATGCAGCAACTTTGAACAGACCTAGATCTACAACACTACCTACAAAAGATGGCAGACTTCCAAGCATAATGAAGGCGCCAGCCAGAGAAAAGTCCCGCGATCCTCATTCCTGCCATTGGAGAGACAGATTTATGGATTTGAGTGCTGAAGTTGATCAACTGCGCTCTGAACTGGACAGCTGCGACCCTGGCGAGACAAACTCTCCGCACATGGAGCGAGAACATGAATGTGACGATGCTGGAATAGACGGATTGACAGTAGTTATCCATTTGACGGGACGAGATGATTTGGTTATCAATACAGACTTGCGAACTACATGAACGACCTTTTATGACACTGCCTACCACTGTCAAGGGTCACGGCTGGCATTCGCCGAAGCAGTCAAACCGGCAAAAATTACACCACACGATAGAAATTAGAAAGCAATTTACACAGTATTCGCCTTGACAAGGGTCTTGACAAGGGGCAAAAGTATTGCTCAGAAGCAAAAAAGCGTGATCCCGCCCGGGCTTGAACCGGGGACCTTCTCGGTGTTAACGAGATGCCATAACCAACTAGACCACGGGATCCAACAACTCATATTCTTGGTTGATGAAAACCGGGTCGCGATATTAGCTCTAAGAACGTTGTGTGAAAAAAAAACGGACACGTAACGGCGCGTAGGCGGCACTGGGTTTCCGGACCAGCGGCCCATTGGTCAACTGATTTTTGTTTTGTTTCGTTTCAGAGTTGAATTTGCTTTTTGTTTGTCCTACCCATCTTTTCTGATCTATGCATGCAATGCCTTGCGGCGCAGAATACGGAGGGGGGGGGAGGGGCAAGAGGGAGCACGTCATGGCCTGATTCTGCAGTTTTGTCGAGACATTGAACCAGCCACATTAGTTTCCCCCCCCCCTTCGACTCGTTACTTTTTGCGCAGGTGCAGATGAGACATGAATCAGAAAAAAAGTAAAACGGCTTGCCAAGGTCAACAAAAAAACCTCCATCCCTCGGCGACAGAAACAGCCCAAGGTAAAGGAGAAAAAAAAAAGGTCTCAGTACGGTGTAGATGAGACACGCAGGGCAAGGATAAGGGCAAAGGTACAACACGCCCGCCCGCTCACTTTGGACACGCCCGCGGAGTATCGGTACACCAGGCATGGCCCGTTTTGATGGGATGCAAGACGATGTGATGTGACTGAAGGATGCAGACGGCACACAAACTAAGAAAAGAGAGCAAGCAATTGGCAAGTAAACAAACTCTGCAAAGAGAAACAGGCTTGACGCAAGTGATAAGTGATACTCGTTCGCATTGTATCTTTGTATAATGTGTTGACTACTTTGATATGTACATCCCCAAACCAACCACCTTGTTTTTTTTTTTCTTCCCCTTTACAGTTTAAACTTGAAGAGGTCCATGCCCCGAACCCCGACATGCACCCTGAAGATGGCGCCGCCCAGCCTCTTGCTCTCCGGGTCGTCGCCGTCCTCGTCCGCCGCCGTCGTGACGAAGAGGTCCTCGCCGACAAACTGCACGCACGTGGCGTTGCGCGTCGGGATCGAGACGCGTCCCAGCACGGCGCCCGAGCGCCCGTCGATGCGCAGCACCGCGCCCTCGCCGTACAGCGCCTGCCAGACGTGGCCCTCGGCGTCGACGCGCAGGCCGTCGGGCTCCGCGGGGCCGGACGCGTGCCGGTAGTGCACGCGGCGGTTGCGCATGGCGCCCGTCGCGGCGTCGTAGTCAAACGCCCAGAGCTCGCGCACCGGCGAGTGCGTCAGGTACACGGTGCCGAGGTCGGGCGACCAGCCCATGCCGTTGGGGATGGTGAGGCCGGGGATGAGCTCCTGGGCCGAGTCTGGCGTGAAGAGAAAGAGGCCGCCTTTTGTGTGCATTGTTAGATTCTTTACGTTGAAAAGGAAGGGAGAACAAGAGTGAGTTGAACAAGACAAGCAGACACACACACACACCTTCGGGCTGAAAAGGACCAAGGCCAAAATCCGTCATGCTCCCCAGCAGGAACCGCCCCAACGGGTCCGCGTAGCCGTCGTTGGCGCGCAGGCGCTCGTTGCGCGGCTCATGAAACGGCACCAGCATCTCCCACCTGCCCTGCCCGCCGCGGACGTCGAGCGTCGCCAGGCCGTGCTTGACGCCGACGAGGATGCGCTCCCGGGGGTCCACGCCGTCAATGTCGGCCGTGACGCTCGGGCACACGTCGAGCTGCACAATCTCCGGTCTTCCGGCGGCCGTGTCCTTGTTCGCCGGCGCGCTGACGCCGCGAAAGTAGAGAATCTGCTTCTTCTTGATGTCGACGAGGCGCAGCGAGTCCGTCTCGGCCTCGTAAAACGGACCTTCGCCGAGCGCGCAGTGCGGCTCCGCCCACGGTGTCGTCACGGTCCATTCCTGGATGGCAGCGGCGGCGGTGGCCATCGTGTGTGTGTGTGTTGAGTCTCCCGAGGTGAGTAGGGTTTTCGCGGATCGCCAAGGAAGAAAAAAGAGAGCGAGGAGAAGAAAGGAATTGGCCGAGGTGGGAATGACTGTGAAATGGGATTGAAAAGATGAAAGAAGCTCCGCGCGACGGAGGGGCATTTTGCGGGTGGTGTGCGGGGGAGCTCCGGGCCGGAATGCCGTTTATTACGGACCCGGGGGACCGATTACCACCAATGATACAAATCGTGACAGCATTGTGCTTCTTGCGCGGCTTTTTTGTCAAGTAAATCACTCGTTGCAGTCAATGTGCGTCTGTGTTTGTGTCATTGCTGTGCGTAGTGTTGGGCAACATTTCATGATGGCAAGACGCAACCTGAATTGCCTCACCCGGACCCGGACCGCATCTCGAGTTCTCCTATTCGAATACGTTTTTTCCCCCTCCCAGCGGGCATGGAATCTAAAGATTGCCGCCAAGTCGGCAAGAAAGCGCATGGGTGCAGTTTCAAAAGAGGTGTGTTGAATGACCCAAGGCTTTTTCTTTGTCGAGGCGCGGGAAGCGCGACAAAAAGGGCAATGTCGCTTGTGGTCCCCGAGCAGATTGACCTTGGCCTCAGGAGAGAGATCTGGTAGGTGACCCTGTCATGAATGCATGACCCTCCGTGATGAATGTGAGCTTCGTGAATTAGACTTGTCGAGCCCACGCCAGCCCCTCGTCTCGAGCATGTTGTCTCTCACAAGCGCCGGCCGGTAGTCTCTGCGCAACCGACTCCTGCCATCTGCCATGACCATGTTCTAGAACAATAACAAGTAGCAAGTCATTCGTAGGACTTGTCTCAATACACAACTGTTGGTATCTTGCCTGTATTCGGTAGTTGAACCCGAATGATAGGACTTCTTGGCGTAATAAAATGCAGCCTGTCCCGGAATCCCTTCTTTCCAGACGTCCGCACTGACAGTCTCAGCCGAGGGAGAGTTTTTTCTAAGTCAAAATATACACATTCCTAGAATCCATGTGTCAACTCTTCCTGCCTCTCGCTCTTCGTGGTCGTTCCCCCCCCCGCCACGCGAGTCTCACCCAGTTGGCTCACCGCGCACCTGTTCCAGAAGTACACAATCATTCTCAAAGTCACACTTTGGGAAACGTGGGACATGAAAAGGCTAGAATCTATGAAAAGCAAAACCTCAAAAAGAAAAAAAAAGTTCTACGGTAGAGGATCTGGATCAGGGGAGGAAGAAAGCCAGCCCGATCGCAGCCACCGATTCACCCCAATGGCCGTTGCGCTCGGCTTGGCGCACGGAAAATGAAAATAAAAAAACGATAAAAAGCATGTTTTTGAAAGAAGCAAGCCACAATCAGGGTGCTCCGATGTCTCAGAGCCATAGCGTGCGCACTGCAAAGAAACAGTACCGGGGTTGTGGTTGACGTGTGCGACACTTGTCACACTGCCGCCAATCTGTCACCTGGCGTTGCAGCCAGCCCTCCAAGTTTGTTTGGTTCCTTCGTCTACATTCGGCCTATTTTTTTTTTTTTTTTTGCTTTGCTTGGACTTGTTCTACTTGCGCGTTGCGTTACAACTGAGACAGTGACATGCTCCCTGGCCAGACGCTGCCTTCTTGGGACGAAACAATGTCAAAGCACTCTCGCTGTTCGGCATCTGTTCTGGGAGGCGGGCTTTGCCTGCTGGGCAAGCGAAGCTTTCGCCCACACCGATACCCGCACGAGCGTATTTTCCTTGGTATTTCCGGGTTATGCGATGTGTACATGGATGGGGTAGTATTGTATCCCTTGCGCACCCCCGAGTCATATTCTGGGGGGGAGGGAGGGAGGGAGGCAAGGACGTGCCGATGGCGTTGTGTGTCTTTTGCTGTCGTGATTGCTTTTCGACGTGCCGGCAAATTTTATGGATAGGCTTGTTTGCTTCACGTGGCCATCTCGTTATGCGAGGGAGCTCTGAGCCTGCTGCAGAGGGCGGCCGACTCATGCCTACTGCGGTTTGGGGCCGAAAAAGAAATCCAGAGGCGGCCGCCTGCATTTCGGGTGGCCACCCACCAGCGAGTGTGTCTGGGCTCAACCCATGCGTTCTCTTGTTTTTCATTTCTGCCGGGGAACAGTAGAACCGTGCTCGTGGGACATTTCCACATCGTGGACGAGAGCATTAGACGGTGTGGCGATGGTTTCTTCCCCCTTCATGTGGCTAGCGCAAGACGTGGAACAAGACCTTGTGGAATCTATAGCTTGTTGAAAAAACCCGCTCTCTCTGCTGTATAATGGAGCATCTGCTGGGCGCGGGCTGGCTGGAGCCGGAATCGGCGGCCCGTTGCTGCAGAATGCGCATTGCATAGGAGGGAGCCATGCTAGCTTATTACAAGATGACGAGATGTGCGACGCACCACGTCTGCATGCTGCTGGTGCTCCCCCGCCCGCAGTCGTGTTTGTGTTGGGCATCAAAGTTCGGCATGTACGAGTAGCCACCGGCTGCCACGCCACCAATAAGCAGACTGGGCTTGGTGTTGTTGACCCGTTGGGTGACCGCCACGTCGATTGACCGAGTTTTTGCAGAGACTGCTGATGCAGCCAGCCACCAAAAAAATGTACTCGCTGACCGGGTACCCGCACCATGGCCTGCCAGCAACGCGGCTGTCCAGCCTGCGTGGTCTTGGCTTGTCAGGCCATTGCAATGACTCTGTCTACCTCGTGCTGACAATCCGAATACTTTGAGAATGGCGTTGGACGTCGTATCTGTTTCAGTAGCGTTCGTGGCGCTGCTTGGTTTCCACAGGTAAGGCCGCCGCATCAACATGCTTGTGGACTTTACCGACAGCGGTGTGCCGAGCTGGGGCCGTGCTGCTGCATCGGTACGAAGCTCATGGCCCGTCTGGGGTGCCAGAACGGCTGATGGGGCCTTGTCCCGCCTGTTGCCAGGGTTCGTGGCGCCTGCATGAACCAGGGCGATGGACGACCAGTATTTTGACAGTGCCCGCAGGTGCGCAGAATGTCGGAGAGGGCTCCCAAGCAGCCGCTAGCGATGCACGCCATATGTACGTTGTTCTGTGCTAGGCAAACTAGGCACTTTGGGACGACCTGGAGCCGGCACATCTGACTTGCGGCGGTGATCTGTTTCTGTCGGCATCCTTGTCAGCGGCTATGCAGGATAACACCCAACAGCGCCGCCCATTGTTGGACCACGTAGCCCATTCTTACGCTAACATGCTCCGCCTGATGTGACTTGTGGCAGGCCGCCAACCCTTTCTTGCAAAAGCTCGAGTCTTTTCACGCCCGGCCTTGAAGCGGATAGCGGAAGTCGACCCGGGGGTGAATATTGCGCAATTAGCAGCCCATAGCTGGCTACTGTATTCCTCATACCCAATCACGGATTCGCGTTGGGCCATTGTGATTAGTTTGCTAGGGTTCGGCGCAAATCCCAGCCCATTAATAGAATAGAACAGTTGGGGGCGGGGATAATAAGGAAGTACATCACACTCTGAGCCTTTTCAGCTGTCAACGGAAGCAACGGCGGGAAAATCCTCACAGCCTTGCCTGGCATGCCACGCCAAGATTGGAGCCAATCTTGGCCCCTGTCGATATCTCGCTTGTTACCCAGCTGTCCGTTCGCAAGACTCTGAAATGCGCCGACACGTTCGGCCGTATGCCGTGAGGCCAAAAACAATGCAATTGTCCTCATTAGCGCCCTTCTGCTTGCAAAGTCAAGTCGGTGCTAACCGCAGCCACGGCCCGCAAGTACATCTAGACACCCAATTTAGACCACGGCATGGCATATGGTTCATACTCAGTAGCTTGAAGGTGCCAATCTCCACTGTAGTGGAGCGACTTTTTACCTTTAACAGACCTCCACCATGATATCACGGAAGCACGGCTGCTGGGTGTAATTAAACCTGTACCCATACCTTGCAATGGAAGCCTGCTCCAAGTGTTCTGTCATTATGTGCTTTCTTGCAGCCGTATCCTGGCACGAAAAAAACGGTTGTACATGTCGGCGGGTCTGCTCGGAGCAAATCACCTTGCAGCCCGGTTCGGCCTATTATTTGCAACACTGCAAATCCATAAATAAAACATGGCGCTTCAATTGAGAGCCGAAACGGGCCAACTCTGCCTTGGCGGGCATTGTTTGATTGTACCCCACTGGAAGATTCTTCTCTGCGTCTTCCAGACGTTGACTGAGCAGCGAGCGACGTTGAGGACCGGGGTGTATTGATTGGCATCGTGCTGGTATTCTTGAAAGACTTGGCTGGCCAAGCAAGCAAGCTTCTTGATTTCAGCCGATTCATGATTGGTGTCTCTGATACGAATCAGGTTATCCTACTGGGTACGCACCACTTCGAATTCCAATGCGAGGCAGAGTGTGCCTTCCAAACTCCAAAGTAGCCTTGCAAAATTAGCTGCGGCGCTAGATCTCGCAGGCATCCCTGCCAATTGAGAGGACGGGTGACCGCAAACGACGGCGGAATAGCGTCGTACTGATAGATGAGTAAGCCAGTAATAGAGCCAAGTTTTATTATTAGAAGGCTTGAGCTGGGTGTGAGTCGAATTGTTGTCCTCGATCCCTTGTCGATCCGCCCACCTTCCGCCATCCTCATTTAACATTTCATTTCCTGGGGTCTCCAATTACAGGGCCCTATTCCTTGTTCCAAAGTGCCGTTGGCTGTAGCTGCTCGTCATCTCTCACCCCAGTCGGTCATTTAGACCCTGGTTCGGAACGAAAGGAGCGTTCCATCTAAATAGTATCAGTAGAAGTACCCAAGACAGTAGTGACCAGACTGCGGACAAACCACTTGATGCCGCTGACCTACAAATCTGCTGCCAACGTTCGTTGGTGATCAGTAGCTAGCCCCTGCGCAACAGTTGGTCTGTGCACTGGAGGCAGCGCTTTTGGGAAACCTATGAAATATGCTAGGTGGTCTGGTGATGCAGATATATCGAAGCAGTTCTCGAACGAGACAAGGGTTCGGTCGCCGCAATTAAACCTGTGTGACTGTGCAACAAGAGATGGCGTCCAATGACGTGCATCAACAAGATATGGGGCTGACCCTTACGCGCATATTGGCCGTGTTGGCCAGGGTAAGAACAGACAGCATCGGATTTGAACTGGTGATGCTTGTTCGGCTAGGAATGACCTTTAACACCCTGTCGAAGTTGATGTCATGTGGTCTCAAGCTTTGGTGAAATACGAGGTACAAGTGTTTCTGCCTGGTGAAGTGGCGCACAGGGGTTCCGTGCCATCGCCAATGCGAGCGTGGACGCATGCCAAGGTAAATTCCATGCCATCGAAACCTTCATGAAGCTGCTGCTGAAAGCTCAATCGCTGTCGTCGTCTCTCTGCCCTTCGCTTGGGGTACTTGCAGGAAGCGCCGAGCTAGGAAAAAGTAGGCATAACGTTAGTGCGAAAAGAAACCACATAGCCATGAGATGGGCTAGTGCTTGGGCCAACATGCCAGCCACCAGCAAAAGCCTGTCATCTTCTTGGAAGAGTCTATCACGCATTGAGTAAAGTTGGGTCACATTGTATGCATCCAGCCATATCACCCGCCAGCGGCCTTATAGTAGTACCGGATTGACCGTCGGGTCCTGTACGCCATTTGCATCTTGCATGGCTGCAGTCGCGGCCAGAGATAGTGATATAGTTTCTCGAGCTAACCAGTAACCGATTGAGTTGACGGAGGGGGTTGTAGCACGGCCCGTCTCTACGGCAAAGGTTGAATATAATGATGGCTGGTTCGAGCTGGTTGGGTAAGAGATCGCCGAACACAGACGATGGAGCTGATGGGTTGAGAGAAACAACAGGAACCAAGTCGACGAGGCGGACAGGACCTTGAACAGGCTGACGGGTCACAAAGTTGGAGCAAATGATGGGCACAGGGCGACCCATGTCTCCTCTTCTCTCTTTGGCATGCAGCTTTCTTTTTCGGGGTTCTGTGTTGCGCTTTTCGGATGCATTGAAGAGCGGGGAGCGGACGACTTGCAGGGGCAGCCCACCATCTTGCAGAGGTTGAGGTGTGCGTTCCCGACTGTGTGGGTAGGTTTTGGGCTCCAACGCCAGCGCCACCGCCAGGCCGCAAGAACGCTAGCGAGCTTACTGGAGCAGACTCGAGGCGTTGAAGCCGGGGTGTTTGCAATCGAGTCGGGCACGGTGTGCAGAACAGAGAGGGCGAGCGAAACGGCGGCGGTGGGCGTCCAGGGTTGCAGACGAGACAGGGCGTGTTGGAGAGCCCGTCGACGGGCCATTTGCTGCGAGTTCAAGGCAGGGCAGGTATACAGTACATTGATCTCGGACTGCAGCATGCATGCAGATACTCGCATGTCTTTTTTTGTAACGCGCCAATGCCAGAGCTGCTGCTGGTGATGGTTGGTGGCAATGTCGCAGTTGCGAGCGTTTGTACCTTGCTTCGCCCTGGCGCTGACTATGTCAAACCCGTCGAGTGGCTTGAAAACTGACGGAAGAGAAGCGGATGGATGCCGGTTGATGATTGTACATGCTAGCGATACGTATGTGAGTGGTACGGAGGAAAAGAGTCTCGACAGCGCGATGCAGTACTTGCCTTGACTTGTCCAAGGTGCTGCATCACTGTAACACAGGAAAACACAGTAACACAGCAAACCCAGCAAGCCCAAGCACCCCAGGTACCCAAGGCTGGTAACATCACGGCATTGCAGCTGCAGCCACAACACTAAGCTGCGAGCGGCAAGGTAACCAAGTGATTGCTGGCAGCAGGCATGCAACTCCATGCGCAGCAACAGCGAGATCGCCACGCAGCCAAGTGCAGACGTGGATGCAGGCTTTGTTGGGCATCGTGCATCGATGCCACACTGGGCAGGAGAGTCAGGCTGAGGGGGAAGAATGCGGTGGTTTGGTTATCAGGGATGTTCTTTGTGTGCCGAACGATTGTCGTGAGGAGTGGCTGCTCAATTGTGCTGATAATACGGATTAGACGATGGCATGATGCGTCTGTTTGCTGCACAAGTAGAGTCTGTCTCTGCGGTACAAGCCGCGCAGGTATCCCCTCCACCCACCGAGACCTACCAGGAGCTAATGTTAGTGCCGCTCCTCGCCCAGCCCGCCGGGAACTGCCTGCACGTTGATGACGGGCTGCTTCGTCTAGCAGATCATACTGGGAGGATCCTACTAGTTTGAACGTCACATTGGAATTATTTAAATATTATCCTGGGCCGCAACGGGCAATGGCAGCCCATCCACGTCTGCATGCCAGTAACGACTAGACAGCCATGTACCGAGTGGCAGGTTTTAGAGTGCTCTAGCGCAGTGCGCAGCTGCATTAGGGCCTTTTCCAGCGCACGGCAGCAACCCCTCTCGCCTGCTGGAGCCACTGCAGCCAGCAGCCAGCAGCCAGCCAGCAGCCCATCCAACGCCCAGACCCAGCAACATGGGCTTTGCCATGTCCCGGCCAGGGCTCCGTGCCCACCAAGAGACACTAAAGACACTAGACACACCAGAGACACCCCAAAACATATCCCAGCCAGCCTCATTGCGACAACCCAGTACCAAAGACACAAAGACTCTCGATTCTTCTCGCCCTTGGCTACACCTACCATTCGCGTCCGGTGCGCTAGCTTCCTAGCCGGCCCCCCCCGATTTACCTCTTACAGAACTACGGCTCCTCCCATTGTCCACCGCCTTGCCTCCTTTCGTGCCTAATCTTGGGTCGTCGCCGCTCGCCACAGCCCAGCCGCTGCGCGCTATGGTCCAGACTGCCCCGTCCAAGCAAAAAGCCACCAAAAGTTCTTCGCGAGGCTCTCTCGTCCATCGTCTCGGGTCGCTTCCGCCATCCTCCATCCTGGCTAGTTCACTATCTACCACGGCGGAAAGCACACCTTTTGCCACCACCGTGCCCAAATGGGCTGCTCCGGCGGGCCCTCTTCTCCTCGCCAACCTTTCCCTCGCTACGGCCTACTCGGAGCTGCCTTGCTTGCCAGCGTGTCCATCTCTTCTGCTGCCCCCGATGCCGCTGCGCTGCCATTGGAGACAATGAATAGACTGACAAAAAAGAAAAAGAAAATATGCCTGCCCAACAAGCTTCAACTCGCAGCTCTAGCTCAACCACCCGAACGGGTCAGCTCGATCCGCGCCGTATCGCCTCCATGCTACTAGACATCTGACCATCTCCTCTAAACCGTCGTTATTCCTTTTGTTCTCGCACGTATTCTCAGCACTTCGTAAATAAATAGCTTGTAGCTCGACAATTGGCCAACGGAACATGATACCATGTCCCATGTACTCACTTGAGATGGGTGGCCGGTAGCCCTGCCAGGGGGGGTCCTGTGGAGGGGGTGTGTGGGTGTCCATGAATTGGACAAGCGCATGTATGTACTCTATTGTACTCCATGTAGGTATGGGCCGTGCTGCGCTAACCACTCTGCTCTCGTGGTGATGAGATCAGTCGCTGCTTGACAAGCCATTACCCCTACCCCTGCTCTGTGGGCTCTCTGTTGGAGAAAGTTGCGAGACCCATGTCCCAAATTGATCCTGGTCGCCCAGTTTCCTCTTCCAAAAGAAGCATGCTGCCAGATACCCTCTCTTCTTTTGTCTTTCTCTTCTCTTGACTGTTGCTACGCAGGATCTGTGAACTTGGGGATTTGATTTCTACCACGACTGGCTTGGACATCTTCTATCTTGTATCTCTCTTTCGTATTGCTCGTCACAAGCTTTATCGGTAGGATTTTACAGGCGGAAAAGCTGGCATAGACGAGCTGGCCAACGCCTACACTCAACTTACCATCGGAGGAGCGCCGCGTTAGCCTGCATCTCTTCCCGCTGTCCCGTCCTGTTATATGGTCCGCTCTCCCCTCCTCCGCCCAGCCGCCCTACCTCTTCAAGTTCTTCAATCACACTTTGTGATTTGCCATGTTCTGAAAGTAAGTTGATTCATAGCATCATCACAGCGCCTCCAAGGAGCTTGCAAGCATCACTTCCCTTGATTGTCCTCCACTTAGCACTTTGGCGACCAAATGGCTCCGAGACGCCATGTGCATCCCAATGCAAGCTATGAACTACAACAAGACTAACCTCAAGGTAGTCTTTTGTGACACTCTATCTCCCAAACAGATCCAACTTTGCACAAGGCTCTTCTCGCTCCCATACAGCTCTTTTTTATAGTCGATATCTGAACCACAGTCTTTCCCTTCACCCTCTTCACGCCGCGAAATCACCTCGCCAAAACGTCTTTCTTTTCGCAATCAGCTGATTGCTGTCCCATACACCACTCCAAGATTGGTTGTATCGACGGCGACTTGGTCAGCTTTGACTGCTTATTGATTTCAAAGATCAAAGACGCGTGCAGAAACGCCGCTGTCTAGGTGCTGACAAGCAATCCCCCCCAACAGTCTATCAACATAATTGGGACTATTTGGGTGTGCAGCCCGAACCAGTCCCAAACCGCTACGGACATCCTGGCGAACCCAGGATCCTGCCTGTGGCAACAGGCACCACCCGTGAACCCAAGGCCCGGCACTGCTGCCGCCCCCGACTCTTCAACCTCAACGACTCCTAACTCTCCTAGAACACCAGTCACACCTTCGTGGTCTGCTAAACAGCTCGAACCCGAAACATCGCCAAGGAGCTCTGCCGTCCAAGATTTGATAGCATTCTCGCAGAGTCAATGTGCGTACGCTAAAGGCCCGAGAAACGTAGGGCATCAGGTCTCGATGTCACAGAAGGAACATGCAGCTCCTCCTGCTTCGCATCCATCGGTGACATCCCCCGTCAAGTTTGAGCAGGTCTCCCCTCACTCTCGCCCGATACAACCTAGCCGCCAAGATGCACCTCGCAGTCAGGGAGGGATGGCTAGAAATGGCCAACCGCTGGCGCCGAATAATCAAGGCAAAGGTCTGGGAATGTACAGTATCTTGAATCCGGCGGGCTCACCAGCGAGTGCCCGTGAGGCAGAGACGCGGGGACAGCATTGGCAAGATTCGGAACATACGACAAGGATACATGGCTCGGCGCTACCTGGAGGAAATATGCACGCAGATGCGGTTTCTTTGTCTGTGCCAGGCACACCAGGAGGAGGCAGCATGGCTACCCCGTCCAGCCAGCCGGCAATATCCGAAAGGAACTCCCCAGCCATGGCGTATCCATTTCCAGCGGCAAATCCGAGGAGGGCACAAAGCCCCAAATCGATTCATGGTAACACGTCTCACGACGCTCGTGTACGACCACCGCAGCCTCACCCAGTTGCTGGATCCAAACGACCATTTTCATATGCGGGCGATGGGCACCTGGAACTTAAAACTCCGCCATACGGCCACCATCCTTCAAACAGCCTTCCAAATGCCAGTACAATGGTCTCTCCGGTCAAGGCCGCTGCGCAGCCAGTCCGACAAATGGATGGGCGGCATCAGATCCCTGGCCCAGCACCCTCAGGAGAATATCAGCAGCACTCGGAAGGGCCACATCATCCTCATCCACACTCGCATTATCATCACGGCCATCACGGGCCGCCTCACGCTACTCCGCAACCGGCTGCCGCAACTACCGAGGGCGGGTCAGTATGGCCGGAAATGATGCGTCGACCGGGGATGGGGGGCCATCTTCTCAGCTCTGACGGTCAGCAAGCCTACATGACCCTACCGGGTAGTGATATACCGATTCCTGTCCAAGTTGACTATTCCCAGGCGTCCAAGAAGGCGGACGAAAAGCGCCAGCGCAACGCAAAGGCCTCCACTCGGCATCGCAGGAAAAAGAAGAACATACAGGAAGAGAATATCCGCCTGCTGCAGGACCTCAAAGATGATCAAGATGCAATGGCTGAGCAAATCGAATGTCTGACACGCCAGCGTGACTTTTACCGCGAAGAGCGAAACCGCCTTAGAGATATTGTCGTCCGCACACCCGCCATCAGCCAGCATGCCTCCGGTCCGCCGAGCCCGGTTTCGTCGAGAAGTGTGAACTCCTATGCGGATCACAGCCCTATGGGCGGCCAGCCACGGCCGCTGCATACGCCGTCTCAGGGCTATCTCAGTGAAGCATCGTCTGTCGAGCGGCCGACGCAGCGACGAAGAACTGACGATCGCCCGGAATACACGGCCAACTACTCTACACAGCCAGGACCTCCACCTGCGACGCTACCTCCTTTGCAAGCGCACACACAGGGCGTTCCACCTCGACCCATGACGGCTCTCCCGACTACACACCAAGAAAGACTTCCGCCGCTGCGGGCCATTGACGGACCGCCTTCTCACGATATGCACTCGGGACATGCCACACACGAAAGGGACCCAGTCACGGGGGACTGGCGGCTTGCGCAGCCGAGACCTTACGAGACTGGCTGGGCGACCCCTCGGAATCTTGACAACCACCAACGATGATACGTTGTCGCTGTCATTTCTGCTACAGCTTTGACAGAGACACTCTCACCACCCGGCCTTTTTCACGGCATTTTTTTTTACACCGAAACATTACTGACGTATACAAAGCTATTTAATTTACGAACCCCTTTATCCCTTTATTCCTCAGTATCATTATGTAATCGGACGATTTTTCTTTGTTGCAAAAAAGCAGGGACACAGAGTTATTTGTCGGGCAACCGACTCGCAGGCTGCATTCCAACTGCGAAATCTTTTTTCTTCACATGTGCGGTTTTCTGTTTTCGTTTCCCAATTTTTCCCTTTGTATTGATTCTTTTACTGCAAAAACGCATTTTTGGCTGCGATGGAGTTGAAAAAAATAACAACATGGCTACAAGGGCGGAACACTCCGAAACTGAGACGGCAAGAGGGCAAGCCTCAGTTTTCAAGTTACTTGTTATTACCCCGGATTGGTGTTTTTTTGTTTTCTGAACATGGTTGGATTTTCTGACTATTCTTTTTTGATTGGCGTCCAGTCGTTGCCAGAAAGCCGAGCTCACGCAAGGCTTTGTGCACGTTTGGAATATATATACCCGATGGATTTTGGAAGCTGGATTTACGTCTTTTTTTAGCGAGCGAGGACACCGTGAGCGGTTACACTACAGATTGATACCTTGGTTAGATTGACAAACCCCGAAAATATAAATTAACTTATTTTACAACGTTGTTTGTCTCTGGTTAATGGCTTTGTGGCACGATGGCATTATCGAGGCGCAGCCGGGGAAATATCCTGTGAAATCTAGGCAGCGCAATTCCGCAATGATAATGAGCCGCTCGCATAATATTCTGCCGAAAAGAATCGAGTCACTGGAAACAACTGAAGAGCCGTTGGTGTGAGCAAGACCTGTCATGCCCACACGCATGATAGCTTTCTACACCGCTGTAGTGGCTCGGAATCTTGCGATTTAGGACGGGCTGCATTTAATTCGACTCAAAGACACGTTTTGAAAAGATTGCATGCAATTAGGCTAATTATGAAAATGCAGTCTTCCCCGTTGTGGTTGACGCAGATCATCTTGGTCTGACAGGTACTGGCGTGGTGGCGCGACCCACATATCCTGCGAATATCTGGCCTCGACCTCAGCTCTCACGATTCGCGAACGACATTCCATCGTCACTCCTTTTCCCGAGCTGCATCGTCAACAACCAGCGCAGCGCCGTACATTGAATTTCAAAGACCGATCGGAACGCCCCGACGATATAAAGACTTCCTGGCTGTGCATCTCCTGCTAACACCTGTGGAACGAGCCTAGCGCAAAAGGATACACTGCTGAGCGAAAGGAGGAGCAGCTCTGCGCAAGCGCAGCGAGAATAGAAGAGAAAAAGTCACATCAAGCACGCAATGTCTCAACCATTCCAAACCGCGTATACCCGGAGCGACTACCCTCTCTTCGCTGTCGACTTTGACCCTGAAGATGATACGCGAATCATCGCTGGCGGCGGAGGAGGCCCCAATCGTTCTGGTGTGCCCAACAAACTCGTAAGACTATCTGTTCGCGATTGGAATTGCGCCATATTCTGGTCGTATATTTGAATTGTTTCTTTTACGGTATTGCATCGCGGTGTTTGCTAATTTGCTGTTTGCGCTCTTCTAGACCGTTTTGGAAACTTTCGGCGTAGACGACTTGCGCATTGTTGGGGAGCTCGACCTACCACGCGATGAAGACAGTGTCATGTCCGTTGCATTCGCCGGGCGCCAAGGGAAGACGATCAAAGTTCTTGCAGGTTGCAACTCGAGTTACGAGGATATTGCCAAGGGGAAAAATGACCACCTACGCAGCATTTCAATTCGAGGTGCTGGTTCCGGCACCATCGTCAAGGAGGAGTTCCGTCACCCTCTCATCATTGATACGAACACGGCTGTCTATCAAAGGCTGCTGCGTGTCGCCGGCACCCTCGGCGCAGTGGCCTCGGCCAATGGCAAGGACCCCCAAATTGCGCTCTTTGACGTCACTAGCACCAAGGGTAACACACTGAAACGACGTGGGACGATTGAGCTCCCCCGCGAGGCGGAGGACCTTGATATCGTGCAACTGCCGGATGGAAGCTACCTTCTGACGTACTGCTATGGCTACGAGCTGTTTCTAGTCAAGGTGGGCAAGGGCGAAGAAGATCCGCAGCTCATTTATAGCATCCCCGCGGAGGAATCCAATCGGCCAAAGTTCCGCTTCGCTCGATTCATTGGCCCCGAGTTCATCCTCACCGTCGCCAATATTGGACGCAACGGTGCCGTTGTCCATGGCTTCCGCTTACCGAAAGCCGGGCAAGAAAAAGCCCGTCTAGCCGTGTCCGCCAAGCTGAGCCGCAAGACGCAAGCCACAGCCTTTGCACTTACGAATCTTACGCGCCCTACCTGGGCTCCCAAGGGGGGCATTGAATCCCTCGGCGACACGCAATTTGTCATTGCTATTGCTCGCGGCGACGCCTCCATTTCTCTCATGTCTCTGACGCACGTCGCGTCACCAGCAATCAATATTCTCACCAAGCTTCACCCTCTGGCGACGCTCCAGGACGTCCATGGCAACAGCGAAATTACAGGCATGGCCTTTTCCACGTTTAGCACGCCCGCGAAAAAGGCAGCGTCGGGGGAGACCCACTACCTGAAGCTCGTGAGCGTCACAATGTCAAAATCGATTGCGCTGCAGAGCATTCCTCTTAAACAGTTTGTGGACAAGACGCCGCGAAACAAGAATGCGCCTCCCCGGCCCGTCCGCTACGTCACCAAGCTTGACGCCAAAGAGCCCACGACAGCCAGGACCGCGATCTCGCTCTTTTCTTTTGTGGTGCTGCTTCTTGTGCTCATTGGGCAGTCCATTGTTGAGATTATGGGCTCAGGTTATCCCATCCTCAACCCGCAGCGCTTCTTGCCTGGTGTCTCGACGCCGACCAAGACGCCCATTGCCGCGCCACCCATTGTTCAACAACACGCTGCGCCTGTCGTCGGTGAGGCTGACGGCGCCTCGTTTCTGAAGGATGACTTGCTTGCCAAAATTATCGGCGAAGGTCAAGTGCCCACCGAGGTTGTCGTTCTGTATGCCGAGACGCCCGCACTGACAGCTGGCGGAGATGAAAATGCCGCTGCTGCTGCGGAGATTAAAGCTGCGGTTCACGACGAGCAAGTCCATGGCCCGGGCAAGACGTGGGAGGAGCTGCCAGAAGCGCAGCAGCACGCGTGGAAGGCTCGCCTGCGTGACGCCGGCGCCTGGACGCAGCATATGGGCGAGACTGTCTTCAAGGGTATTCTTTTTGGCGAGATTGGTGGCGCCATTGGTCATGCCATGGCTGGTTAACTGCACACACTCACAAGTAGCCATGCCAACTTTCTTTTGTGATTGTATTTTGGATGGGAGTTGAGGGGGGAAACCAAAGAGGGTGGACTAACATTATTCTCTATCTATTGGGCACAGGAGTTTTTACTGTTTTTTTCCCCTCATGTTTGAAAACTGTACAAGACCCTTTTTATAGAAGACGAGAGGCGTTTATGCCGGTGGATGTGAGCGATGTGATATAACTGCTCGAAGAACCGCAAAGACGAGGTCGTGTCTGCGTGTACTACTATACTTGATGAATACATACTTGAACAACTGAGAAATATGATTATTCGCTGTGAGTGAATATTTCCGAAGCACGTATAACGACCTGTCTGGTGACGGGAAGATGACGGGACGATGATCTGAGCAAAGCCTTGTACCACACGGGTAGGCGTGGAGGGAAGCACAGCTACGCTGCGCGGCCGCCTCCGCCTCCGCTTCCGCCAACTGCCGAGCCGAATAAATGAAACTTGCAGAGGCAGTTCACCGAAATATCCAAAAATCTCGGTGGCCATTGTGGTCCCTGGCTTGTCGGATATGCGTCGGCTTTGTCCCCACTGAAGTTGGCACGGCCTTCGGTTCCGCGCCACCGTCCAGCCGTTCCACGGCCCTACGGCTGTGGCCTAGTCCAGTGAGCTAAACCGCAGCTCGCCACTGATTTGCAGGTTGCGTCATGGGCAAGATTCCAAATGCGTTTTATTATATAAGGAACGCTTTCGCATCTCCGGCAACCACTATAATACTTGCGACACCAAAATTGCCGTTGATGCTTCGTAGAACCAGCCTTTGCAGGGCTCTTCCGCGATCACCACTTCTTATTTCCCGCATGGCCAGCAACGGCTCTGCGCGCAGTGCGCGCCAGCTCTCGTCCGAGGGCCAGCCGCTCAAGGACATTCCCAAATCCTGGAACTTCACCTCGGCACTCACCCCCGACCCCTTGTATCCCACCCCGGCCGCTTCGCACAAGACGCCCCGAGATGAGATTGGGCCGCGCATGGTCCGCGATGCACTCTTTACGTGGGTGCGCCCTGAGAAGCAGGAGGCTCCCGAGCTGCTCGCCGTCAGCCCGGCCGCGCTGCGCGACCTGGGCATCAAGGACGACGAAAAGATCACGGAAGACTTCAAACAGTTTGTCAGCGGGAACAAACTCTACGGATGGGACGAAGACAAGCTGGAGGGCGGCTATCCATGGGCACAGTGCTACGGCGGCTATCAGTTTGGTCAATGGGCTGGGCAGCTCGGAGACGGCAGAGCGATATCCCTTTTCGAGACGACCAACCCGGCCACGGATATCCGCTACGAGCTGCAGCTCAAAGGCGCCGGCCTGACACCGTACTCGCGATTTGCGGATGGAAAGGCCGTCCTCAGATCCAGCATCCGCGAGTTTGTCGTGTCCGAAGCGTTGAACGCCCTATCCATCCCCACCACTCGCGCACTATCCCTCACTCTGCTGCCGCAGTCTAAAGTCCTCCGCGAAAGAATGGAGCCGGGCGCCATTGTCTTGCGTTTTGCCCAATCCTGGCTTCGCCTCGGAACCTTTGACCTCTTGCGGTCCCGAGGCGACCGCAAGCTCGTTCGAGAGCTGTCCGCCTACGTCGCAAAGGACGTTTTTGGGGGCTGGGATAAATTGCCTGGAAGACTGGCAAACCCTGATAAACCTGCAGAGGGACCGGAACCTTCTCGCGGCGTGTCGGAGACGACGATAGAAGGCCCCGATGACGTTGCCGAAAACAGGTACACGCGACTGTACAGAGAGATAGTCCGGCGAAACGCCCTGGTGGTGGCACAATGGCAAGCCTACGGCTTTATGAATGGAGTTTTGGTGTGTACCACATCCTAGCCTCATGATTTCTAGTACTAATACGCGTTACAGAACACAGATAATACCTCTGTCTTTGGACTTTCCATTGACTTTGGTCCGTTCGCTTTCATGGATAACTTTGACCCGTCATACACGCCAAACCATGACGATGCCATGCTACGATATTCCTACAAGAATCAACCGACCATTATCTGGTGGAACCTGGTCCGACTAGGCGAAGCTCTCGGAGAACTGATGGGTATGGGAGCAGCAGTCGATGACGAAACATATATTGCAGAGGGTGTCCAGAAGGGACAGGGAGATGAGGTTATCGCGCGTGCCGAAAAACTCATCACGCAAGCTGGAGAAGAATACAGACACATCTTCTTGTCAGAGTACAAGAGGCTGATGACAGCGCGTCTCGGCCTGCGTCAACAGAAAGAATCTGATTTTGACGTGCTCTTTTCTGAAGCTCTAGACACGCTGGAGGCATTTGAGCTTGATTTTAGCCACTTCTTCCGTCGACTCAGCAGTGTCAAGCTCGACCAAGTGGCGACAGAGGACGCCAAGCGTCAAACAGCCAAGATCTTCTTCCACAATGAGGGCCTGCCAAAGACAACTACCGAGAGCGATGCTGTAGCTCGCGTTTCCAGCTGGCTGTCCAAATGGCATGACCGAGTCGTCGAAGACTGGTCGCCGGATGGAACTGGTGTCACTGAGGGTGCAGAGGCGGAGAGAATACAGGCCATGAAGCAGATCAACCCCAACTTTGTTCCTCGTGGCTGGATTCTCGACGAAATCATCCGTCGCGTGGAGAAGGAAGGAGACAGAAAAGTCTTGGACCGTGTCATGCAAATGGCTCTACACCCTTTCAATGATGCCTGGTCTGGCCAAGAGCTGAACGGTGCAACATATCAGGGCGACAGGGAAGAGGAGCAGCGCTGGGTGGGCGACGTGCCTCGTCACGAGCGAGCGATGCAGTGCAGCTGCAGTTCTTAATAATAGCACGCAGACAGCAGAATGTAAGCTAGATAAAATAAAAGAGATGCCTTGAAGGCTTTGAGATGTAACGACCGGCGGTAAGAGGCAATGCTCGTTGAGATAAAATTTCTCTCCCCTGCTTCCATAAACGGCGTCTAATATATTACTCTAGAGCATAAGATAGAGGAAGACTCGACAGAAGCAGCAAACTGCAAAAGCAGAAGGCCGCTCAAGCTCACCTACAATAAAATATGCACATATACAATTTATGAGAGAAGAAGAAAAGCGGCAGCGAAGCTCGCAATTTTCCAGCCTCGATATAGTGCGGGAGTGGATGCGTTTGTGCCTGAGGCACTATTTGGGAGTGCTGGCCAATCAGCGTTGACTGTAAATTAATCCGTGGACGAACCACACTAGCATTTCCTGTCAAACCGACAGCAGTAGCAGTTCTTCCTCGCAGTGTCCCACGGACTGAGTCCTTTTAATCCGCCGCAGCGCAACTGCATCTCATCACATCCACCTCCAATTCATCCCGGCACGGCGGCAACGATGCTTCGACACACTCTGGCTCGTTCCGCTCTGCGGACGGGCAGGCGAGCGGCCGGTGCCTCGCGCGCTTTCTCTGCCTCTTCCCAGCGACACGCCGAGGTGGAGCTTACAATTGGTGAGCAAATGCATCTGTTGGCGAGCAATTGACCCCCGGCGGACGTGCTAACTCTTTATTAGATGGCAAGAAGATCTCGATTGAAGGTAGGAATTGATCCCGTGGGCCCCCCACGCGAGGCGACGATGACTGACCCCGACGACAGCTGGCTCGGCCCTAATTCAGGCCTGCGAGAAGGCCGGAGCTACAGTCCCTAGGTGCGTCCAACGTTTGGAAAGTACGATGAGATGGTCTCAACTAACAATTGCTTTCCAGATACTGCTACCACGAGTACGATTGGCCTTTACCCGACGACATCCGATCCCCCGAAACGAAAGCTGACAAATATTCTACAGGAAGCTCATGATTGCAGGAAACTGCCGTATGTGTCTCGTCGAAGTCGAAAAGGCTCCCAAGCCTGTTGCCTCTTGCGCCTGGCCCGTGCAGCCGGGCATGGTTGTCAAGACCAACTCGCCTCTTGCCCACAAGGCTCGTGAGGGTGTCATGGAGTTCCTCCTGGCCAACCACCCCCTCGACTGCCCCATTTGCGACCAGGGTGGTGAGTGCGATCTCCAGGAGCAGTCTCTACGCTACGGTGCGGACCGCGGTCGGTTCCATGAAATCGGTGGCAAGCGCGCCGTCGAGGACAAGAACATTGGCCCCTTGATCAAGACATCCATGAACCGCTGCATTCACTGCACCCGA
This sequence comes from Samsoniella hepiali, assembly GCA_001455915.2. Classification (NCBI taxonomy): domain Eukaryota; kingdom Fungi; phylum Ascomycota; class Sordariomycetes; order Hypocreales; family Cordycipitaceae; genus Samsoniella; species Samsoniella hepiali. The sequence continues at coordinate 1,801,643 of LNDK02000051.1, read as the reverse complement.
TGCGTGCGCTTCGCCAACGATATTGCCGGTGCCCCGGAGCTCGGCTCGACCGGCCGCGGCAACGATATCCAGATTGGCACCTACCTCGAACAGAACCTCGACTCCGAACTTTCTGGCAACGTCATCGACCTGTGCCCCGTCGGTGCTCTCACTTCCAAGCCCTATGCCTTCCGCGCCCGTCCCTGGGAGCTGAAGCACTCCGAATCCATTGACGTCCTCGACGGTCTCGGCTCCAACATTCGCGTCGACTCTCGCGGCCTCGAAGTCATGCGCATCCTCCCCCGCCTCAACGACGACGTCAACGAGGAGTGGATCAACGACAAGACTCGCTTCGCCTGTGATGGTCTCAAGACCCAGCGTCTCACCATGCCTCTGGTACGCCGCGATGGCAAGTTCGAGCCTGCCGACTGGGAGGAGGCCCTCACTGAGGTTGCTCGTGCCTGGGAGCAGAAGAAGCCCCAGGGCAACGAGTTCAAGATCATCTCCGGTGCCCTGACCGAGGTCGAGTCCCTGGTTGTTGCCAAGGACATGGCCAACAAGCTTGGCTCCGAGAACCTCGCTCTGGACACCCCCACCGGCAGCGCTCCCCTGGCCCACGGCGTTGATGTTCGCTCCAACTACCTGTTCAACTCGTCCATCTGGGGCATCGAGGAGACTGACTGCATGCTGATTGTTGGCAGCAACCCTCGTCATGAGGCTGCTGTTCTCAACGCCCGTATCCGCAAGCAGTGGCTTCGCTCTGACCTCGAGGTTGCTATTGTTGGCGAGACCTTTGACTCTACCTTTGAGTTTGAGCACCTTGGTGGTGATCACGCTGCCCTGAAGGCTGCCCTTGCCGGTCCCTTTGGTAAGAAGCTGGCCGCTGCTAAGAAGCCCATGATCGTTGTCGGCTCTGGTGTCACCGACCACGCTGATGCCAAGGCCTTCTACCAGACTGTCGGTGCCTTTGTCGAGAAGAACGCCGCCAACTTCCGCACCGCTGAGTGGGATGGCTACAACGTTCTCCAAAGAGAAGCTTCGCGTGCTGGTGCCTTTGAGGTTGGTTTCGTCACCCCCTCTGCCGAGGTATCTCAGACCAAGCCCAAATTTGTCTGGCTGCTCGGTGCCGATGAGATCAACGAGGCCGATATCCCCAAGGATGCCTTTGTTGTTTACCAGGGCCACCACGGTGACCGTGGTGCTCAGCTTGCCGACATTGTCCTCCCCGGTGCCGCTTACACCGAGAAGGCTGGTACATACATCAACACCGAGGGCCGCGTACAGATGACCCGCGCGGCTACCTCGCTGCCCGGCGCTGCCCGCACTGACTGGAAGATCCTCCGTGCTGCCTCTGAGTTCCTCGGCGCCCCTCTCCCCTACGACGATGTCACCGCCGTCCGCGAGCGCATGTCCATGATCAGCCCCACCCTCGCCGTCTACGACGTTGTCGAGCCTGTTGCTCTCAAGGAGCTCAGCAAGGTCCAGCTTGTCGACCAGAACAAGGGCACCAAGGCCACAGGTAGCCCCCTGAAGAAGGCGATTGAGAACTTTTACTTTACCGATGTCATTTCAAGAAGGTACGTCGTAGAACAACAGCCAGCCCAAGTGTCTGAAAGCATGAATACTAACGTGGAGATGATGATAGCTCGCCTACCATGGCCCGATGCTCTGCCGCCAAGGCCAGCGGCGACCCCAGAACAAACCTCATGGCCCCGGGCATGGAGGAGGATAGACCCATGGGCCAGATTGCCTACGGATCATAAAGGGATGGTCGAAAAACCGGGCTGTACTAAAATTAAAGAAATGCATTTCCTTGCGTTATACAATGTGGAGGCGGGTTTTACTTTGTACATATAAAGATGGTAGAATTTAGTGGCGACAGGTAGATAACCTTGAAGAGAGACGTTGAAATTCATTTTTTTCCCCTACATAGCTGCATCATTGCTATTCACTCATTCAACACCGTCCGCCTCCTCTAGCTCTGTCTGCCCCCCCTCAGTACTGGGATGTCTTCTTCAAGATGGACTTGGGCTTTGGCTTAGCACGGTTCGCGGGTCCCGTCGGCGTTGACCTTGACGCAGGTGCTGCTGCTGCTACTGCTGCTGCTGATGCACTCGCCAGCCATGGTGGCTTTGTTGGCGAGCTAGACTTGCCCCCGACCGACGAAGCAGACCGGGGCGCAGCAGCAGTAGCAGCAGCAGCGGATGTACTCGCCTGCGCCTTGGGCAGCGGACTGCCCTGCCTGCGCCTGGCTTGAAGCTCGCCGTCTGCCGGGCGTTTCTTGATCTTGTCACCACCACGTTCCCCGCCGCCGCCGCTACTACTACTTCTCTTCTTCGTCTCCTCGCCCCCTCTACCGCTGGCTCTCGACGGCCGCGCGGGCCGATCCTACTCGACCTCGCGCGGGACCTTGCGCCGCTGCGCGCTCTCCTTGTCGAGCGCCCGCCGGCGCATCTCGCGCTTGGGCGCAATGTGCGCGTCGTAGTTGCGCAGCTCCGTCGTGGCCTTGCTGACGAGGATCAAACTCTCGCGGGCTGCCAGCTCGCTCGGCGACGTCACCACGCGGTGCGTGAAGCTCGGCTCCGGCACGTCCCCGATGGGGTCGCCAGCGTCCCTCTTGGCGGCGGCGCCGCCTTTGCCCTGGATGATCTGCACTACTTGGGCCTGCGGATCCGGCCGCGGGGGCGGCGCGGGAGCCGGCGCCGCCATGCTGGCAATCATGCGCTCCAGGTCCGCCGGGGACGCGGTCCACCCGTGCTGCTCGTGGTCCTGGCGGTCGCGCATATGCTCGTGCCGCGGCGGCTCCTCGGCCTGTATGGCCTGCAGGACGCGCATGTGCTCGCGGCGGAACAGCGTCAGCAGGTTGCCGCGCACGGCGGAGGCGTGCTTGTCGCTGCGGGCGAGCGCCTGACGCATGTGCTCGGCGCGGTCCGTCGCCGCGAGCGAGGCGAACTGCTCGAGGGCCTCTTCGTTCGGCAGGATCTTGTTCACGGGGACGAAGATGGCGGGCGCGAGGGAGACGAGTCGTGGGATGGGCGGGGGCGTCTCTGTTGCGAGTGTCGAGGAGGCCGCTGTTGTTGGTAGTGCCGGTTTTTCGGTGGTGGTGTTGCCCATGACGACGTCCCCATCGGGGACAGGACCCCAACGACTCGGTCGTCTCTCATGCTGTTTGCCTGATGAGCCTGCTTTCGAGGCGCTGTCGAGTGAAGGAAACGAGTGTGCTCGGCGCAAGGCTTTGGGTGAAGTTGGGGTGCCAGCAGGCGGCGGCATGATGGCGGCCTTGTGCTGCGGGTTTGTGCGCTTCTAGGCAACACCAAAAAAAACTGTTTTCTGCAGAGAAAAAGAGTCAAGTTTTTGTTTCCATGCGTAAGGGAAGTAGGAAAATAGGACAGAATATCGATTGATCGAGTCGAAATGGTGTTTCTGTTGGGTGTGTGTTTGCTGCTTTGCATGGTGCATGGAGCCGAAGTGACAGCCCCCAACACATGCATGTTGTGCGTTTGCAGCAAGTGGGCTTGCATGTGTGGCGGCGCTTACCCTGAATAACAGTCGTACCGTTATATTCAGGCGGCCATAGAGAATCTGCCGGGAATTCAAGCCACTGGTAAGAATGTGCTATCAGATACCAGGCTAGGACATCGCACAGCCTCGTTGGTACGATGAGTAAAGACTAAAGGCCATCAGGCCCAAGGCCCAATATCAGACAAGTAGATCAATATATATGCTTGCTGCTTATATGAATTATTCTTCCAGTGGTATCTAATACAAACAAAACTCCAAGTCATGAAAATATGCCGCTCTACTGGCCTTCTTTTTCGTACGTACATATATGTGATCGCTAAATGAAGTGACGCAGCCGGTGATGCAACGTGCTGCTGCTGACACGATTGATGGTGTCTTGTATCGATCGAGTCAGCATCATCGAGACGAATCCTGGTATAGTCGGCACTGCGTTCCGTTGCACGGCTTGCAGTTGTGTAGCAATGGCTGCCTGCCCACTTTCAGAGCTGCAGGGTCTTCTGAAGTACGCTGCATGTACGCCTCCATACACTCTGGGTCGGCCATTTGGCCTGATCCAGCTGCGAAATGATGTGAAACACAGCCTGTATTACCGGTTCACCTCGATGGGACAATTTTCCTCACGTATTCTCGTATGAGCGTTAGCGCTGCACGCACGAGGTCCTCAAGCCGACGGTCCTTGCGCTTTCGCATCCACACTAGGATCAGGGATAAGATGACGCAGTCGATGAGAAGGTGCTTCATGAGGGACCAAACTAGCCAGCCCAGCCAAGATGGGAAGCTACGCTCCTTCTTTGATTTCCATTCCCGGCCGGTTGAAATCTGCTCACGCAGGGCGGCCACCTCGGCGGATAGTTTGGTAATGGCGCGTTCCATCTTCCGCTGTGACCGGCCGCTGCCGACGCTGACGTCGTGTCCCATTTCGCGTTCCTCTAGGTCCATTTGCCGATGAGACCGCAGCTCGGCCTCGTCCTGCTCGCTCATTGGGCTTAACATCTTCATGGGCCCATCGCTGCCACTCATTGGTTGTGTGAAGCGTCGGCTAGATGCCGCAGCCTGTGGTGAGGAGTCGCTAGCACTAGGGCTATTGTGTTTGATTTGGTTCCAAACGAACTCGAGTTCTGAGACCAACTCTCTTCCGTCTCTGTTGTCACACTGGTCAGTCCAATTCGATTTGGAAGGGGGATTGCGTGGAGGTTCCAGGGCATACTTACGCTGTCGTCGCATATCGATGCATTGTTTCGATAAGAGCCTCAATATATCGTCTCTTAGCTTCCGTACGGCTTATACCCTTTTGGCAATTCCACGCATCCCATTTGTCGCGTTCCCGCTGCAGCTCCTCTGCGGTCAGGCCGGTACCGGCGATGGGCTGCTCCATGACGCCGTCCACATCGCCTTCCATTGCCTGCTTGTAGAGTCCATAGAGTCGTAGTCGTTCGGAGGGCGGCGGCCGCGACGCGCCCGTCTTGGGAATTTTCTTGACAGTGTTGAGGGCATGAACAAAGACCCGATCTGTTTTGATTGATTAGTGTGCTGATGGCTCGAAACGCGCACTACGCGGCGGCGCGAGGATTCCAGTTGAGTAGACATACCTACAGAGTCCGCCATGGTGATGCCGGATGCGAAGTCTGATTATCGGGAGATGATGATGCTACCAATTCAATGCGGTCGCAGTGCTGGCATTGAAGCTTTGCAGGGACCTATTTTACCGGGACCTCGGAACGAGCGTGCCAATGGCGTCAGGACCCCGCCGAGGGATGCAACAGCGAGAGGGAGGAGGAGCGGAGCAAAAGAGACAGGTGACCAGAGCAATGAATGTAAAAAGGAAGCAAGGAAGAGGGTAGCGGGGAAAAGATAAGAATATGAATCTGGGGAACGAGGATGGAGAAGGGAACCATGTCAAAGTCCGTTGTGAGGGAAAGCAAGCCCAGGCCATTCAATTGTGATAGTATTCGCTGGCCCGCTGGAAGAGCTCCAGTAGCGCCAGTTGCCACCCCCAGAGCATGCTTGTTGAGTTGTGCCTCGGCGAGTCTGAGTTGCGCCGATGGCCTGACCCACCCTTTTAATCTGGCCCTCGCACGCGACAGCTGCCTGGTACAGCGCGTCCCAATAGCGGTCCTCCGCCCCAGGTTAGCGTATCTGACCCCAGAGCGGCACTGGGAGCCTCCATCGTTAGTGGCCAGCCAGCCAGCGCCTCTCGCCGCCAAAAGCACAAACACGTGAAATTCAATGCTGTATTACTATGGTAGCGGCCAGCTTGTGATGTATAGTGCTACTGCTGTTATTGTTACATGACCGGGTGTATCTCAGGGGAAAATACAGACAAGTTCTCAAAGAAATAGGCAATCATCGCGATTCACGTGCCACGAACCCAGGTCATCCAACGCTCTGTAAATCGCAGAATGCTTTTCCAAAGGGTATCCAAAGCCCTGCGATCGGCCCGATATCCACTATACCGTACCAACCTTCGCTTCTACAAACGCTTTCTTCTTGCCTTCATACAATTTCATCAGCTTCCTGTTTTGCAGAATCTCTGCGGCTGCCTTTTGACCAGCCTCCTTGATGCTCAGGGCAGAGCCCACTCCCAAAAGTTTGCCTGTCTCACCCCAGCCATCCAGGTGGGCACCAACTGTAAATAGCTCCTGACCGAGATGCCTGTCTCTTTTATTCGACTCCATTCTTTCGTACCGAATCGTGATTCCTTTAACCACAATCCTGGAGCTCAGCTCCTCCTTCGGAGTCCTTTTGCGTCCTGTGTTCTCAGTCCTTGCCAACGGCGCCGCGCCCTGTTCTGCCCTCTGCACGTCTTCGATGAGCGACCGGCCCCAGAGTGCTTTCAGCCAACGTATCGAGGTCTCAATGCCATTGGTAGGATCTGAGAGAATGACTGCTGCGACATAGGCCTCAAACATGTCGCTCTGGGTTTTTAGCAAGTCCTTGTCACTAGAACTACCCCTGCCTGGAGTCTTCTGATTCATGACATCTCTCGGCAGTCTGGCCCGTGATTCCAAGCCGTATTCTCGAAAATATGCAGCCAGTGTGGTGTTTCGAATCAGCCGCTCTCGAAGTTGGGAGCAGCGGCCGGAAGGGAGCAGCAGAAATGTCTTGTCGATGAGAGCAGTGGCGAAAAGTTCCAAATATGCGTCACCTAACCATTCCAGTCTCTCATATTGCTTATCCGGACTGCTGCCGGGAACAAAACCTGGATGCGTAAAGGCTAGCTCTTCGAGCTTTTTGTCTTTGATTGTGGGTAGCGGTGGCAGCTGTTGCGACAACTCAGATGACCGCCAAGGTGTTGCGTAATCCATAGAAGGGATCCGTAAATTCAGAGATGACGAGTTTGAAGCGTCAATATGATCCAAGTCCGAGTTTTGTGTCCGAGAGAGTAGCTGCAGTTGTGGTGTGATGCTGTCGCTCAGCCCTGCAAGATTCTGCCTCGCCGTCAACAGTGCTGTATCCTGACTGCGCCTTTCATTAATACTGTCTCTGCACTGCTTCAGTCGGTGCAGAGCTGATATAATGTCGTCGGCATTATCAGCCATTATCTTGAGCGCCTTGAATTCTGCATCTGACAGTTGGCCGTCTCTTGGGTCTTGTGTTTGCCGTCTTTTCTCCGCCTGATTTAGCGCATCGCTGCAGCCGGTGCCATGAGAGGATAGAGGGCGTTTCGACATGTCTTCATTTAGTCATGCGGAACAAATTAGAGAAAAGGCGTTATTTCAAATTTCTGCAACCGAGTAAAAGATGATTATGGCAGAAGGAAAAAAGCATCTACACGGACAAGTCAATATGAAAAAAGGTGGGTCCTAGTTATGGGCGCTAACCAATCAGTGCCCCCAATTAGGGAAAGCTGCTCGTTTTGCGACTTCATGGCATCTTTCTGTCCTCCTGCAACGATATTTCCTACAGTGCACAATCCACAATGAGTGTCCCACGCGCACGGGTAGTAGACCTTATGAAGGTACGGAAGCACCGGAATTGCCCTCAACCGCATATTGGCTAATTCTCCCAGGCACAATGCAAAGTCTTTGCGACAACATTTAACCCTGAAGGAACGCGACTGGGCAACAAAGTCCTGCGACAACGCCTACGAGGCCCCGCGACGGCCGCCTATTACCCTCGCAAGATTGTCACAATCAAGGACGTCAAGACTGAATTCGGTCCGGAGCTGGCTACGTGGGATCCTGATGAGGAGGCCCGTTTCGAGTACATCGAAGAGTGGGTGTCCATCGACTGCGCCGTTGTTATGCACAATCGCTAATGCCCTCCGAACAGACTCAAGGCTCGTGGAAAGAGTAATCCTAAGAAAAAGACAGCGGCGCCTGCTGCTGGTAAGTGTCTCGCTGGTGGACTCTCTTGGTGCCCTCTGCTAACCCCATTTCCAGCGCCAGTCAAGGGCAAGAAGAAATAAATGCAACCGCGCAACGTACGCCGAGCGATTACGACTACTACAGGATATCCAAGCAATTATAAATGAAAAGTCCTCAAGTATGGCAGGAAAAGCCAAAGCAGAAACACTTGGTTGCGCCCAAGCCAACGTCATGTGCTTGGAGCGATGTAACAATTACTGTACAATTACGCGATGGAGGTCCCATATACATATATTGGCTAGAGATTAGAGCTGCAGAATATGTGGAAAAAAATTTGAACACGCTCATAATACTAGACATCAGCGTTTGCTTGCATGTGGCGTGGAAGCAGTTGTTCGGATCGTCAGGTCAAGGGGATGGTTTCGGCAATGCGCATGTCGGTAGGGCTACTCATGCTATGATTCTGATGTGGGCAGGTAGCAGAAGCTTAATTCTCAATCGCGTAGGATCAAGTAGCCTTTTTCCGGCTTTCTTGGCTGAATAGTAGGTGAGTCGACCTGCAGCGTTTACACCAGCTGCATTAGCGAATGCCGTTCGCTACAGCTGACGGCTCCTGCCATGGCCGAAGCCGGCTGTTCTTTCGAGCCGCCGCCTACCAGCCGGCAACCAGTGCCCCTTGCAGATTTCTATGTGCATTTTGCATTTTCTTCCTCCTTGTGCTTAAGGCTTCTCTTCTCTTGTTACCTCCAGCTACACCCATGCATGTAACAATCTCGTTTTGCATTTTGTCTTCTTTTCTCGGATGCGTGTTCATCATCATTTTTGCTAAAAGGTACTCGAAAACCTTGTTGTGAATTGCCTGGGCTCGGTTTTTTGTTTGCGTCCCTTGGTGGCTTCTCATGTCTGCACCTGTCTCCAGTGGTTCGACACCCCAGCGGTCTCTACCATCGTCACTTGGGCCGTCGCCTCATGAGGCTGCCGGGGCATCAAGCAGCTCACCGCTGTCCGGGAACAAATCGGCTGCTGTGAGATAACACCCCTTGAATGTTTCATCACTCCTCCTGCAATGCTAACATGTGCTTCAAGGATGGCTCTCGTTACCTAGCTGCCCCGAAAATTGTCAAACCACTCTCGACTTCCAAACTTGCCAATAGCCTGGGAGCAAAGGTAAATATCAGAAGACGAGCAGGTTTGCAGCACCAAACATTCCATGCTAACCAAATCATGGCTAGATGGTAACGGAAGACGACAGTGTCAAAGAGTCATACCCTATGGACAAATTGCTGGCCAAGCTTTCCGAACAGCAAGACACGCTAAAGCAGCAGTTCGCTCCGCCCAAAACCGAAGAGGGACTTTGCTCGTCCTTTGCGGAGCACGAATCTTCAAGCAATTCACTGCCTATGACCCCTGCGACTGATGCCTTTCAAACGACTGCCCCCACAACTCGTCCTGCAAGTGCAACTATAGACGAGACACGGCTCGATGTGAATGAAGTTCTCCGTCTCAAGCTTCAACTTGCACAAGCCCAAAACCAGATTTCGAAACTTGATCAAGAACTTGCGCAATCACGAACCAGCGAGCCCGACTCCACAACTTCAGGCTCAGCTCCTGGCAGACGATCGGCCCCAGCTTCGCGTGACAGCCCTTGGCCCATCACCGAAGACTCACAGTCGGACACAAGCGATACCATGTCTTCATCCGCTTTTAGCCGGGCACGAGGAATTTGGGGCCAGCCAAAAGCTCCTTTCGGCAATCAAGCCAGCCAATCAAGCGCTGCGGAACCTTCGGCAGCGACTTGGCTGGGAGGTCGCCCAGCGCAATCTTTCCCCGACTCCAGTGTGCCGTATCCAGTCACTGATAGCTTCCGAGACCGTATGACTCAAGAGTCTGACATGATGAGCCGGTCTGCCAATATTCGACGTGCGAATCGGTATGACAACCGGGGGGCATCATCCGGGTTTCCATCGGCCCATGGCCCGGGTGGGAGCTATTTTGACTCCATGGGCAACAGCATGAACAGCCCTGCCATGAGCATGAACCACCCACAAGCCAGCCCAGGTATGGTCATGTATCCCCAATACCAGCAGCAGGCGGCTGGAACAGCACTGTCTCCTCACGCATCCGAGTTTACTTCAAAGGCTGCATGGAAAAACGAGGTATGCCCGCCAAACATTCATGAAGGCACTTCACTAACGTGTGGTAGATGGCTCTTTCCGAAGGACCTACGTATCTACCTCCTACGGAGCCACTCAACTATCGTCGGCTACTCGATCGCAATGTCAACTGCAACTAGAAGTACATCGTTGACAAGATTGTCTGTAATAACGATCAGCAAGCTTCCATTTTCTTACAACAGAAGCTCAAGGTGGGCACGCCTGAGCAGAAATACGAAATTGTCGAAGCCATCGTCGCCCAGGCATACCCGCTTATGGTTAATCGATTTGGAAATTTTCTAGTTCAGCGTTGTTTTGAGCATGGCACTCCAGAGCAGGTCATTAAAATTGCCGAAGCCATACGCGGCAACACTCTTAGTCTTTCCATGGACCCATTTGGCTGCCATGTGGTGCAAAAGGCTTTTGATTCGGTCCCTGAAAACTACAAAGCAATCATGGTTCATGAGTTGCTTCGAAGAATTCCCGAAACCGTCATCCATCGCTATGCCTGCCATGTATGGCAGAAGCTGTTTGAGCTACGTTGGACTGAATCTCCTCCGCAGATTATGACGTATGTCAACGAGGCTCTCCGTGGCATGTGGCACGAGGTTGCATTGGGCGAGACTGGAAGCTTGGTAGTCCAGAATATATTCGAAAACTGCCTCGAAGAAGACAAGGTAAGCTGCAGATGCCCACCCCAGCACGACCATTTCGCCACTAACATGGACTGCAGCGCCCATGCATTGAAGAGGTGCTGGCAAATATCGACATTGTTGCACACGGCCAATTTGGAAATTGGTGCATTCAGCATGTATGCGAGCACGGTGCCCCCCCAGATCGAAGCCGGGCGATCGACCATGTTATCCGCTACGCATCAGAATATTCGACGGACCAATTCGCGTCCAAGGTTGTGGAAAAGTGCCTCAAAATTGGAGGCACGGACTTCCTCGGCCGCTACCTGGACCGTGTTTGTGAAGGGCGTCGTGACAGAACTCGAATTCCCCTGATTGATATTGCCAGCGACCAGTACGGCAATTACCTGATCCAGTGGATTTTGAACAATGCAACGCCACAGCACCGAGAAATGGTGGCGGCGCACATCCGAAAGCATATGGTGTCGCTTCGAGGCTCCAAGTTTGGCTCACGAGTTGGGATGCTTTGCACCAACCATGCAGTGACCACCCGGCCGGGCCATGGGAGCGGACCGAGCATTCCTGGTCGATTGCCTGGACCGAGATATGGCGCCAACTACAGATAAAAAGAGCAGCTTATTTAATGGGTGTCGAGGCTAGCTATGGCGTGTTTATGCAACTGGCAGAATGTCATGATATTGTTGACCCAGTGGGCGGATCAAAGACACCCTCATCTCAAGTACGGAAAAACCTTTCATGTCGAAATGCCCGAAGGATAAAAATTTTGTCAATTTCTTCTTAACAATATTTTCCCACGAAGTTAGATTACAGATCAAACGTCATCCTATGCTCAGTAAGCTACAGCTTGGCTGGGTACATTGGACACATTATGGTTATGAATTTTGCAATATGGTGGAGAGACAGCTCGCTGCATAACTTGTGCAGCACTTATTTGGGGGTGGTTTTACGTAGGGTGTGTCTATTGAGACGAACCAACTATCGCTAGTCTGGTCGATCGGAACGCGCAGACAGGTTGACAGAAATAGTGGCCTTTTATTATCAATAGATATGAGATAGAGGAGGGGTTTCGTTTAGTGTATCTTAGCAAATGCATTATTGTATGACTATTTACATGAAAGAAGACTCCGGTAAAATGTTGAGTGCAAGATGCAAGTCGTGATATATCCATTAATGACTGAAATTCAACAGCGTGGCGAAGAGGTGAGCGATGACCATAAAATGCTCGCCTAAACGGCTTCTGGCTCAGGCTGCTCAGAAGCTGGCTCGACGGGAGGAAATTCCATGTCCAGGGCAGTCGATCTATAAGAATCATCAGAGGGAGCAGGGACATCCTTTTCCCATGGCTTGCGAGGTGCTGTGCGAGCTCCTACCGGCTTGACAGCCTTTCATATGTTAGTGGTCTGCCTTGTTAATGCATTGTACTTGGGGGACACGGTGGGCATACTGGGTCTCTGATGATGGTGTTTGGAATCTGACGGATGCCGGGGACTTCCTTGCCCTCCTGCAGCAGCTTGATCATCTCAGCAAAGGCCATTGGGTACGCAGGCTGGTCGCCAGCGGCGGCGGCGGCGGCGGTCCGATCAACATAGAGCTCAGCCTTGGGGGCGGCCTTTTGCCAGTCGAGCACCGGAGCGGCGGCGGCGCCGTTGCTGCTGGCTAGATACTCTGGCGGGAGGATACTAGGCGGGGTGTGGTCGGGGTGCTGGGCGAGCCAGGCCTGGTAGGCGGCAAAGTCAATGCTGACGCCTACGCGCTGGGAGTAGTAAAAGACGCGGGCGTGTATGGCCATGTCGGCCGGCGACCCTTGCTGGTTTGGTGAGTTGGGGTCACCGAGGATGGCGTGGAGGCCGGACTGAGGTGAGGGGAGTTGGTTAATGAGGATTTTGACAGGGTGGGAGGGTTGGAGGGGGAAAAAAGAGCTACCATGAATGCCTTGTCTTTAGTCCAGGGATAGGAGTCAAAGGCGCGGAATACGGCATCTTGGTCCGTGAGGGAGCGGATGCCGTGCGTGCCTGATAATTGCTCTGCCGCCATGTTGTGTGATGTGGTGCTGTTGGCGATGCTAGGTCGCGGAGGAGCAGCAACACGAGCTGGAGACTGTAAATGGGGGGTTGGTTGGCTGTGCAAGGAGCAGTCTATATGTTTCAAGATGATGGCAGTTTGGCCAGTCAATGGGTTCAGAGGTGGTGGTTTGCAATGATATGACGGTGGGCATGTGAAAGGACGAAAGAATCCGGGGCTGTGGTGAGACCGATGGCTACTGAGGTGAAGCTGCTAATGCTCACCACCCATTCTGCGGTCGCCGCGGGCCTGTGGACAAGGGTGCTTTAAGGCTTGTCTTTGGGTGTGGCAGAACCTCGGCCAGCAGGGCCCGATATCACAATGTTCAAGGCGGCGCTGCTGGGTAACACAAGATAGCGGGCATCTCTACCTGTTTAAAAGTGAGGCCCGAATTTCATGACCTTTTAAAATGACCTGCCCTTTTCAAATCTTGAAAACCCCCCAATTCGATAACTCATTTCCAACTTGCAGCACTCTTGGAGATCACGCTACCATATTCCGTACCTACAACGCGCTGCCTTCCCGCTAGCCAGACCGCTGGCAGCCTGTCACCTTCCCCCAGAAGCTGCGAACCGTTAGTCGCTGGCCGCGCTGAAAGATAGCTGCTCTTACCCACCCACCACCAGCTGATCTGCCATCTCCCCCACACCTGTTCGCCAGCCCTCTCCAGATTGCACCACATCATCCCGTGGCCGCTTCTCATATTCATTCCTGCATCAACGCATCGGTGTGAGGCATCATCTCGTGGCCTACATTTCCTTCGCGCCGTCGCAGAAGCCCGCGCCTCACCAGCGACCTCGCTCTGACAGCTTTCCGAGCTCTCGAGCCTCGAAATGCATCGTGCAGCTCTGCAAGCTTTCCGGACAACCTGCCAAACCAGCGTGCGATCTGTTGCGCTCGGCCGGCCCTCACTACGAAGCCTCCTCTCTTCCACCCTCCGGCGGTCAACCCTCTCCTCCTCGTCCGGCGCCGCCTCGCTGCACTCTTCTACGACCGCCGCTGCCGCTGCTCGCCGCCAGCACGCAGCCGCCAGCGCGCCCCTACGGTCCTCCATGTTCTTTCGGCGCATCCCCGCGGCGCTCGTCTCCAGCATCGTCGTCGGCTACGGCGCCTGGTACTCGTACAACGGCGGTGCTAGCTGGAATCTCACGAACGCGACGGGGGCACGCAGCCTGACCTCGACTAGCGGCCAGGGACCTCTGGGCACTGCCACGGCGTCTGCAGCTCTGCCAACCAGGACGGTGCTAGTGGTCGGCGCCGACGAGCTCCGACAGGGTACTATTGTAGGCGAGGAGCCTATTTCGAAGACAACGAGTGACGGTCGCCGCATCGTGGAAATGTTGAGTCCCGAGCAGGCCACGGAGATGCTCCGCAAGACGGAAGAGTCCTTCTCGGTGAAGCGCGGCCAGGGCGTCACCCGCTACGATATTGTTCAGCTCTCCAGCAATGACCCGATTGAGGATGACCACGCTGAACAGATTGTCGAGGTAAAGACCCCGTCAGCCGACGCCCAAAACGACGACTGGATGTTTTGGGGTGTGTTTGATGGCCACTCTGGTTGGACCACCTCGGCGACGCTGCGTGAGAGCCTCATCAGCTATGTCGCTCGTGAGCTCAATGATACATACAAAGCAACAAAGGGAAGCCTGCCCACCGCCGACGCCATTGATCTTGCCATCAAGACTGGCTTCACACAGCTGGACGATGAGATTGTTCACAAGAGCGTCGAAAAGGTTTTCAAGGGTAAATCCCAAGCCAGGGCTGCTGAGCTGCTCCAACCGGCTATGTCAGGCTCGTGTGCCCTGCTCTCCTTTTACGATACCCGGAGCCAGCTTCTCCGCGTTGCTGTCACGGGTGACTCTCGCGCCGTCCTCGGACGCCGCTCTGAAAGCGGCAAGTGGACAGCAACCGCCCTTTCGGAAGACCAAACAGGTGGAAACCCCAACGAAGAGGCGCGCTTGCGTAGAGAGCACCCCGGTGAGGACAATGTCGTGCGCCACGGCCGTGTGCTCGGCGGCCTCGAGCCCACGCGCGCCTTTGGCGACGCCGTCTACAAATGGAGCCGGGAAACCACCCTCAAGCTCAAGGACGGCTACTATGCCCGTGGCCAGTCGCCACTGCTGAAGACTCCCCCGTACGTCACGGCGGAGCCCGTAGTGACAACGACCAAGATTAACCCCGAAAAGGGCGATTTCGTGGTCCTGGCCACGGACGGCCTCTGGGAGATGCTGACCAACGACGAGGTGGTTGGCCTCGTCGGCCAGTGGATCGAGTCGCAGGGCAAGACGGGCTCATCCATGGAGTCGGCGTGGGCCAAGGTCTTTGGCGCCTCGAACAAGGCGCTCCCCGTCGAACAAAGCAAGGAGTCTGCCGCCGCGGGTGGCGATGGCCAGCGCGTGCCGATCCGGTTGCAGCAGTGGGGGAATGATCCCGACGCCAAGGGACGATTCCTGGTCAAGGACAAGAATGTCGCGACACATCTTGTTCGTAACGCGCTGGGCGGCTCCAACGATGAGCAGGTCCGCGCTCTCCTGACTCTTCCTGCTCCGTTTTCTCGTCGCTATAGGTATGTTTCTTAGCGAAAACGGTTTTTGGTCATTTGAATAACTTGCTAATATTCGGATTAGGGACGACTTGACCGTGCAAGTCATCTTCTTCGGCAATAGCCCCAAGACGGGCGAGGTTAGCATCAACCACGAGGCGACAGCCAACAACGGAGCACCCAAGCCTAAGTTGTAGATTGTGTATCTGTATTTTTCTTCTTCTTCATTTCCTAATGGCTTGAACGCATACTGCATATACGTACATGGCAAAGCGGATGGAGCTGGCGTTTTTATGGAGTACGATTTTACTGCTGATAGAGGGACTATTTTGGGCTCTCTAATTTGGTCCAAGCGTTAGATTTAATAAAGCATTAACACTTGAAAATAATCACAGTAGCGTCCTCCTTGTTTTATCGTAGCCGAGTCCTGGAGTTGCAGCAGATGGTGGTGTGTTGATGCAGCCATTGAAGCTGCACGTGACGGACTGGGTATGACGCCACATGTCCCAAGTGCCGGACAAGCTGTCCCGTTTCTGAACTTTCATGTATCGGTGTTACAAACAACAGTGCGAAAGACCAGTCTCTTTTCTTCTTTTTCAAACCGTCCGGTTGCGCCAAACGGCTTTCATAATCCAAGCGAATCGATTTTCGAATTATAGCTGGTGTCGGAGGCTCTCGCGAAGCCATCGGCCGGTGGATGCGCCATCCCGACAGCCCCGCGACGGAGCTCTTATAGATTTGTGCTATCCCGTCGCTGACGTTTCCCGAGATCGGATTTTCTCGACACGACGACATAATACCTAACGATGACGTTTACAAACACACCGGTGACGAGGCTTTTGGTGCTAGGTCTCGTCTCGGCGTCGATTGGAGCGAGTTTGCTGGATATTAAGCACTATGCGTACATACTCATCAACCCGCACCTGGTGCATTATGGCCAGTTCTGGAGGCTGTTTACGTATCAGCTATGCTATACCAACTCAGCCGAGGTGTTGTTTGCCGCCATGTCGCTGTACAATTTACGGACAGTCGAGCGCATGTGGGGGTCGAGAAAATACGCCGTAAGTACAGAATGACAATTTTCTACGGTGGCGATGGCTAACATGTCGGAACAAAAGTCATTCCTTGTCATCGCCTCACTCATTACGTCGGTTGTACCGCCCGCAATCATGGCGGTGCTCCGGCCGCTGGCGCCGAGCCTATTCAACTACATGCCGGGCGGGCTGACGCCGGTCATCTTTGCGGTGCTGGCACAGTTCCACGCGATGGTGCCGCACATGTACAAGTACCGGATCGCGACGTCGGAGGCGCCGCCGACGAGCGAGCCATTTACCGGGCTGACGCTGTCGGACAAGTCGTACCAGTACGCGCTCGCGCTGCACCTGGCGCTGCTGCAGTGGCCCGGGTCGGTGGTGGGCGCAGGCGCGGGCTGGGTGGCGGGCGCGGCGTGGCGCGGCGGCCTGCTGCCGACGAGGCTGGTGACGTGGCGGCTGCCCGGGTGGATGGTTGGCGTCAAGACGCAGCGCAGCAGCGGCGAGTTTGAGCAGCTGCGGAGGCGGCTGGAAGGGGAGAATGCGGCGGCGACGGCGACGGCGGCGGGTGTGTCGTCGGGTGTTGATGCTGGTGGCGGCGCGAGGGAGCCGCTGCAGCAGGATGGGGATCGCAGACGGACGATGGGCCAGCAAGTGGTTGATCAGTTCCGAGAGGCATTATAATTGTACATAAATATGGGTAGCGAATAGATGATCTACTTGCTTATGAAGTATCGTTGTGGGAGATGTGATAAGTGCTTATAGAAGAGTGCCTACATAGCTCAACAGAGCAGATTGTCGTATTCTTGCTGGGCATGGTACGGAATTTGCTCTCAAGTTGGCAAATGTAGCAGCATCTCAAACAAGAAACCGGCTTGTACGGTAGTTGATGTTCCAGCGACAACCAATGGCGTAATCTAAACACGGCAGTCAGGCACTGGCAGAGAGTGAGACATTGAACAGACACGGCCAAGAGGTGGGCAGGGCGTTGACGTGATCGGAGGGATTGATCTAAATAAATATTGAAAATGCGCTAGATAGCGCAAGAATGTGTTACAACAAGAAAAAAACAACAAGGTAAAGGCTGATTTGTTAATGATGATTTTCAGTGGCTGAAGTTGTCGTCATTCCTGAGATGGGCACCACCAGCCTGTTTTTGTTTTTGGCGGGCGCTAGCGCTGCAAGGTACCATGCAACCACTGAAGGGGTGAGTGTTACAGCCAAAGGGCAACCCACGACCAGGTTTCCGGAAAATCAGGGCCGCCTTTTCATGCGTCATGCCGCCTTACAGAACCGACCCTGATTATCTCGGCAAGGGCATAACCCCGAGATTGATCTATGGCACCCGGCCGTAGCTCTGTTGCCATGTCACGGTGATGATGAGTTTGGGGGGCACACAGGAGACGGGGGCGATCAATGAACAAGTCACTCCGTACCTACCTAGGTAGGTAGGTGAAAGTACCGTACATACAGCGATCCGCCCGCGAGACGGGACGGCGAGGCACCCCGAGCCAACTTGGGGGCTTTCGACCACCTGAATCACCGTATCAAGGCGTATTATTAGTGAAGCGACGACGAGCGGTTCCTCCCCCTGAGCGGTGGAGGAGCGCGCTGGCGGGACGGCTCCATGTATCTGCAGGGGTTCAGGTACAAGCCTGCTGATCCATCCACAGCCATTCAGCGCTCCAGCACGCCGGGCCACCCAAAGAGAGAGGCCACCAAGCCACCAAGACCACACTTCACGTCCCCCTTTCTCCTGCCCGTCAGCCCGGCAAAGGACCTGCTCGAGTCTCTCGGTACCTGGGCATCCTGTGCGCCTCCCCCTCCTACCTGCCTGTCAGAGAAGCTTCTTTTTTTTTTGTTCCTTTCCCCCTGTCCTAATCGCCATCGTACGACGGAAAGCACGACAAGCCCTCGCGACTTGACCGACTTCTGGCGCACGGCAAACAAGGGCGAAAGACGACGTACTTGTGTTCTGTCCCCTCACTCTTTTTTTCTTTTGTCGTCTTTTCTTGGTGCCTTTTTCCTCTTTGCTTGCAGCGCGACAAGCTCCTATATCTACCTAACCTAGCTCACGCACGCGGGCCCTTCTCGCCTCCATACCAGGACCGCATCCTCCCAACCACCCCGACCCGGAACTGCTTGCGCCTGCGATCGACTCCCCGGCCAAGTTTGCTACATTTTTGGCTACTTGCGACGCTGTTTTTCTTTATCACATCTTGGATATACCGTTACATGGTCGGCGGCCCCCAATTCGCTTTCCCTTTCCACTGCGCTTTCATCGCCGCGCTCGCCTGCGACATACACCGTCGCTCAGAATCTTCTTTACCGGATTTGATGTATTGATGATTACGACGGCGTCACGCGACTAGATATCCTGCCATGAACGGCGTTGCCTCGGGCAGGAGCCCCTACGACTATGGCGCATCCAGCCTGTCGCCCGCCAGCGGCCCTGCCGTGGGCGGAAAGGCCGCCGTCGACGAGTTTGCCAGGAACATGCTCGTGGGAGAGGATCGAGAGGCGCAACAATACCCTCCGGTAAGTGGCTCTAGTCAGCGAACAAAGTCAGCCTGCGAGGCGATGAATCGGATGCGCCGTGTTGGATCTGATGGGACTGACTCGACCTTTGCAAGCAGATCAATCGCACGCCTAGCCCGGCCATGGTCGACCTCAAGGACCCCATCCAGATTCACCTCCTCACCGAAACTGCCTTGGCCGACAGCAAAAAATATGAAATTCTCCCCCAGGAAGAGGTCGACAACCTCAAGAAGCAGTCCCAGCTCATGGTGCAGCGCATCGAATCCACGAGAGCCAACCTCGCCATCCAGGCCAAGTACCGAGATGCCGCGCTGTCCATGGCCAAGCTGTCTCCCGATGGCTCCCAAGATCCCCAAGCCGAAAACGACAGGGTGCAGGCCGAACGCAAATGCGAAGAACTCGCCCTCGAACTCTTCAACCTCGAAAAGAGCCTCATGATTCCTCAACGACGCATTCTCGAGCACACCGCCGGCATTCTTCAGCTCACACACAAGGCCTCAAAGAAGAAGAATGATCAGCAGACACAGCCGGTCAATGGCATTCCCGGCAGTCCCGAGAGCCTATATACTTACTCCCACAGCCGCAACAGCCTCGACGCGGCTGCCGATGACAATTACTTTGAGGACGGCATGTATCCGCTTGACGCCGCAGGTCGCAAAAACGCCATCGAGATACCCATGAAATCGCCAAACAGAGAACGTGGCGAGATGGATCGCGTCAAGGAGGAGAATCTCATCCTCGTCAAGTCTGTCGGCGACTTCGAAGAGAAGCTCCGCTCCCTCAACGGTTCGCTGCGCGACACCATTGTACGATTCAACCCCGAGGTCAACAAGGATTACATCGAGCCCCCGCGGAACACATCAAATGCGAAACCTTTGGAGAGTCTGAGACACCAATTCGATTACCTCGAGACTGGCCTGGTCGCTGTCCAAGCCGAGCAGGAGTCTTTTCACAGCGCCGCAAGTGGCGGCGGTGAGAGCGACGATGCTGTCCGCCAGCTGTGGAGTGTCATCCAGAACGATTTCGCTGGTACCAGACAACGAAGAGAAGAGCGCCGCAGAGCGCGCGTTGACAAGGGCCTGTCCGAGAATGACGAGGACGAGGGCTCAGATGATGAATTTGACCACGCTGAGGACTTTGACATTAGATCCTTCACAAATCGGGTACACTACTTGTCGTCGCAAACCGCTACTCTAAAGGACCAACGCACAGTTCTGAAACGCCAGATCAAACAACAACGAGAGCTCAACAACAAATCCGACGCCGAAAAGGACGAAGAATTAGCCCGCCGCCAAGACGAGGTTGAAAGCGGCCGCGAAGCCGTGGCCCGCGCCGAAAGGGAAGCCTTGGGCGCCCAGAACATGCTGTCGGAAGCTCTCCAAGACCTCGAACAGGCTCGCGCGCACGCTGCCTTGGCCGGAAACGCCCATTCAGATCTCCAGGATCGCGAAGAGACGATCGAGCTACTGGAGAAGAAGATCAAGAAGGTCGAGGCCGAAGGCAAGCGGACTGGTGATCTGGCTGCAGAGCTAGAAAAGGCCGTTGCCGACAAAAAGGCCGCGGAAGAGGCCGCCAGCGCCCTCAAGGCCAGCATGAAGGACAAGGACAGGACACTCAAGAACAAGGAGAACGATGTGGATGAGCTCAATATGACGATTGCCGAACTCAAGACTGAAGTCACCATCGCCCGCGCCGAGCTGGATGGAGCTTATGGAACTCGCGCCGAGCGCGCGGCCGATGTGGCGGCACTTAAGAACAATGCCGAAGTACAAAAGCTCAGCAATCAGATTGAGAAGCTCAAGAAGGAGCTGGCTGGCACTGCTGAGGATCTGGAAAATATTACCAAGGAGACTCTGGGTGCGGAGCGCGAAAAGGTGGAACTGGAGGGCAAGCTGGATGAGGTCCTGCAGGCCAAGCAAAAGGTTGAAGCCGAGGTGGAAAAGGCGCGCGAGCAGATTGCCACGCTTCAGGAGGAACTGGATGGCCACCGCCTCAAAGTTGGTGCAGGCGGCAAGGGCGGCGGTGCCGGTGCCTCGATGCTGAGCGAGCAGTTCCGTGCCACGATGAGGGAGGAAAGGAAGAAGTTCCAGGAGGACTTGAGGGAGGAGCGAAGCCGAGCGCGCAAGCTGGAAGAAGAACTCGCGCGGTTAAAACGGAGTCAAGGACCTGGCAAGAGTCCGTTGAGTCCGCGGTAACAACGAATAGGCTCTCCCGCGCCGTCTCCCACATTCCTGACGCCAGACTATGGCACACGGTCCCGGCCATCCTCACATAAGCCCGAGCTGCGCACCTGAGAGCAGCAGCCTTGGTTGCGCATTCTTAGTTTTGCGTTGCCAGGTTCCTTTGTTCCACCTGTAATCCGCGCCACCAGCGGAACACCGAGGTCTGCGACACAGACAGGCCTTCTTGGCCTGCATTTTGCAACCTCCCACGACGACTCACGGCCTCGATTAGACAGCAAAATTTGGCCTCTGGCCATCTTTGCACGCTGCGCATACCACACGACAGCGTCTTATTTTTTGCCAGATTCCTTTTCCCTCGGTACACTGATGTATTTGTACCATTTGTTGAATCACCACCATTACTACCCCTAGGAGTTGGAGCTCCATGTTTTTATGGAACTGGGATATTGCGAGATAGACTATCATTTTGTTTTGTTGCCTTCTTTCTCCATTTGCGTCTTGCGTTTGGGAGGTTTTTTTATTCAGAGTTATTTCTTGGTTGTGGAGCTATTTTTTTGGGCATTCATGAAGAACAAGAGTTTTTAGACAAAGAGAACGAACCATTCAAAGCCAATGTATTTCTCTTTACAAAGACAAAGGACCATTGGAGAAGAAGAGGAAAAAAAGACGACTATTTTGAGCGGGAGGGAAAAAGATGTACACTTGGGAAGGGATTGCTCAAAGTGACAAGATGGAGGACGGCGTGTGTTGGCATGTCTGTACCCTATTCGTCTCCTTTTTTTTTTTGGATTGGTTTTTTGTTTTACCTTTTTGGATGGAACATGGAAAGAGAAGCAAGTAGAAGAGCATAAAACGCTTTTTGTTTTGTAAAAGAAAGAAAATAAAGCACTTTGAACATTTTGTCATTTTTGGTGTGTCTCTTGGCTGCTTTGGTACATTATATCCGACATCGGCGAGCCGCCGTTGCGCTACAACGTTGGGAATGACGGGTTCTAGCCCCGGAAGCGACAACATGAACCTAATCTCGCACTACGCGATGATGGCTTGAGATGGGTTCTTTCTTGGTTCCTGGGAACGCCGGCGTCAACTTTTGACGTCAAACCGTTGGCGCCGCCTCCCGCTAAGCGGACGTCCTCCTTCCTTTCAAGTTTGTTTACTTTATCCTGACGGAAGAAAAGAGTTCATGAACCTTTAAAAAATGGAGGTTTGTTGTTTCTATATATAAACGAAAGAACTAGAAAAAGAGAAGAATTTTGCCTGAAAAACCTTGCTCAAAGCGGTCGGGCCTGGGGGCTTACTAGACGCGGCGCCTAGAGTCCGTCGTCGCCCCCGAAACGCCGCCAGCCCTGTTTCCGTTAATCACATGCAGCAAAAAAAAAAAAGGTTTCGTTCGTTGCGCCCGAGAGAGGGAAAGAAGAAGAAAAAAAGTCAGTTTTGCATCTATTCTAAAAGAGGAAAGAGTGCGGGAAAAGACTCTGGTAGGCCAAGACCCGGGGCGCAAAAGAAGAAAAAAAAAACCTTGTCGTTGAGTTTTTTTTGGTGTTGGAATCCTTTCGCAAAGCCGCGACCGGCGGCCGGAGAACACGTCACAGGATGAACGGGTGCTGTTTTTGTTATTTTTTATTTTTTTTTATTTTTTTTAAAAAAAAAGGAAAAAAAAAAAAAGGGAAAACCCGCTTCAAAGTTTGCTCAATGTCGTGCTCGTTTTTTCAGATGTTCTGACAAATTGGTGAAACCTGCAGCACTTACATGCATAGGTTCTCCTTGCATGANGGCCGGAGAACACGTCACAGGATGAACGGGTGCTGTTTTTGTTATTTTTTATTTTTTTTTATTTTTTTTAAAAAAAAAAGGAAAAAAAAAAAAAGGGAAAACCCGCTTCAAAGTTTGCTCAATGTCGTGCTCGTTTTTTCAGATGTTCTGACAAATTGGTGAAACCTGCAGCACTTACATGCATAGGTTCTCCTTGCATGACACCACACGGCGTCTTACCTGCATGCATGCTTCTTTTCTTTTTCCTTCTTTTAGATGCCATGTGCGAAATTTTAAAATTGCGCAAGTAGTAAATCAACAATAACAATAAACAATAACAAGATCATATCACGCCAGTCGCATAGCGTGCCCCGTCCGTCACTTGAGCATCTTGGTCGCGGACACTCTCCACTCGGGACCTCATCACGGAAACTAATCGCATGTAATGGATATATATTCTCCTTCATGTGTGCCTATCCACAGCTTCGGGCTTCAAAAATCTTAATGCTAAAAAACCAATAATCCCTCTAAGGGTATTTGTGCAAAGACATATCAAAACAACCAGTGTATCCCCTGTTCGCCCCTGACCATTCCAAACGCCAACCCATTAGAAAAAATGCTTGCGAAAAAAACAAAAAGCCTCGTGCAAAAAACAAATGGTGTAGTACAGTACAGGTGGTGGTGAATTGCCACCTCAAGATGGGCCCAACAGGCGAATAGCGCAAAAAACAAAGGTATCTCCTCCAGTGGCTTCCATAATGAAGCTCGGACGGCGCTTGCACGCTTGCCCTCTCTGGCCAAGCTGCGCGTCGTCGTATTATTAGTTGTAATAGTTGTAATGTGTGATTTTTCGACATGGACAACAAGGATGCTGAGAAAGTTGTCCATGTGTAAGCAGGGCTGTTCCGACACGTCTAGTTTTGCGAGTCTATCACCATGCTGTCCTCGTCCACGTATGCCATCCGCGACCAGACACGCCAGTGTAAAACACCAAGGTGTGCCAGGCGAACGGCAATGTCCTCCACCACACCATCGTCCTGATCGTGGTCGCGGGCCTGCGAGCGCCCCGTGGTGGCAGCCGAAAAGAGCGCAACGCCAGACAGGGAACGGTACTCGCGGACCCGAGTGCTGAGCTCGGCCATCAGGCGGGTGTGGAAAGACTTTTCCACCTCCTTGTAGAGCGGCGTGTCCATGCCGCAGACGTTGGCGGCAAGCTTCTCCTCAAAAGTGCTCAGCATGCTGGTGGGGGCCTTGGTGTAGCGGAAGATTTGCAGGGCGATCGAGGATGAGATGGACTGCCAGCGAGCAGACTGGCGCAACCCGGGGGTGGCAGACTGGAGGAGAGCCACGAGAGAGTGGTAGAGGTTGCGTGTCTTGTTCTTGGCTTCGCTGCTCTCGGGAGCGACATAGGCGGGGAGGTGGAGAGAAGAGCGCGGGGATGACTCGGTGGAGCTCGAGGTGCTGAAGTTGATGCTAGAAGGTCGGGACGTCTCAAGAGGCGTGTTGAAGTTGAATTCGGAGCTAGGCGAGGTGGAGCGGCGAAGGGTATCCTCATCCAAGGTCGGGCCTGCAAAGATGCCCGCGGCGTTGTAGCGGCCGATGCACGCGAGATCCTCGTACATTCTCATGCAGACCTCGAGGTTGATGGCGTCGAGCATGTCGGAACGAAGCTTGAGAATGCGCTCTTCGTCAAAGAGGAAGGTGCTGGGGAGACGCTTTTCGGGCGACGAGGGCATAATCAGGCGGGAGAGGCCTTGGAAGAAGACGCCCGTCTCGCCAAAGGTGAGGGTGGAGTTGGTGATGCTGTCGGCGTGTTGGGCATCGACATCCTTGTACCACTTCTTGGCAGAAGCTGTGTCGATTTTCTTGGAGGAAATCTTCTTGAGGAAGAATTTCTGCTCAAATTGAATCGTGTCTTCGATGAGGACGGGGCGGAGGCATCGGATCTGGTGGTTGGCGACGTCAAGCTTCATGGCCTCGAGAACGCTGAGCAGACTGCGCATGCCATTGACGAGTTCGTCTAGATCCGAGTTTTTGTTGCCGTTGCTGAGCTGGTTGTACATGGCATCGACCCAGTCGTCACGCATGGGGGCGCAGTGGGATTTGAGGACCTGGGAGAGCCACTGAGCGAGCTTTTCGAGGTCAGCGATGCCCTTATGGAACTGCTGCATGAGCAGCTCGACGTTGAGACCCTCGTCGAGAAAGTGGCGATCACGCTGGGGAACCAGAGTCTGGATAATCTCCTTGACGGCCTTGAGCAGGGTGGGCAGGGTACAGTCATCGGCGTAACCGTAGGTGGAATAAAAGCTGGGGCGGTCGGCGATGAACATGCTCAGCTCCTTTTTCAAAGAGCGCCAGAACTGGTTTGCGCGATCCTGCTTCTTGCGACCCTTTTCGCCATCGAGATTTGGTCGGAAATGCAGCTCGGGGTCAAAGTTGATGTCGTGGCGCAGCTTGGGGTTGTGGATGATTTTAGTCACGTCGAGCTCACTAAGAGTAGCGCGAGTGACAGGAGGCTCGATCGGATGGGCAGGTGCACTGGACGAGTGGCTCGACTTTCTGGAAGACCTGGTAGGCTCGGGTTGAGGCGTCGATGTGCGGGAGTTGCTGTCCCTCGGGGAGAGGGCTGTGGCGGGTGAGGTTGCCCTGGGGGCAGAGTCGCACCTGCGAGGCGATTCTTGCGAGGGCTGTGGTTGTGTAGTGGTTTTTTGCTCGTCCTGAGCAGGCTGCTGCATCTGAACATCGGCTTCGGGCATGGATTCAGCCTCTGAGTTTGGGCAGGGAGCCGATGTGGAGAGTGTGCGTCTAGCCCTCTCGACGGGGCCACCGGCGCCTTGCTGGGCCACCATTTTGATCAGAAGAGAGCTAGGATGTCGCGCGTACTATATGCGTTCCGACAGCGGCGATTCGGTGAATGAAGTGTAGGAAAATCTGTTGAGTGGTAGAGAGGAGTGTGGCGAGCTGTGAGGACAGGCGCTGTTAGCGAGTGCACGAAAGAAGAAACAAGCAGGCTGTGTGACGGCAGAGGCTGTGTAAGTCGGAAATGGACTGTGCAGGAACGAGGTTTCGCAAAACCAAAGGGCAAAAGAATGGCAAGATTTTATACAGGCGCCGGCAGAAAGACACGAGTCGCGATCCACAAGCCACCAAGGCAAACACCTGGTGCTAGATTGACTTGAATGCGACGCCACGAGAAGCGCTTGCCACCGACGGGTCAAGATGGCAAGGCCTGGGCAAAGTGGCAAATGGGCTCTGTGTATAGCTTACGTTAAGTTGGGCAACCGTTGGCGGCGCGAGGTGAGCGTTTAGGGCGAATCTGTGCAAGGCGTCGACGTCGGGCACAAAGAAACGGTGCGGCGTTGGTGACAGGAACAGTCGGGTATAGAAGATGTGCACCCAATGTGTGGCAACGACGGATGAATAGAAACAAGTCGACTTGTTGTAATGAGCGGCTGACGTCGTAACGAGGAATAAATGAGGTTGTCGTCGGGTTCGGCTTGTTGGTTCAGTCTATAAGCAGTCGAGCGAGGCGGCCACCGGGATCGGAAGCGACTAGACGGAGTCGGCGGTATAGAGACAGTCTCTGTTTGGAGGGGCGACGAGGGATGGTAGAGTCGGAGAGAAGAGAGCTGATATGGTCGAGAAGAGGAAAAAGACTGGCGAGTGGTGAGGGAAATCTAGCATGAACCAAGAGGAAGAAAAGGAAAAGGGAAGGAAGGAGTGGGAGGAAAGAAAAAGAGAAGAGTGCAAGGAGATCGTAGATATGGGGATGGGTAGTCTAAGAAGGGGCCCGGCAGAGAGGAAGGGGAAATGGGGCAAAAGACAAGGCTTAAAAAAAGGATTTATAAAAAATAAGAAAAAAAGGTGAGTGACTGACTCCTGTCCCGGACACCCCTTTGGGGGGGAGCAGGGCCTCTTTTGGGGAGAAGTGCACAGAAAGGGGGGGCGTGTACTGGAGTACTGGAGGAGACAAACGGGGGGAGGGGGTGTTGTGGTGAGAGCCACTTTGACGTTTGGTACGGACGTGGGAGACCAAAGTCGTACTCCATGGCCAAGTAGGCAAGGGGGTGTGCCATCGGAATGGCCCTTTTTCTGGAGCAGGCCTAGGGAAGAAGCGTAGTAGAAGGGGAGGGGGGGGCATGACACAGGCACGCACAGTGGGTTCTGGTCCAGGCAGAGCGCACGAGTAGTGTTGTGTGCGACGCTGGCTGAGCTCGGTACAGCGCCGAGGGATGCTGATTACAATTGCTGATATCATTTGCGGTGGACGAACCGGCCAACGCAGGTTATGTAGCCAAGGTAAGGGACCTTGCATACAACAAGGCGAGCAAGCAGTGGCCGAGCTCCCTGTAATCAGACAGCAGCAGCACAGATGCAAAATCGCCGGTGGTCGGCACTCCCACAATCTTCTAAAAATATATACCTGCATTATATCCCAACAACAGCAACCGTCTGGCGCCCCGAGCCCAAGAAAAATACAAAAGTCACAAAAAAGCTTGGGTTCGGCGCTGCCGCTGCATCTCAGCCAAACGACAGCTTACTTTTAGGTAGGTACCGAGCTTGCCTACAGGTAGTGGAGTGTAGTGTAGCATTACCTAACAACCCAACTCTGTTTGGGGTTGCATCCGCTGAAAAAACAGAAAAGGGCCGCGCGCTCTGAAAGCCAGCGCAGCGCCCGCAAGACCCGGAAACCCCATTTTGCAACTTGTTCGGGGCGCCGTGTTTCGTTAGTGGCGGCCGTGGCGAACGAGTTGCTCTGAGGGGGGGGGCTTGTGCGGTGCGGTACTTGCCTAGTGAAAGGTTTACAGTGTGGTGACGGAAGTGTAGTACGCTCTACCTATGCAAAGTATCGTACCAAAGCGAACAGGATTTATGTCACCCCCACCTGTAGCAGAACCGTAGCACGCAACAAACCTTTTTTGACAAACTCGGGCACGGAAAGCAACACACGAGAGGGCTATTTTGCACAGTCCGCTGTTCGTATCTTACCTTGGGTACCTACGCCACAGCGCGCCCGGTCCACTGTACATTAGCATGCTTATGTACCGCCTCCCTGCTCAGCTGGCGAGGGATTCTCAAGTACTCCCAAATCTCACTCCTCGTCATCACCCATCATCCCTCCGAAATCCCTAGCCCGGCTACATGTTGACCTTGTTCTCACTGCCGAAAATCGCCAGCTCCCCCAGCGTCCGGCAACGCACGCCGCTTACCTTGCTGCTTCCGGCCCTCGCGCGCGCCCCCCCCATCACGGCCGGCTGCCTACCCGCCTGGTACTCATATATATTTCTTTTACATTAAAAACATCTACATACATACACAACGTTACAAAACAGAGCCCGCCCACCCGCGCGCCGCCGCTGTAGCGAGGACTCGGCGGCGGCCCTGCAAGTACATGACTCTCTCTGGCGGGCCTTACGCCGAGCCTTGGCCTTGCGCCGCCGCCGCCGGCGCGCGCCGTATGATGCCTCTTCTTTCTTGCATCAAATTCGTAATGGCCAGGACAAGTTCCCGAACTGTCCGGCCGCGCGCCCGGCTCTGGCGGGATTCTGGCTTTTTGCCTCTGACGCCTTGTCATGCCTCTGCAGTAGTGCATCTTCTAGCCGGGCCTTTGCATCACATCACCAGAAGAAGAGGCAAGAAAAAAAATGACCTCTTGTGTGGCTTGTTATCCTCTTACTGCTTCCTTTTTTCTCAATTTACCTGTTGCATGTTTTGTTGCACCAAATATAACGCCCATTTCACATTTCTCCAGTCACACAAGGCTGAAAAGGCGCCGCCTCGAGAAGAGAGGAAAGCCATCACAACAACAACTTTGTATTACCATAACCCCGTAAGCAAAGTTCAGTCATATTTTACAAATCATCATCAGCCAACCTGCACGGATGACCCCGGATACTCTATCAGGCACAAAGTACCTTTTTTTTTGTTTTGTTGTTGTTTCTCCATGAGAAGGTTTTTTTTTCGGTACGACGAGCCCGCCAACTCGCATGCTGTGTTGCCATGACTTGCTAGCCTTTGCCCACACACCCGGCCGGTCGCAGCATGCACGTATTGTATCTCCGGTGGACACCACCACCACCACACCCCATGCTTTTTTTTTTCCATGACTTGAGGACATGCCCCCGGTGACGCTTCTATCCGGAGGCGCCAGCCTTTTTTCGTTCGCAAGCCCAGCTTCCTATGAAGGAAGTACTGCGTGCGTCGTCGCGACCGTGGTAACCGGCTCCAGAAGACGACGACCCCCCCTCCGTCCGTACGACGTGACTTGCCAATGGAGAAACAAGAAGAGAGACAGAAAGAAAAAAAAGGGCGTCTAGTCCAAAACAGCCAGGGCTCTGTTAAGTTCCGTAAAACGTGCAGCGCGCGCGCGCCGCCCGGAAGCATGGACCTGCTGCGACTTTGTAATACCGC
This sequence comes from Samsoniella hepiali, assembly GCA_001455915.2. Taxonomy (NCBI): domain Eukaryota; kingdom Fungi; phylum Ascomycota; class Sordariomycetes; order Hypocreales; family Cordycipitaceae; genus Samsoniella; species Samsoniella hepiali. Next base: position 1,772,511 of record LNDK02000051.1, on the reverse strand, counting down.
CACACGTAGCGTTGGTAGAAACATGCATCATACATACTACACACACAGAACACGCACACACACAGACAGTCCTGTACTCGGCCGGCTGCTGGCATCTTTTTTGCTTGCCTGCAAAATGCAAGTCTTGGATTTTTTGTCATCGTCATCGTCGAGGGGGGGGGCTTGGCTTTGGCCCATCCATTCAGCTCGCTCGGCACCAAATAGCCCACTCACACACACTGAACACAACCCACCCACCACGTTGGTTGAACCAAACTAGACTCGTTCTGAACACAACCCCCCCTCCCCTCTCCGAAAAGCTCTGGGGCCTGTCTCGTCCCTCATCCAGTGCGCTGTTTCCCGTACCTGAACACGGAAATCCCCCCCCTCCCCCCCAAAGGGAGCCAGCCGTGGAAATCCCCCCCTCCGTAGGTTGTCAGCTGGGCTTGTTCGTGATCCACGTCCGTTGTGGCTTGCGCCTAACCTGCCTCGAGAACGTGAGGAGCACAAGAGTTGACTTTTCGTCCACGACTCAGGCTCATGCCCTTTTGTGTTTGGCTTCTAGGCTTGTTCCATATGGGCTCCATTGCGCCATTCTGCGCATCAGTTCTGGAACAAATGGTCGAGTGATTAGAAATGGAATAAATTTCCCTTTTCTGTATTGGCTGCGCAGTCCACACTCAATCTCCGGCCTTTGTCGCCTGATGTGCACCTTTCCAAACGCATCGCATAGATCAATCCGCTTCTGCGATCGAGTCAAGAACGCCAGTTTCTCAGGATTTGTTGGTGACTTGGGCCAATCAGAAGCCAGGGCATGCATAGAAACAGAGCATGTATACGAAGCCATGCCCCAACAGCAGACATGGGACAAATACAATTCCAAAGACTAGAAATCTAGAACCTCGAGCTATAACTCATAGCAAGTACTGTTTAGTTTGCTAGGAGTCAGGATTAAGGGTCAGGATGGCTAGTTAATGGTATGGTATGTCTGCTAAGTCTTTTTGGTGGTCGCCGACCATTGACAGCTCCCTCATCCCATGTTCCTTGTAAAATCCCTATCCCTGGCTGCCGTTGATATCACCTATATCCTCATGCTCATCTGGCGCGCGACTCCTCGTCTACTCCAACACACGACCGCTGGCCGAATTGAACCATGGTGCCGCCGAAAACCACCGAAAGGGATGCCCAGTTCGCTTGGATGGGGAAGCACGACTGCCCAAACGAGGGCGGAGGGGGGGGCGTGCGTCGTCCCAGAATGTGATGTGTGTGGGAGGTTGGATATTTACAGATCGATCTCGCCGAGGTTGATTCGATTTGCTTGTTCGTTCCTTAACACACCACATCCGTTCTCCCCAGGGCCTGTCAAACAGACAAAAAAACATTTCCGCATCGAATTATGTACCGGCCGGGCTGGAAGCAATACCGAGACGCCGCCGCCACTCGCTCTCTCGTACTTTGCTTGGCTGGGGCCCAAGCCTCACTCTTTGCCCAGACAAGATATGTATCCTCCTCGCATCGCTTTTCGGCACCGTCTCTCGGCCAGACAAGCAAGGGTCGTGGGCATGCCCAGCAAAAACTGCCGAAGCCCCAGCGGCGTACCTCGCCAGCCCGTCTAGGCAAGCCGGCGGCTTGCATGCCCTTTGGCTACCGGAAAAAAAAAAGCCACATTGAGAGCCTGTTTTACGAGAGCCCTGTATGTGTCAGCCCCAGCGCCGCACGTCGCTTGGAGGGGGGCTTGCATGTCTGGGCTTGCAGTAGCATCTCGCTATTGATGAACAAGTCGAGTAATAATAGTAAAAACGTACGCGAGCTGAGAGTTGCGTCTGACAGGCGCAGGAAGAAGCAAAACAAAAAAAAATTGCGCCTTGTTTAGTTTGCTCACAGCACAGGCACGTCTTATTTTGTCCTATTTAGGTGTCAGTCTGTCTTACCAGCAACAAGTAGCCCTGCGGCATGGCCCCCCTGCGACTTGTGTAGATTTACTGGTGGAGAGAGTGACGATCCCGTCGTTTACTGTTCATTTAAACCTGTCTCTTTTGCCCTTGCATTCGCTCGTGCCATCTTTTTTGGTCCTGGTCTTTTCCTGGTGGCCCGGGGATGTTACACAATGGGCATTTAGTGTTAGCAAATAGAAACTAAATACGGCAATCCGCGAGCAAAAGGGAAGTCGCAGTTGAATCCCGAGAGCCAAATGGTGCAACTACCTAAACAGTCGGCTCATGGACATGCAACGCATCCACACACAACCGACACACCACATACTGCATGCGCGCTGGCTGTATGCCACTCACACCGATTGCTGCTGCCACCACCACCACCACCACCCACTTGGGCTTTTCCGACTAGTCAGGACTCCGACTACACTACAACCTCAATCACATTTCTGTCACCTGCGAGGTCCTTGTGGCGGAGGGGCGTCCTTCGGTTTCGCGACAGTGCCCCCGTTGCCTCCGCCAGGTCATGAGAGGCGGAACAAAACCACCACCTCGTCATGCAAGGTGACTGCAGCAAGCCCTGTTTTTCTCGTTACCCAAGGCCCAGGTGTCCGGGGCGCTACATGCCGGGCTTTTGCAACATGGCGCTTCTTTTTCTTCTTTCCCGCTCGCCGCCCTATGTATGTGCCCCTTTGCTGAGGCAGGACAAACGAGGGCAGCCGCATGGGGGCCCTAGCAGAATTTTTCCTTTGCAAAACGTCTTTTTGTTTTTCATCGCCTGTCCTTGTAGATGAGATTGTTGTAGGGGAAACAAGAAGATGGAAACACCACAGTCTAGAGACGCATCGAGCCAAATTCTCGGATATCCACTGGATCAACAAGGGGTCCCCTGGCTTCGATGCCCCGGCAGCGAGGTCCGGCGTGAAAGCTTCCTACTTGCCGAGTTATGGCGACTGATTGGGCCAGAGAGCCCGACACCGCCGCTGGCTGCAGGTAGTTGTGGTCTTTCCGGGAGTCTCACCGACGCACACACATACGCCGCAGTTGTGGCATCTGTTCCGCTCATGTTCCTATTTAAACGAACTTGTCACGCATCCTGTTTTCTTTGTCGGGCTGGCTCGTGTTTATGTTTGAGCGCCACCACTGACAGCAACCAAAAAGGCAGCCACCACAGTGGCGGCCCCCCCTCCTCCTCCTCCTCCTTCGAAGCGCCTTCTAGTGTCCGATTTCTCGTCACTGCCGAACAGTAGAGTCCAACAGCCTCTCTACAGGGCTTGCCCGGATCCCTCGCCAGCCGAAGCGCCGTCTTTTTTTGACGCAACCCAACGGATCTTGTCCGCGACGGCGGCGACGGGACGCCCAACACAATGCCCACTTGAAATGACACCCCTCTCTCTCTCTCTGTTGGCATCGAAACCTTGGGTAAGAGGAGCTGAAGAGGGGAAGAGGGGGACAAGAAAAAAAACGGTAATAAATCCGGTTGGACTCGGTTCGCGGGCTTCGGCAGCCATATTCCTCAGCTCGCTGCCCGGCATGTCTTATTCGCGAGCTATTGTCCCCTTATTACTGGCCCGCCCGCAGAGGACCGCCGCCACCAAAAAGCTGGTGAGAAAAAGAGGCACACAAACGCCCACGCCACACCAGAAAAAAAGCATTGACCTTGGCAAGCCCTTTTGCATGCTCTTTGACCTTGTTTTTTTCGAAGCGGGCATTACTTTTTTTTCCAAACTTTCCAACGGCTCTTGACGTTTTGGCGCCACTCATTTTTACGCCACAACTACACGCACGTTCAATCGCACGCCCCCCTCCGAGGTCCGGCGCGCCGCCCCAGGGTCGGCAAGCCAATGAACTGTTGACGGACATGGAAGCCTTGTTTGGGGGTGGATGACATCTCTGGTACTACATCTGACAAAGAAGTTGCTGTCGCGTCTATCGCTGTTTGATTACACTAGGTGACACAAAAGACTCAATTTGGGACGGTCCCGGGTTGGCACCGTGGTAACCGCTGGGTGCTGGTGCGGCGCCAAAAATAAAACGGGCATCTTTCTTGTAACGGCGGCACGGGGCTTTATTCAACGGGCGCCGTATATTACCAATGTCTGCGAAGAGAAAACGCGCAGATCACGCTCTTGGCGGAAGGATTCCAAGCGGGATGGCCAAACTCTGGTCTTGTACTCTCTTGATACGACAAGTCTAGCTTTTCAAACGTTGGACCGAGTACGCAAGAGTGAAAATGGGGGTTCATGTCTGTGCCAGCGCCCGCGGGAGGGAGGCTAGGCTCTCGCATACACTTGGAGAGACAACACAAACCCACCCAGCGCTCTCTGCCCCCCTCATCCTCAAAGTCCCTGCAACTACTAAACTAAAGGCTAGGGAGACGAGAGTTCCAGGGTATGCAAGGGCCTCGGATAATGTAAGGGAAAGACAACGTTATCCGGCTGTCGCCTTGCGCCAACACTTTTGAGCGAGCCCGCTCAAAGGACCACCCGTGAGGACGCCACAGCGTTAACTGCGGGCGAAGGACGGAGCTTTCGGTCAATAAAAAAAAAGGGTTCAATCACACGGAATTTCGACGAGGTCTTGGCTGCCGCCGCCATCGTTTTTTCTTGTTTGGCCTTGCAAAAGAGACCTGACTGCCGGGTACGGCATACAAGCAGCAGCAGCACTTGGGGTGGTACCAGCGCCGCCGCCGCTTACTGTGTGAGACGGCTTCCTCCTGCGCACCATGGAAACGGCCTGTTCCTAGAGCCAGCGAAGAGAAGAATAGTGCGTTCCTTACAAGGGGGGTTTCCTACCAAACGCCTCGCCTGATGGTCCATCGAATACTCTGTACGGGGGGAGCTTATATATCCTCACCGGTCGGTGAGGAGCTTTTTTTTTTTGTCTTTCAAAGTTCCCAGCGATCCGGTTTCAATGCACACCCCCCTGTTTGTCTGAAGAGTTTGGGTGTTTCCGCAGAAAAAAAAAACTAAATCGGCCGCTGACATCACTGGGGGGAGATGGCCGCGGCCGGCAAACTCCATGGCTCTCCCCTCTCTNCCCCCCCGCCCCTCTCGTTGCGAGAAACCGAGTGCGCCCAAAAGCCTGTTAATCACCACTAGAGCAGGCACAAATGAAAGAGAGGGAAGGGGGGTGTGGCTCCAAGACTGCATTTTTGGGCTTAGCTCCGAATCTTTTTGGTTACCGGAAGACTGGTCCCGGCGGCGGGCGGCCACTCCAAAGACCTTGGCCCGGCCACTTGGGACGGGGGCCACGCCCAACATTGCCATAGTCAAATGAACAAGGTGCATTGTCGACTCTTTTTGGTTCAGCAATGCCTTAATGGTGAATGGATTTTCTTACTCGGCCGGAACAAGGGGGTTCTGGTTCAACCCATCCGGCCCTTGGGTTCGCCCATGCACATGATGTGAATACCCTGCGGGCCGGTGGGGGGTTCACACGGAAGGAGAAAAGGATTGCACACCCCCAAGGCACACCTCCGGAATCCTTCCCCTCTTTCCCCCCTGGCAATCTGAGGTTGCACAAGAAGGAAGCAAAAAGTGATGATGCGGAAACAGAACCGCGCCGCCGCAGGGTCATTCAGATAGACGGTACGGGATTGATATACCCGAGATTCTACACGCACCAGCCTCGACACGGGCCTTTGCAACAAATAGTGCATGAGCTGGCGCTTGGTAGGTTTTAGCGCTGGCACTCCATGTGCAGCCGTGTGTGCACGCACTGATACTGATGTGCAGCAACGCCATGTTGTTCATTTTAAACTGAAAGTGACCAGTTGCATCCTCTTGACGCCTTTGTTACTTCGTGCCGTCTCCGAAGCAGGGCTAACCTTGCCTTTGAGGCGCTGCAGGGATGTTTTAACCGGCTACCTGGGTGTGTCTGTGCTGGGCACTCTCTTCGGATCGAGGGTTTAGGGGACAGGGGGGGCGTGGGTATCCACGTCTTCATTGAAACCCATGTCCTCCGATCTCAAATTAGCCATGGGGGGAGAAAAAGAAAAGCAGAGACAAGAAACTAGCCCACCCCTCCTCCTCCGAAAGGGGTTGTCGGTTTCAGCGACGCAGAAGAAAAAAAAAATGATGCAAGAAATCAACAACGTGAATGGGGTAATGAGGATCGGGCAAAGCAAAATTTTGATGGAATGGACGGGGCAGAAATAAGCAAAGGGAAAAGAAAAAGAAAAAAAGGGCCACAGCCGTTGATGACGACAGGTCTGTCTGTGCATGTGATGTGCTGGGAATAAGCAACAACAGCAGTCAGTGGTGGGGGTGCCATCTGTTGGTGAGTAACTAACCCGAGTCAGCATCGCGACTGGCTGCAGCTCGAGGAGACGACAAAGCATGGAGGAGGAGGCTCAAGATGAAATGGCCATCGCTATGCCGACGAGATGTGTATCTTGGGTTGCCCGTCCCTGGCGCGCGCCCGCGACAACGGGTCGGTGGCTGAGCAACGTCGCTGGAAATTGCAAGTTGATGCAGAGGTCACCATCGCCAAGGGACAAGGCACATGACCATGGCCGTTGCATTTCGAACAAGTTCAGCTCGTCTTGCCCATCTCTGACCGGCCGCTAACTAACACACCTCGCTTGTCTGTCGGTCCTATTTGTTCAAACGTGCGACATTTTTTGTTCTTAGGGTTGAAAGCGTCTCAAAAAAGCCATGCGCAATTTCAGCCCCAAGTACCAGGCTGTTGTCTCGCCCATTTTCTGTGACTTTACTGGAGTAGGCTCGCGACCCCGCCCCGTTGAGACAGGTGGTTCGTGGTTGACTATCCAAAAAAGCAACTTTTTCTCAGACACTTTCTGGAGAAGGAGGGTAACCCCCGCGGCCACACCGTAAAATGAGCCCGAGTCAGAAAGCTCTTGAAGAAGAAAAAAAAAAAGAAACGTCGTTGCCCCTAGACAGGGCAACTCGTCCTAGTGTGTATATATCCCCCTCCCCCCCCCCTTCCCGGCAGCGCTAGTCGCGGGAGATGCAGATGCAGACATATATAACATGTGCATATAAAAAAGGGGACTGGTGGAAAAAAAAAGTAGTTGAACAGCCCGGATGTTGAAAGCCGGTTCAGATATCGTGGTTCCTCGTCAGCCCTCCTCCCCCCGGCACCTCATCACAAGGGTGGTTTGTTCCCCCTTCCCGCCCGGGGCGGGGCGCAACCTCACATTACTCGTACGTTCGGCGCAAAGAGCCGAATGTAGCAAAAGATGGAAAGAAAAAAAAATACCAAGAAATGTCGGGCGGGTGTCATGTGGTCCGGCATAATGCAACAGTCCTTGCTTTGCGAGCGTACTGCATAAGCGACAGACATAAGCCGCATCATGGTGATTCTGTGGGGGCGTTGGGTAGATATCCTCCCACCAAACGAAAAGAAAAGAAAAAGCACGAAATTTAATAAAAAAAAGGAATACAAACGCCACACTCGCATCATCACAAAAAGTTGTCCAAACAGAAAAGGGCTTTGAAAGCCAGGACACCGAAAGAGAAAGCCGGATGCGACGTGGGCTTGCCTATTGTTGTGGAGAATGGATGCCGGTAGTTGAAAGCGCCCCTTGTAAAAATAGCCCAAATGACCTGGGGAGCCCAGCAGAGCCTCTCTTACCATTAGTCACTTTTTTTTTGGTGGCGGATGATGGGCTTTTTTGTGTGTCTAATGCTTGGCCTTGCAAATCGGCTGCAAGGACTCGAGTAATGTCACCGACTCGCACACAACGTGGCTTTTCCTCAACCCTTGCCGCTTTTCTGCTTTTATTACGTTGGCACCTGTTTCAGCAAAAGTTGTTACCTTCTAGTTGCCGACGTCGAACCCGGGCCATCGCCCTGCGCCATAGCCGAGTTAGCTCCGTCGTGGTGTTGCAGGCGACGCGCGCGCTCGCGCCCACCGCCCTGGTCCAATTCTGCAACAAACTGGTTCCGATGCCAGATGCCCGCCCGCCTTATTCAAAGGGCAATCAAGTTCCAGAGTGTTGGACAATGCGGCTCGATTGACATTGCTATTGTTGCAAAAAAAAAAAAAAAAAAAAAAACCAACTGCACGCGCTCATTCAGATTTTTGCTAGAGACACGCCCCCTGTCTATCCCCCTTGTCTGCCATTTTCCCCGCCCACAAACAACTTGCCCCATGTCCCAGGCAGCTGGGTCACCGCTGAAAAGTCGCTTTTTGCTGGAATGTAAACTTCTCTGAGGGAGCTGAGGTTCGTTGGACCACCGCCATCGCTGCTGCACCTTGCGCCAAACATCAATGAAACCCCAGCCAGAGAAAAAAAATCTTCCCGAGACTTGTTCGCCGTAAAAGACGGTGTGTTTAGAACCGAGTCCGTATGCTTGCTGGGACGAGAAGGGGGGGGGGGGGGGGGGGGGGGGCGTGATGTGACGGGAAGCTTCATTGCGCCTGCACCATACAGCTAGCCGCCTGCAGGTTCCCTTTGCTACCGAAACAGGCCGCGAGGCCTCGGATGCGGCCGCTACGGTGTGTTTTTCCGTGTTCCTCGGGCGCATAAAGACCCGTTGGGCGTTTTCTAGTGTTTTTTTTCCCGCATTCTTTACAACATGTGTGCGAGTTGTGTCTGCTGTTACCGAGATGCACAGTTGGCGTTGGTCCTTCCATGTCACTTGGAGGGGGAAGAAAGCAAGAAAAGACAGACCACAAAGTTTAGCCTCGTATAACCCGTCTTAGTTTCCATAGCTGGGGGTTTCCTCAGTACCCCAGTGTAATTTGGCACAACCCAAATGCTATATGCTTTCGGTCTTTGTACCACCAACTTACACTATTCGCAACAGACTTCAGCACCGGGTAGCATACGAGTCGAATCGCACACCGCACTGAATGCTACCCCTTGGGCAATGTGCCAAAAGCCTTCCATCTTTCATTTCGCCATTCCTTTCTTCCTTTATTCCTTTTCCTTTTTCAAGATATTTCTTGGCCACATCCCTTTATGCAAAGGGGTGCAACTCTCTACGCATCCCCGCCCCCATACTATTCCAATCCACGCTCACTGATTGGCCCGCTGCTGGGGTTCGTGGCCGGATGCAGTAATTCCTCGGTGCCCTGTCCCGATTAGGCTCCAGTGCATAAAAGGGCGTCCTGTTAGCACCTTTTAGCGGCGCTCAACCGCTGTACGACGTCTGTAACCGCTGAACGCAAGCCCTTGGCCCGCCCCGAGGTTGCACGAATCACATTGTTGGTTGTGCAAAACTCTTAACACTCATCACTTATTACCTAAACTCTTCCCTGTCAAAATCGAAATCCTTCTTGCCCCCCCTCGGAGATCCATACAAGAACCCTCGCCCCTTTTATCCTGTCTAAACCTCGGACACCTGTCACGTTACCCGCAGGAAAGGGTTGCCTTGTCCGCGCCCTGCAGCCCTGCGTCCAAGCACCTCGCCCGCCAAATCAAACTCTATTCGTTAGCCAGCAACTCTTTCTTGCCACTTTTGCTTTCGGCATGGCGCCGCCCCATTGAAATACGCCTCTGCATCTTCATGAGGGTGCGTGCGACAAGCAATTCGGTTCATGCCGTCGGACCTTTTAGCCACCCTCGTGGCTCGACATCATGCGCGATCTGGTACTGCATATGCAGCCCAGCCATAATTCCGCAAACGTGTGAGTTTGAGCCCTCTACTGCGACTTGTTCGTCAATTCACAACGATAGTACCGCTGCTGTCGAGCGTGGTTCCGTCCTGCTGAGGGCTTCTCGATATTGCAATTCAATCGCGACCGATTCGAGCTGTATATTATCTGAAAACATATCTTCGCAAAGAATTGCGCATAGAATATATGTACTGTAACCCCAGACTTGCAACGTTTGTTGTCCGAAGAGCACCGCATCAGTTATACCAGAATCGCTTCATCGCGCCCAAGGGACTCGCGACTCGAACCTCACTAAACTATGACACTCGAATACTAAGAAACAGCGTAAAGAGCTTCAACTGTTTAGAATACTACATCTGTGAATTTTGCAGTGTTTGATCTGCGCCGCCATTGGTACCATATTCCTATGGTAAGAGCTGATACTCATCGGCTATTGCCTTGATTGAGAAAGACATCATGTGCATGTCCGAAACCGGTCAAGTTAATGTCATCTGAGTCCTTGATTTGATTACGTGCATTACTGCCTGTATTATTCCTCTTACAAGTGTGCCCTCATGACGGCTGCCGGCCGCGGTGCTGTCTACATAAGCACATAGTAACGGGCTGACATGGGTCTGTCAATAGTCACTGAGGACTGAAGTCTATACTATACGACTTTGATGAAAATTTCGTCTTGCCTGTCTACAGAAGCAACTAATAGCGGAAACATCAATCGCAATAGATATTTTCTCTATTCGCCGCAGTTGTTTGCTGGGCGTGGATCATGCGACTGGCCCCTGGATACTGGTAGTCGGCCTTGAAGTCTTCAAGAAAGGCTGTACCTCGTACGACAAGCGTCTTGGTCCTGCATAAGATGGAGGAGGCACGTATACATATATTCAGTCCCTTGCAGGAACGACAGAACCTCTCCATAGTGATATAGCTCCACATGCCGTTCCATCGACCCGTCAGGCATCCAAGACGCTTCTTCACCGCTTGCGATGCACCCGTTTCGGTTCCGGTTTCAAATGCGCTTCCTCGATTTCTGTCAGCTGGTTGCTTCCCATACCGCCAGTCTTGCTAATATCGAAGCAGTTCCTACGAAAATTCCACAGCTTATTCAGGCTGTTGGCGTCGGTGCTCCGTCTGACGTTGTCTATACAGCGGGGCCACCGCCAACTAATAAGACGCCCTATTATTGCAATGACAATAACATGGGTTCTCTTTTTCCCATCGCGGAGCTAGAACTTCTATGGAAGCCTGGCCGAAGTCTTTGGCCCGAGCTTTGGCCAACTGAAAATGTCATTTTAAAGGGGGCGTGTCCCCAACTTATCGCAACGCATCCTTGCACAAACAAAATCAGCTGGTGCCTGGCATTGAATGCTCGTAAATTGCCCAAGGCGCGATCTTCAGGCGTGTGCAAAGGAGACCAGAAAAGCTGCTACCGTACCCCTTGGTGGCCTCTGCCAACCCTTTAAACACCCTAGGGATCTAGCTAGGTAAAAGAATTGAACAAATAAAGGGCGTTGCGTTTCAGTCAAGCGCCACCGGTCGTGGTTGCTCGTTGGCTTAATTTTATTCGGAATTGCTTGGGCGGCGGCGGCGCAGGCAGGGAAACGGATCACGCCGCGAGCCTGGCATTTTTTTTGTCACCTCGAAATAAATTGATGCGGATGAGTCCACTGAAAATAGCAACACACACCACGGGCCGCTATTTAGTGGCTACGGGGTTCCGTTGTGTTGAACGGACCAGGTGGCCCAGGAACCGCAGCCACCCTTGGACGTTGGTCATGAGCAAGGTCCTATCGCGAGGCTGGCACAAAGGACTCGGTAGCCAATGGCCAAGGGCCCGCGTGATCTGAAACGGAAGACCGTTGGCGACGACCACGGGACATCCGGCCGGCTCGTTCCCTTGTTCTTGTGCCCGGCCGTAGTTGCAGTACAACGAACGCCCGCTCACGCCGTATTATGCCGCCGCCACCAACACCAAGAAAGGCATGGCTGTTCTTACCCACGCACGCCCCCCTCGCCAGTAATAGTAAGCACGATGGCTGGATGTGCTTTTGGCCGGTGTGGGCGCGCCATGGTCACGAGAAGGGAAATTTCGCTTGGGGGGTAGTATTGCCATCGGTTGTTATACTGGATACAGGCAAACGGTCCGCGGCGCCAGGTCTATGCCTTTTCCCTCGATATGAACATCGTTTTCCTGTGATGTAATAAAATACGATGAACCGCCGATGGAGAGCGAGAGCTCTGTGCAGAAATGACCAAAACTATCATTCGGAGGATTATCCCAAAGGATGGCGTAGGATGGCCATTGCTTTTGCAGGCAAGGCTCCGGAGGATGGCAGGCCAACGTCTGTTTCAGGTCATCTGGCCTGCGGGAAGAAAGCAAACGGCGCGATACAAAGCAGGCCAAAGGGGGGAACAGATGAGCAACAAACTTTTGTCTGAACGTTTGTAATAAAATACGTGTGGACAGCCCTGCGTTGTCGCTCCTTACCACTTGCGCCGGCCCCAATAGGTGGCGTCTATTACTGGCAAGCTTGGGGTCTAGTTACCTCGATGAATTGAGAGAGCGTTGTCTCATATACTGCCTCCTTGCAGATAATAACAAACGTCTGCTGTCTAGGCTCGAGTCCCGGCGCTACTGCATACCACCTGTGCAGGAAAGGGTATAAAAAACAACATGGACAAAATTTGCAATATCGACTGTTTTGGTGCCCAATCCGCCTTTTCCCGCCCTGCCTTGCCCGGCGCGGCGTTTCACCATGTTTCCTGTTCTCGAAACCGGGAGGGGAAAAGACAGTAGCCGGTCGGCAGCTGACACAGTCTTGTGCCCGTATCGGCATCGTGAGACATTTTTTTCTTTCTGGCAGTGACATGTTTCGGGGTCACGAGAATTCTGAGAGGTGCCGCAGACTAACGCTTCTGCCACTGCAGCCAAGACAGCTTCCCGTTGGCCGAGTCGCCAACGGTCAAGGGTTGGTTGTGTTTCGGGGGTCATTCTTTCTAAATAGAGCCATACGTTTCAAGGCGTATTTTTGAGGCCTGGTCTTGTTGATATCGGCAACTGGAATTGTCGGCTTGGTATCTTTTCTACCTGGAACCAACCCTTGGCACTGAGACCCGTGCGCATCCATAGCCGTTGTCGAGGAAGTTTGCCCCTCCATGTGGCCGGGTATTGATATCCTTCCATGACTGCCAGTGGATCAAGGGCGGGAAGGAGCGACAATAAGCGTAACACGACATGCAACGCCATGACATGTAAGAAGAGAGAGTCAGTACATGTTACATAGCCTAACAAGTTGACACCAGATATACGACATGATGCGGCGCGTGCTCTTTCAAGGTGACTATTCTTTTCAAAACGCTGAAAACTGCAATGGATGAGCCTGAATAGTGTAACATGAACCGGTGCATTCTACAAACTTTAGATACAACATTCACACGAAATGTAGATTGGCTGGCATGCACACACCGTATTATTTCAAGCCCTTTCACTCCTTGCTTCGTTTATCTTCCTTACTCGCCCGAAGTTATTGATCTACAAGGCGACTAAGACGTGGTGATGGTCTTGGTTTACACGCCGGTACCTCCGCCACCACTAGCCAATATCCCACCAGCATAGTTCGCACATAGTTGTGTTGACGCTTATGTCTATGGGCCATGTTGATTGCCTATTTAGTCCAGGGTGGACACGACGGCACGCACAAGAAAATAGAACGATCCTGGAACATTCCGCCGAGATCTGATGGTCCTCTAGCGCCGACAGCCAAGGTTTAGCGACCCAGCATCCAGTTCCATACTGGTGGCAATGGGTGGGTTGTTGACGAGTCAACTTGCAGGTGTGTGGCCCAGCGCGTCGGGTACACCGAGCGAGTCTTGCAAAGTTCTTGTCCACTTCACCCACAATTCAAAGGTCAGGCAAACAACACGCACGCACACACCCCTCTTCCATTTTTATTTTAATTTTTTACCTGTGATATTCTGTCATCTCGTCACAAGGCGGATCCTCAAAAACCCCTGTAACCACACACCTGCGTGGCCGTCGCCGCCCCCGATACAGTGTCGGGGCTTGTTGCGTTCCCAGGCGTGTTTCTGCGCAAAGGGCCCAAGTTTCATTCGATTTCGGCAAAGGTGCCGAAACGGGCCATTGGCCCCCCCTCCTCCCGTCGCAAAATGTGTGGTTTTGGGGGCTTGTATTTGTGGTGGCTATGCAACCGGCTACTGAGTGCGACGACACACCGTTCAGTTGCCTCGGTGTGGCGTTTTGCTCCGGGCGCCAAGAAGGCAAATTACTCGCGAGAAAGCTTCAGGCTCGTAAAAAAAGGGTTTGGTCTATGCTCCATGACGATGACGCAAGTGTGCCCATGACTCCGTCGCATGCAGACAAGAGCGCCGTGTTTAAAAAAAACTCGAAAAGAAATGCCAAGTGCAAAAAAACAGAGGTGACCGTTCTGCCGTCCAGGCGACATGACTGGTAATGGCAAAAAATAAATTTCGAATGTGCGTCGTACGGAACTCGAATCCGTGCCTCAACTTTGGAAGAGTTGAATCCTAACCCCTAGACCAACGACGCTTGTTCAATGATTGATGATAGGCGCTACTTATTAGCTACTATGTAGCTGCACCGGCCCCCACCTGCCTTCTCGCTCCCCGATCAGCCATGTGTTTGTCGACATTTCTCTCGTGTCACTACAGATGGCCTTCATGGTATAGTCTTACTCTAGCTTGTCCTTCTTTTCTTATAGGTATTTGGCCCATATGTAATTTCGTTATAGTCATTGGTGCCAATCTTTGCGTGACAGTCCAGTTCAATACACGACAGAGTATTTTTCGCGAGCTGCCATTCTACTCAAGGCCCAGCTTTTTAGCGAGGGAATCTGCGATTTCCTTGGACATATCTGCATTGTTCACATCCCTCTCATCTTCCTTAATCTCAATACCTGTTTCCTTCAGTCCCTCCCGCACCGCATCAAACAGCGCAGCATCAGCTGCTGCGTCGGCAAAGGCCTGCCCCGGGACTGCCAGCATACTCACGCCGCCCTTGGGAATCCAGACTTGCGTCTTTTCCGGGACGTTTGTCTTTCTCAGCTTGTCGGCGATAAATTGGCCAATCTTGGTACAATCTTCGGGTGATGTGCGCACGAGCGTCACGAGCGAGTTATGCTCAACTATGGTTCGGTCTTTGAGGGAGTCGGGAACAGTGTCTCGTGCGCCAAAGTTGATCATGTCTGTAGCGCCGAGGGAAACAATGTTCGGGATACCCTTCTGGATGGCAGCGTCGAGACGATCTTCGCCGGCCGGCATCACGCCCCCGACAATGTAGTCTGCAATCTCGGTTATTGTGAGGTCAATCACAGCATCCAGCGTGCCTTCCCGGACCAATCTTTCCATGGCCCTGCCTCCACGGCCAGTGGCGTGAAAAACATAGGTCTCAACCGGATAGTTGCTTTCAAGATGGAAACGGATAGCATCGACACCGGGTGTTGTCACTCCGAACATGGTGATGCCCACGCGTTTCTTCTCTGACGACGCTTCAGAGGTTGTCTTTGACGCCGAAGCGACTCTGTTCGAATATGATACGGCGGCTGCGCTGATAGCCGCACCCGCGTTGCTTAGAATTCCTTTCAAGATGTGGTTGAGGCCTGCGACATCAACAACCGAGTACATGAGTGCAATATCAGTCTCGCCGACGATTGGCTCCGTGTCACCACTGGCAATGGTGGAAACAATCAGCTTCGGAAACCCGATAGGCAGCACGTCCCTCATGACGGATGAGACGAGCGAGGTGCCGCCTGAGCCACCCGCTGAAACGATGCCATCAATGGACTGGCTGTCGTAGAGGTCCTTGACAGCTTTGGCTGCGCACGTAGCAATGAAGTCGATGAATGTACCGCGAGAAAGTGAGGAGACATCTTTTCCTTCGCCATATTTGGATATCAGTTCCGGCTGCGAGATGGTAATGTCGCTATTTTCGGTCGCTCGCCAGCCAACATCAATCATGATGGCCTTGACGGACTCATTTTCCTGCACTCGGTCGCGTAGGAAGCGCAACTCGTCGAACTTGGTATCACAAGTTCCAATGACTGCTACCGTCGGCATATTGTGGAGCGGAATCGAGTTGGGTCTCGAAAGCAGACTGTGGAGAGTTCGTTCACAAGGTGGCAGGCAGTTGCACTTGTACTTGCCTCCTGACAAGTAGACGCTCTAGAGGAACAGTTCTGGAGTGATTTAAAAGGAATATGGTGGGATTGCTTAATATAAGATATTTTGCTGCTGTTGGCGATGCAATGAGGTGTGGTGATGGGCCAAGTGAGAGAGCAGTATTACCGCCAACAGCTTGGCGCGGCGGCCCCTCACTTACGATTGGATGACCCGTCTCAATCAGGCCTTAACATTACGAGAAGAATTATGGTCCAAAACTGCATATGATTCGCTGGTCGCGCTATGGCTGAGCGCCAGCGAGACTCAACTCCACTATGACGGTCACCAGACTCGGGCGCCTCTCCGAAGCTGTTCCATTCACGCATCTTCACTTTCGTCACGCGGGATCTGAGGCCTTTTCAACTGCTCGGTTGTCGGCTTTTCTTTAATAAATAGAAGATTGGAAGAGTCTAGTAGATTTTTGCACAGTGCGATAACCATGGCGCCTCCGACGAATCGACAGGAAATCTTGGCCAACCTGCGAGCGCAAATCGCCGAGGGCAGGCCGATTGTTGGCGCTGGCGCCGGTATTGGTCTCTCTGCCAAGTTCATCGAGGCCGGCGGTGGCGACCTGATCATTATCTACAACAGCGGTCGTTTTCGCATGGCGGGCCGTGGCTCGCTCTCGGGGCTGATGCCGTATGGTAATGCAAACGATGTTGTACTCGACATGGTAAGTATATCCATCATTATACGACGGCCCTATATGTTGGCCTTTACTATTGTACATCTACTAACAGCTTTCAGGCTAAAGAAGTTCTCCCTGTTGTCAACCACACCCCTGTGATTGCAGGTGTGTGCGGCACAGATCCGTTCCTCAACACCAACCACTTCCTGCGCCAGCTGCGCGATCTCGGCTTCGCCGGCGTGCAAAACTTCCCTACTGTAGGTCTCATTGACGGCCAGTTCCGCGCCAACCTGGAAGAAACCGGCATGTCCTATGATCTCGAGGTGGACATGGTGCGTGCCGCCCATGACATGGATCTCCTGACGACGCCGTACGTCTTCAATGTCGACGAGGCGCAAAAGATGGCCACCGCCGGCGCTGATATTCTCGTCGCCCACATGGGTCTGACGACCAGCGGCTCCATCGGTGCCGCTTCGGGCAAGACGCTCGACGAGAGTGTCAAGCTCATCCAGCAGATTCGGGACGCGGCCGTCGCAATCAGCCCAGACATTCTGGTGCTATGTCACGGCGGACCGATTGCGGCACCAGAGGATGCTGCCTATGTGTTGGGCAGAACCAAGGGTGTGCATGGCTTCTATGGTGCCAGCTCCATGGAACGATTGCCAGTTGAAGAAGCGATTACAAATATTACAAAAAGCTTCAAGGCATTGAAGCCAAGTGTCACATAGTCTTTTATAATAGCCATAGTAAAAGAAACAAAATTGCGTGATATATTCCTGTTTGTAAAGATTGAGAAAGCCCAACCAGCCAGTGTTGCAATAACACCTGAGACGCGTGCGAATATTATATGAATATAGATCATTTCACTGCCCAGTGACGGGTATTATTTCGATGAAGCCGCTGGCGTTATGTTAGGTGAAGACCGTACTAGCATGACGGTCGTGGTAAAGAACCGAGCTGTTGTTAGTACGAGCGCAGAATTGTAGATTCAGTTACAGAGCTTTTTTTTCGTCATGAATACCCTCCTCAAATGGGGTCTCAACATCATGGACATCTTCAGCGAGCGCGGCCAAGTCTGCCTCGCCCATTTCACCATTCCATCCTTGTTCCAGCAAGTAGGCTCTGAATTTCTCGTCTTCCTTGGACAGATCCTCACCAGTAAGCTTGGGGACAAAGAAGAAGGTGACGAGAATACCAGCGACACCGCAAATGGCAGCGATGATAAAGGTCCACTTTTTACCGAGATTGTCCTGGATAGGCTTGAAAGCTTCGGTACCAATAGCAGCACCGGCCTTTCCAACGGCAGCACTGAGGCCATAACAGGTTCCTCTGACACTGGTCGCGTAGCTTTCCGAAGAAATGAGACCCAACATGTCGCCGGGGCCAAAGTTGCCAAAGCTGAGCATGAGGCCGTAAAAGATGATGAAGAGGGGAATGATGTTGACAATCTTGTCATATGCGAGACCGATAATGAGACCAAAGATCAGATAGCCAGAGAAACCAATCATCATGACATTCTTGCGGCCAAGGCGGTCGCAGAAAATTGCGCCGAGGAAGACACCGGGAAGAGCAATACATCCGAGAAGCAACTGCCATTCTGCAGTGCTGCGGAGGCTGCCAGTCTTGGAGACGACGCTAGAGATGATGGTGCCGGAGAAGACACCATTGGGGAAGGTAATGAAGTCGTAGAGGAACCAGGCGCCGCAAGTTCCAATTAAAGACTTCCAGTAGTAGCGAATTACGAGTTTATAGGGAACCCTCTTCTTGATGGCGCCGCGACGGTACAGCTTCGAGTTGAGCATCTTGAGACGGAAATAGAAGACGGTCAGGGGCAGAAGAACACCGACACCAAAGCAGACACGCCAGATGGTAGACAGGCGGTTCTCCCCGGCCGCGGAGAGGACAATCAGGAAGACGCAAACAGCCAGAGGACCGCCAAAGGAAAGCGGCAAGTTGGTGACGAGAATGAAGACCGGACCACGGTGACCCAGAGTGTGTTCGTTGGCGGCCTCAGAGGCCGAGGCACTCGCAGCAGGATACTCGCCACCTATTTGATGTCAGCGTTTTGGAATACCATATATTTGGTGCTCCGTTGAAAGCGTTGGACTCACCAGCGCCAAAGCCAACAATACCACGCGAAATGGCCAACATCCAGAACATGCCGTCAATGGTGACGCCATGCGACGCCGTGGCCAGGATGCCGCCGAGGACAATCATGAGCGTGGTCGCGATAATGGCCACTTTGCGTCCGAGGTAGTCGCAGGTCAGGCCGACAACCACCTGGCCGAGAATCTCACCGACGAGGAGCGCGTTGGAGACGCGGGTGCTGACCGACGACGTGTACTCGCGGGGATACTCCTTCTTGAACAGGACGTTGGTCATGGTCATGAGGTTGTTCTGGTAGCCATCGGAGATGAGGGCAAAGCCAGAGCAAAACTGCGCGGTTCAGTCAAAGATTAGCTGAGCCCCCGGTCGCGCAGATTGGCCGTGGCTGCGCGCACACAGGCACTTACAATGGTGAAAATGTCAGAGAGCGACTGCTTCATGTTCGATACGGCCGCGACAGCCTCTTGCTGGCTGGGCTCTCGCTCCTTGCCATGCTCAACTGGGGACTCGGACGCGACCGCGACCTTGTCCGAGATCTGGGCGTCAGCCATTCGGGAGGAGGCTTGTGTGTGTGTGTGTGTGTCGTGGTAGTAGGTCCAAACGTAGGGTTGTATTTCGTGCCACGCGACTCTTCAGCTGAGGCGGAGAAAGAGAACAAGATCCTCGCGAACCATTATTCAACGGCTACGTGGTTCCTTTTATGAGACGACCCTGCACCTGCATGAGAAGAGAAAAATGAAATTCACCCGGCCAATCCCAAATAAGTGTCACTGCATGTGCGGCCAGAGGATCTAGTTAGCGAGACAACGCCACCGGTCTGGTCCGGCTAAGCGGCAGCGGCGGTGGGGGAATAAGTGCGCCATGCGGCGAGGATGTTGACTTGGTCCGGGGCAATCTGCCACGTGCCTGCTTTGCTTCCCATTGATTGTTCGCCGTGCCTGGAAGTCAAGTGTTGTAGGTCCGATTTTTTCTTCTTTATTTCCTGCTCGGTCCCGTCCTTATCACACTTTTCCCTCTTGTCGCCTCATGCAGCTTACGACATACCTTGCTTGTTCCTGTCACCGAGTTGGCGCGGGACCCGACCCCCAGCAGCCAGCCCATAAGCGGGCTGAGCGTGGCCTGCGAGCTTTGCCATTTTTCGTTAGGCGGGCATCTCCGGTGTTTTCTAGCCTCGGGGTGGCTATTACCGCGCTCCCAGTTCGCAGCCCTTGGTTAGGGCTGTGGATTTGGACTTGGCTTACTACTGAGACCGCGCTGCTCAATGCAGAAAGCGCCCAAAATCAGCTTCTGGCGTCGCGTGATGCGCACACTCTGGTCCAATGTGGAGATGAACCGGTGGGCTGCACGACAAGGTCACGCTTAAAGTGAAGGCGAGTACGCATTTCCGAGCCTGCCCTAGGAAAGACCTCTGTATACCGGCAATTGAGCCTCTCAAAAGAGCTCAACACCGGGGAGCCGTCGCCGAATGCTCTGCGGTGAGGCTTGCTTGAGACGGAGGCTTGCAGATGAGTGGCTAGTTGAGCTGTCAGCCAAGACGGGCTGATGGCGATCTCTTGGCGCTGGGGCATGGGTTAGCCACTGCTTCGAACTACCCCAGAGTCAGCACATGAGTCTAGTCAGGGCAGATGTTCAAATTCCCGAAAGTCGGAAAGAAGCATAGTTGTCGATTGAGTCTTACTTGAGAATGATGGCTCCGTGTAGAGTGACACAGAACCTGTCCAAAGAACGAGAGGGCGACCCAGGCCGAACTTGGTAGTACTAAGTAGCTTCTGTATGACCAATCTAGGTACAAGGAGAATGACTGTCAGATTCATAACCACATAGCCGTTTCTAGGCTACCAGATAATCTTTACTGTTGCGTTTGCAACTAGCAGACCGAAATCAACACCTCCGAGCGGCGCCGGGCCCTGATTCTCGGAGTTATGTACACATGGGGTGGATTCACTCCCCGCGTTTGGTCGGATCTCCGCATTAATCCCATCGGATCTTTGACTTCGCCGAACAACTTACAAATAAACCATTAGACGTCTCAGCCATCCGCCCGCCTATAAGAAAGAAGCTATTCTAATCTACCTGTCTTGTGTAAATGTCTATACTGTTGGAACCACTAGGACCCACTTCCACCTTATGTGTGGCGGCCACCCTCGATAGCCTCCTCTGTCCTCCTTCATAGTGAAGCAAATACAAAGAGGTTTAGGCTATCGCCATCACCTTATTATTATCTTTTCTGGCATTTACTTTGCATCTGAAAGAACAGCCTCGCCTCGCCTGTTCTACTATCCATCTCGTACAGTCGCATCCACATCACCTCTTGAAATGGCATCGAGATTGGCCCAAAAGTCCATCGCAGGGGCTGCCAATCATTTCCGGCAATCACACACACGGCATGGTCCTGGCTCTGCGGCACCATCAATGGTCATTCTGGATGACTACCTCTCTGTGGCACAACCGCATTTCGCTCATATAGCCCCCGCCGAGATCAGCATCGACATCTTCAAGTCGCATGTACCACAAAACACGCCGGAAGAACAAAGTGTTTTGGTTGAAAAGCTCCGACCGTACACTATCATATCTGCGATGCGCGAAAGAACCCCTTTTCCTTCAGCGCTGCTGCACAGCCTGCCAAACCTAAGGCTGCTGCTCTGCACCGGCACGCAGTTCGAGACATTCGATCTTCAAGCCGCGAAAGAGCTCGGCATTACTGTTGCCGCGGCCCCTGGAAAGGGCCGTACTGACAAGCCTGAGCCTGCGGGCAAGCCGCTCCCCGCCGATATCAAAAAGGGAGGCGGCCACCCCACGACGCAACACACTTGGGCGCTCATTTTGGCACTCGCCAGAAACGTGGCGTTTGATGATGCCGCCGTCAAGTCGGGTGGCTGGCAGTCTGGCCTGGCGACGGGCCTTCCCGGTAAAACTCTCGGGGTCATCGGTCTGGGGAGGCTTGGTGCGGCCGTGGCGAGAATCGGAGCCCTGGCTTTTGGCATGAAGGTGGTTTGTTGGAGCGCGAACCTGGACCAAGACAAGGCGGACCAAGCGGCAACCAATCTCGGCCTGCCGGTTGAGAATGAATTCGGCGAGAGGACCTTCAAAGCGGTGAGCAAAGAAGAGCTGTTTAGGACTGCGGATGTGGTCAGTTTGCACTATGTTCTGAGCGAGCGATCAAGAGGACTGGTCAATGCAGACACCCTGGCCCTCATGAAGCCGAGTGCCCTGCTGGTCAACACCTCCCGCGGTGCTCTAATCGATCAAGATGCTTTGCTGAATGCAGCGCGTCAGGGCCGGATCCGTGGCATAGCCATGGACGTCTTTGATCAGGAGCCTCTCCCGGAGAAAAATCCTTGGCGTATCGAGCAATGGGGTGTTGCAGGACGATCCAAGGTGCTCACCACGCCTCACATGGGTTACGTCGATGAAGGTCTCATGAACCGGTGGTACGCGGAGACGGCCGAGAACTTGGAGCGGTGGCTGGCAGGCAAAGAGATTATCCATCGCCTCGTATGAAATAAACTGCACAGTTAGTCCCATTTAGCCCCAGGCATAGTCACATATCGCTCGAATGGGGAGCACATGAGAAGCCCCATAGATGGTATCTGGATTTTATTTTATTTCCCTTTCTAAGCCCGCTTGTATATCCTCGGTATAGAGAATCGCCCGCCATATGTATATCGAAAGCCTCGTAAGTAGTCATGTATCCGCACCTCGAAACGCCGGTAATCGCCAAAACAAGTCAAGAAAGCGTCGCGTGTAATGCTTAACCGAAGAAGATGGAGACCTAACTTTCAATGTTAGAATCTCTTCGAGTAGCATATACAAGATGGGTCAACATACAGCCATGACGACACAGCATATGCTTATGTACGGACTAAGTCTCTCGCCTATCCTCGCGCATTTCCAAAAGACGCCCGTGACACTGACCATCAGGTTAGCAGGCTGTCGCCGAGTTTTTACCTGCTTTTCGCAGTCGCGTTTCTTTGCCTTACCCATTCTTATTTCTGTCGAGAATACCCGGCGTAAAGTGGTGGACGTATGTGCTCGTGCAAATGAGCAGTAGGATAACGAGGAGGAGGGACTGGAAGTTGAAAAGCGCTGACTGCGAGTGGGGGTTAGCAAACCGGGGGGGCAGCGCAAGAAACATATAAATTCAGCATACCATCTTGGCTAATTCAAAGTGATAGCAACCTTGTGTGAGGAGGGGGTTCTTGGTCCTGCGCGAGGTCGTGGCGAGACTGCGAAAGCTCCAAGTTTAAGATACGCTGGCCTCTGCTGGAGCTACGTAGCTTCCAGGGGACCAAAGATTCGCCGCGCGCCGACCAACCATACGTCCACGGCGACAAGCCCGGCCCCACCAAAGCATCATTCAAGCCATCTTGCGAGCCACTCTGCCATCGCTACCTCATCGACTTTGCGCGAGACCTTGGAAGAAATCATCGAGGCTTTCTCTTTGCTATCGCGCTTTGCAACATTTCCATCTTCAAAGGCCACCCATCGTTCTCAGGCGCGTGGCTGTTGCCGCGCCTCCAAATCGCTTCAAGATGGAGCCTCGAGCGCGTGCCGGCAAAAATGTCGGTAAGATGAACTTTTCCCACAATGAGCGTAAGTCACATCTACCTCTCCTAGCCGCAACTACCTATCTCTTTCCCTCGCCTCGAGAGTACTAACCAAACGTTTGCAGTCGCTCAGCTGCTCTACGCCCACGGCGACGTCAAGAACCCGCTTCCCGAAACCGTCCGCGTCCTCGACGAGATCCTCACCGACTTTATGCAGTCCATTGCCTTTGAAGCGGCCCGCGCGGCGCAATACTCGGGCCGCCAGAAGATAAAGTACGAAGATTTCGAGTTTGCGTTTCGCAAGAACCCGGCCTTCCTCGGCAAGGTGCAGGAGGTGTTTGAGAAGCAAAAGGAGATCAAAAAGGCGCGCGAGATTCTGCGCGACGCCGAGGACGACATCATGAAGGACGCGGCCGAGGAGGAGAAGAAGCGCGCACAGGTAGACGGCGCGCCGTCCGCGGCCGCCGGATCCAGCGTCGGCGGCAACCGACCGGCCAACAAGGAGGAGGAGCTGGGAGAAGACGACGACGACGCCGATGCCGAGGCGGATGCCCTGGGCAAGAAGAAATGATACCCCTTGGTTGTAGCGCAACTATAAAAGCGGCAAACGATTACGATTCGACTCTCTGGCAGCACAACCCGTTGGCGCACGGGTGCTTGTTTTAACTTGGGTGTTTACATTTGCATGGACATGGCGTTCAGGATTCGGGACAGGAAGCAGAGTGCACGAACGATAGCTTACAACAATTCAAAATATCAGACATTTGATCATATCTCTGCTCACAACCGAGCTTTACCAGTCATGACATGTCGAGTCTGGCTTTGCCTGGTTGGCTGCGACCCCCCCGCCATTGTGATAATCCGTCAGTGACAACGACCAGAGCGTTCTCAAGGAGCAGGCAGCAAAAGATATGCCACTCTAGCCATATTGCCAAATCGAATGAGCAAACGTCTTTTTAGCGAACGTCGTCTATACTATTAGCGTTTCGGCAGCTGGTGGGAATATGCGGCTTAAACTCCGTCTTCTAGTTAGTGCCCCGAGTATGTGCTTGCCCCGCATGGACAAGAAAAGCCAACCGGTTTGCCAAGGAACCAGCCACCACGTTTCCTATCTTGCCTGCCCAATGACCAGCGACTTGTTCTGTCGTCAAGGCTTGAGCGTTCATGAACTGCGCCCTCTAGTGCGATATCGGGCGACCACCACCATTCCCAGCTGCCCAATACAGCCACTTCTTCTGCCATAGCCCCCCCACGCCATTAGGCTCTCGCTAGTTGCATTGTTGCACTTGTCGTTGTGGACGACCGGTTCCACCGTCTCCTCCTCCATCCCACTATCCCATGCAACCATTCGCCATAACCAAATACCGCCACCATAAGATGCACACTCGGACTCCACCAGTGAGGCCTAGCAGGGCAGCTGCCCGTCGCCGGGCAAATCATAGTCTATTGCCGGTTCGCTGATGACTGGGATGGCTACCTGCGTTTCTTCCTTCTCTCTCTCTCTCTTCCGAGAGGACTGTACTGTCATGGCTACTCAATCGACGACTACAAGGTTTAAGCTATCGACAGTAGAACTGCAACAACGGCTTCGCTCCTGAGAAGATCTGGTGGTGTCGGTTGTTTCGTCTCACCGACCTCTGCCTACAAAAAATCATACAAAATCCTACATCATGTCTCGCGATGGCGGCGTGGCCGCCGAGGTAGAGCTTACTTCGCACAGCAAGGCGGAACTCGACAGCACAACGCCAAATTCTAGGGACTATGGGCAAAATGGGTTGTCTCCAAATACACTTGGTCCAAAGTCTGAGGCTTTCCTTCCGGAGGCTATTCGAGCACTGACTCCAAGCCCAATTCTCAGCGGCCGATTATCACCACTCCCCCACGGCGACATGTACAACAATTTCAACGGTCAGGCCGGGTTCAAGCAGCCACCGTCATTTATTCAGCGATTTTGGCAAAATAACCTACCGTCCATATGCGTTGCTTTAGCCCAGTTGTTTGGTGCCCTGATGAACCTCAGCGCCAGGTTCATGGAGCTAGAAGGCGACGGCATGCATCCTGTGCAGCTCTTGTTTTACAGACAAGGCCTCAGCGCTATTGGCTGCTCTATTTATATGTGGAAGGCCGGCTTTCCCGACTTCCCCCTGCCGCATAAGGGCATTCGCTTGCTACTATTCTTCCGTTCTTTTTCCGGCTTCTTTGGAATATATGGCATGTGGTACTCGATGATGTACCTACCGCTCGCCGACGCGACAGTCATCACTTTCCTGGCTCCCGGTGTTGCTGGCATATTATGCTACTTTGCGCTCCGGGAACCCTTTACGAGGATGGAGCAGCTCGCTACGCTAATTGCTTTCTTTGGCGTCGTCCTCATTGCCCAGCCGGCCACCTTTTTCGTCGACTCGGGTAAAAAGCCCAGCCATGAGACGCCTGAGGCTGGGGCTCTTCCAGGCCTGGACCATGAAGCAACGGCAAGCGAGCGCCTTATTGCGGTGGCCGTTGCGCTCCTTGGCGTATTTGGCGCGGCCGGTGCCTTTACAAGTCTCCGGGCCATTGGCAAGAAGACACATCCGCTCATCTCCGTCAACTGCTTTGCAGTCGTCAGCACTCTGATGTGTACGATTATACTTTGCGCAGCGCCAGCGCTGAACATTTCACAGCCTACGCTGCAGTGGAAACTCTCCTATACAATCAAGCAAGCCTTTCTCATTCTCTTGATCAGTCTCTTTGGTTTGATCATGCAGTTTCTGCTCACTACAGGGCTGAGCAAGGATAAATCGAACAAGGCCAACTCCATGATATATACTCATATGCTGTTCGCCGCGAGCTTTGACTGGTGGGTCTTTGGCCACAGGATGGGATTTGTCAGCTTCCTGGGATGTGCATTGATTCTAGGCAGCGCGATTGGCGTCATGTTTTTAAAGAAAGCACCCAAAGCTATCGCGAAGGTAGAAGATAGTGAGGCGCAACAGAATCTACTAGAAGAGACCGAGGGCTCGCCGATGCTTATGGATGGCGGCGGCGCTGGTGCAAATACAGAGCTGAATGTCTATCGGTCACGGTAGGTGTGGTACTATAGACGCATATTTATTATTCTATCGATTTTGACTCTTTCCAACTTGTTCAGCCGAGCAGCCCGGAGATGTCTGCGGTAAACTTTGCTTTCGAAGTACGTCGCTGTCTCCTTTAGCAGCTTAACAGAAAAGATGCATTACTGAATCACTGCAATTGGATATCGCAAAGCACTCATAAAATAAGACTGGCAATTTAAAATAACAACATGAAGAACAACGAAATGCATATGGAAACGAAATTATTCAATCCAATTCTAGTATAGGGTAGCCATGGAACACGGTGGATGGGATCTGCATCACGTGACGACAAAGGTTTCCGCGACCGTCGCGAGAGCTTCAACCGCTCGCCAGCTGCAGGGCGGATCGCAAACATTTTGAGGCTTCGCAAACGTCCATTAGCATCAAAGTCACGCCATTGTACGCAAATAAAAGTCGAATTGCATCAATTTCACGTCTATTTCGCCTACTCACCTTTATTTCGGCGACCCTAGGCTTCGTCAAGCCGCCACCAACATGGTTCAGATCAGTGAAGTCAAGGGCAACAAGCGCGACAACCGCACGGCGGCGCATACACATATCAAGGGCCTTGGACTGAAGTCAGATGGACGTGCAGAGACGCAAGCCAGTGGCTTCATTGGCCAAATACAGGCTCGTGAGGTTGGAACACCCGCCGCTCTACAAGTATTGTTGGTCACAAAGAAATCTGCAGCTAACACAGTCTATAGTCATGCGGTATCGTTGTCGATCTAATTCGAGCTCACAAGATGGCTGGACGTGGCGTTCTCTTGGCCGGTGGCCCCGGAACCGGAAAGACAGCGCTGGCGTTGGCCATCAGCCAAGAACTGGGCACCAAAATCCCGTTCTGCCCCATCGTCGGAAGCGAAATCTACTCGACCGAAGTGAAGAAGACAGAGATGCTCATGGAAAACTTTCGCCGAGCCATTGGTCTCAAAGTTCGCGAGACGAAGGAGGTCTACGAAGGCGAGGTCACAGAACTTACTCCCGAGGAGGCGGAGAACCCGCTCGGTGGCTACGGCAAGACGATTAGCACGCTGCTGATCGGCCTCAAGAGTGCCAAGGGACAAAAGAAGCTGCGTCTGGACCCCAGCATCTACGAGGCTATCCAAAAGGAGCGCGTTACCATCGGCGACGTCATCTACATCGAGGCCAACACTGGTGCCTGCAAGCGCGTGGGCCGATCCGATGCTTATGCGACCGAATTCGATCTCGAAGCCGAGGAGTACGTGCCTATTCCCAAGGGCGAGGTGCACAAGAAGAAGGAGATTGTCCAGGATGTGACGCTGCACGATCTCGATGTTGCCAATGCCAGACCACAAGGCGGACAGGATATCATGAGCATGATGGGGCAGTTGATGAAGCCCAAGATGACTGAGATCACCGAGAAGCTGCGCATGGAGATCAACAAGGTCGTCAGCAAATATATTGACCAGGGTGTTGCTGAGCTCGTTCCCGGAGTTCTATTCATTGACGAGGTAAGACAAGGATGATGTTTGCTACTTTCTTCCGCCGACACACATTTCTGTGTTGCTGTCCTCCTGGACCCATTTTCAAAACAATGGCGCCCGTTTCCAGGGTGGATAAGAGGAAAAAGGAAAGGAGAAGAAACACAACATTGTGCCGGAAATGCATCTCATTTTATGATTCCTGTGCTAACATATCTGGGGCGGCAGGCGCATATGCTCGATGTGGAATGCTTTACTTTTCTGAACCGGGCCTTGGAATCGCCCATTGCACCCATCGTGGTTCTGGCGTCGAACCGCGGAATGTGCAAGATCCGAGGAACAGACGACATTGTTGCGGCCCACGGCATTCCAAGCGACTTCCTGGCCCGCTTGCTGATCATCCCCACGGCGCCCTACGACGCCGATGAGATTAAGCGTATCGTCAAAGTTCGTGCGACTACCGAGGCTGTCGCCATTACCGACGCCGCCATTGACAAGATTGCGGAGCACGGTGTGCGCATCAGTCTGAGGTATTGCATGCAACTTTTGACTCCTGCTAGGTGAGTAGCCTTCTGTTCTCCCTTCCCCCGTTACTTTCCTGCTTGCGAATCGGGCATTTAATACTTCACCTTCCCCATAATGTTTCAAGCGGACGGTAGGAGTGCGAGTGCTATTCCCGCTCTTGATTATTCAACGGCGTCCCCCAAGCAAGAAGTCAGGGTCCAAGTGGCTGTCCCTGAACGATTTGGTCTGTATACACTACCCTCTCGTGACTCGCCGACTTGACTGCTTTGCTGCCCTTTCACGTTGTCTTCCCAAAACGCCCCTCTCTCGATTTACTTCACCGGCCTCCGACTGGCTTGTGCTTATCATATTCTTGGTCCTTGCTCCTTTCCCAACCCCTTTTACCTCCTACTCGTGTCTCCCCATCGCCCCTCCGCCTTTGCCCTAAGTAGGCTTGGATCCGAGACATTGTCGCTGACCAAAGCACGCAACAACAGCATTCTTGCAAAGGCCAACGGTCGCACCCAGATTGACATCCAGGACGTGACAGAGTGCGAGGATCTGTTCCTGGATGCTCGCCGTAGTGCCACGCTACTCAGCAGTGAAGCAGGACGGGGCTACCTGTCTTGAGTTTAAGCGCCCACGGAGCGGAAACTAGACCAAGTTACTGGATATCTCCTTGTTTTTATAGAGGAAAAAGAGAAGCAGAGGCGGATTCACTCCATAGAGTGACGATGATTTTTTTTTGGCATCTAGTAGGGAGTTCGAGGCAAGCTATAGCTGGAAGCGGGTCCCCGTCCTCTCCCCCCAATTGGAACAGGAGGAGAGAGAAAGGATGTTAAAAGACAGAAACGTAAGAGAGATTGGTAGTCGCACGGTGCAGAAATTGCTTTTGCGACGGGAAGGGAGGGGCGGCTTAACTGAGAGATAACGGCGCCTGGTACCCCTAAAAAGGGAACAACACGGCCCATAGGTTTTTTGTTAGTTGTATTATTTTACCTGTTGTCTTTTTTGTCATGTTTCTTGTTGCCATTAGCTAAGAAATTAAGAAGAACTGTACGCTAAAATAAACAGGTGCAGCAGATACGGCAGGAAGAAATTGAAACCCTTCGGCACTTGGTGCATGTCGATGACGGGGTTTGGTTACCCAGGCGAGCGAATAGAAAGCGGGAAAGAAGAAAACATGAAGACAAAGCACGGGACGGCAACACTCCCAACACAAAGAAAGGGAAAGGTACCCGCCACGATTTCTGCTTGCGGTTCATTTACCGCTGACGCTATGAAGCAACGCCTTGCTTGACTCTTGGCTCGGTTCGGTTCTCGCCTTGTCACCACAATGACAAACTTGGGATCGCGCTGATACACGAGAACCCTGTCTCTTTGCCCTCCTTAGCGCTCTGAATCCATGACTGTGCTCGTATTGTCGAGGGTTTAAAAATAAATCTCATGCACGACAGAATAAGGCAAAAATAATAAAAAAAAGCACAGGCGCAGACACACAAAGAAAAAAAGGGACGGCCCCTCTTCGCCCCAAGGGAAAGGCGGCGGGCGGGCGGCGACCGCGGCAATCTCTTGGCCAGTTGGGACCCGATCTCATTAATCACATTGGCAGGGGGGCGTGCGGCAGCAAGCAGCAAACAGGGTTGCCAAAACAGACGAAGGAATAGGTGTGTGTCTGATGCAAGTCACGACGAACAGCCCATTCCCCCATGCCGCCACCGGCTGTCCAAGACACGGCAGGGGAGGGGGGGGGGGGGGGGGGGG